>OU015496.1:190785494-191290494 GCA_907164885.2 Dolomedes plantarius | reverse complement strand
AATTAGAAGCAGAGTTATAGCTATTTTAAAAAACATTGTCTGATACAAAATTGAAGTGACACACAACTTTAAATGCGTTTTTCTCAGAATTATGTTTTTTAGCACAAATCTCTACCGTTATCATGATATCTCACATAATAATGCATATAATTTGATAAAATTTTCAGGAAATGTTTTAGATGCTATTGTTAATGAGATGACGCACAATAATTGATGTATAATAAATAGTTTTTTGTTTGGGGCTGTTTTTATAAGAAAAAGAATGACGAATTGGGGAAAATTTTCATATTGGAACATAAAATTGTCTGTATTATTTTTGCATTTTAAAATTTCTCTTAGATTGAAGGTCATTTTGAAGATAACTGTCATATGTATCATGTGTGAGAAGGAAATTAAAATAGTGGCATTAGAATTTTGTGCAGAGTGATAGGCGTTTTAGCTAAATTTCATTAAAAATTACTTCAAATTGACCAATTTATAAAAAAGTATCGTATTTACAGGCAATTTTTTTTATTTTATTTTTAAATGCTATTTTACCATAAAAGATCAAAAAATCCTTAAAAAAACAATTTAAAAAAAATTGGCTCCGTACATAGGCAGTCACCTTAAAATCGCCATACAACGTCTAAATTTAATGAGGAATAATAGCCTTGAGTTTTAATTGAAATGCCTATAACTAGGTGACTGGCGGCCTTATTTTAACGAAACTTGTTTTATTTCGTTTCTACCTGTTTCATGGGTATCGTATTCTTGCAAGTACGGCTTTTATTTTGGGTCATTTTTCTATACTGAATCCCAGACAAAGAAACTCGCAGTTTTAATATTATAGAGATTAAATCCCTTCTTGTAAAAGTGAACCCTTAAATTAAGTTACAAGAACTATTCTGCAGAAAATTCTCATAATTAATTTTCTAATTTAAAATACAACTGACTTGTCCATGATTTTAACAAAACATTAGCTTTCTGGACCCATGAACTAACAATTCACTCTACGCCATGTTGTTATCTTCACTAAGGGGTTCCAGACTGTCTTTTTCTCTCTTTTCTTTTTTTTATATCCTTTGCCTTTCAAGTTTCTCTAGAGGTCAAAAATGGAATACATAATAGCTCATTAATTAACAGAACTTTACCTTAAATAAGTGTAACAAAATCTTATTCTTGAATTTCAATAGAAAAATTTACTTTCCTTTTGAAGAGCAGAATCAGAGAATACATTACAGCAAGTCAAAGCAGGCTTATTGGTGCATAGAGATTGTTGCCATTCCACAACAGTAAATTTAGTAAGGTTGGAATTTCCAACATGAGATGCTGAAAAGAACGGAATCCGAACTGAACCGGGAGCTCGAGAATCCTTTGGAATCCGCAAGATCAATGGTTCTCAACCGGTGGTAGGTGTACGCGAAAATCTGTAAGGGGTACGCGGTTAATTACCAAAAAGTGTACAAAATTATGTTGATACATGCTAGAATTTAATTGTGACAAAAGTTTGAGTAATGATTTAAAACTGAAAACTATCAGTAAAGCAGCAAGCAAACACGTCTCTCGTCGCAAGCAAACACAAAGAACTTGCAGACATTGCTGTGAAGTATCTTCTGGGGTTTACGACAACTTACTTGGGAGGAAAAGGATTTTCAAGTTTAACATACCTGAAAAACAAGTATAGAAACATACTTAATGTTGAGGATGATTTACGGCTGTATTTCACCAAGCTGGAGCCAAACATTGATGAACTTTGTAAACAAAAACAAGACCAGCGTTTCCACTAATTATTTTCTGAGATTTTTTTAATTTTATGTCTGATTAATAAAAACTTTGTAATAAAATGTCCATTAAAATAAAATTTCTTGTTTTTAATTCAAATTACCTATTCGTAATTAAACTTTAACAGTTTAATATTTAAACTTTAACTAATATAACACATTTTAATAAAACTAAAGTGTTTTTGTTAGAGGTACGCATAGTTAATGACACACAAAAAGGGGTAGGTGGATTGAAAAAGGTTGAGAACCAATGCGCTAGATGATTGCCATTTTTCCGTAGATCGTGTGATCTGTTAACGACCAGGAATCTTTTGAGAGAGCTAAAAAGTATGCTTTTTAATGTTATCCAAAATAATTCTATTTAGAGCATTTATGGAGCCATTGGGAAACAAAATCTATTCACCCAAAAAAAATCATAAATGACTAATTTCGATTTCGAGAAAGATAAATTTACACTGCTGCTCCTTTATGACTCTTTCAGATATTATTTTTTTCATAAGGGCTAAACATTTATCTAAGATCTACTGGAAAGAGCAAAGTGGTAATTTTGTTCATCTTTTGCGTAACTCGCGAACCAGGTTTAGTTCAGATATTATTATGCATAAAAAATAAAAGCTGTTATAAAAATTAAAAATAAAATCAAAAAATGTAGTTAGCTACGATCTCCAAGACTACAATGGAAAACAAGTCGATCGTAAGCTAGTTATTCTCACATTAATAATTGCGAATTTTTCATGCTTCAGTATATACTGGCTTTGTTTCATTCAGCAGTGATATGTTTACTATTGTAGCTCTCAAAAGTGGCGAATCAATATAACCGTCTGCAAGAGGAAAATAAGCTTTTTAGATCTATTTTGGGGCATTTGATGTACTGTTTCGGTTACACTACATTTTGGTAATCAAATTAATGTGACCATGTTGAGCACCCATGGACAGACAACCGCTCAAGAATCGGAATATTAAAAAATGTTCCCGGATCACGTGACCTTAAACTTTTAAGTCCTTTTGAATCAAAAAATGACCGTAACTCTCTCAACCAACCTTTTATTCGGCCTATTCGAAATATTTTTTTTTTGCCTTTGACCCCCTATTATCAAAAGCACTTATTGATTGTTTTTAATTCTATTCGAACATTTGTGGTGCTATAAAGGAAACTTATAGAGTATTAATAGAGTAAGGCCGTCTGCACACGGAGCGACTCAAAGGAAACTGAACTGGTTAGCGACTGAAATTACTTATCGGTTGCAAACTCGTTAGTGATGCGGCTCCGCACACGGACCGACTCAAAAGTGATTCAAATCAATAGTTTGCGACCGGTCATGGAAGGAAGAACATCATTATTCCGGGTATTATTTTTAGTTAAATTATTATCAGAAATTAATTTATTTTAAGAAATCGTCATAATAGATTGTCTTTAATCAATCGTTTAAAAATTGACTGTATATATGGGCGCACATATTCCATACAACAAAAAACGTTAGAATTTCATTTCATCGCTAGGCAGAAGTCACGTGACTAGTGTACGTCATTTGGCAGCTTGCCAAAAGAGCGGCTGTAACATAGATTGTGTAATAACACGCACAACGCAAGAGAAACTGGCGACTGAAGTTGCTAGCGACTGATTACAAACGCGTTGCTGACGGGTTTGTAACCAGTTGCGCCGTGTGCGTGGCTCCATTCAATTACATAGGTTACGATTCATCACGGACTGGTTTGTGATTGGAGTCGGTTATCGGTTTCTTTTGAGTTGCTCCGTGTGCGGACGGCCTAATACTCATATGTATGTAGAGAAGGTATATGTAAGCGGGAAAACAGATCATTATAATATAGCAATATAACAAACAATTTAAAAGTTCTGTTAACCTTTACTATTCACTCATCCCTCAAAATACATTGTATAGTTACGCCACTATACAACGATCAGACATATATTTAAGTCTTTACGGGTGGACAAGTTTGTATTTTATTGTAAAACACAAAACGTTCTGATAAATAATTGTTTTTGGTTCTTACGAATCGAAAAAAACATGTAGTATTTCATTAATTGCATAATCTCCCTCATGAAATTACAAGCTTCCTTTATCTGACACTGACTCACTAAAGACGGAAATAAAGGGAAACAACTAAATGTCAATGTTCTTTCGGTTCACTGTGTAACACATGTTGCCGAAAAACCAACTAACCATGGAAATAAATATAGCAGAGAACCTTGAGGTATGAAGTCTGAGACTTGGCAGACGACCAGGTGAAAAAGGAATAAAAGCAAAAGAGATAGACAAGTCTATGAAAAAATGAAAAAGGCTCTCCTATTCCATTTCCAGAGCTTTAGATAAAGAGAATGGAACTGCAGACGATCGATTCTGTTTATTCACACACACACACACACACACTACCCTCCACTCAGCTTCCGCCGGTCTCAGACGATAGCCCCGACGCCAAAAAATTACCCTCCTTCCATGATTAAGAATGTCACGCAAAAATCGTTGTATTAAAGGATAAAATTAGGGCAATGGGTGCACGTGGGTTTTTGGAATGTGAGACGTCTCTGAGAGATTCTTTTATCAGCTTTTGATGTATGACGGCAGCGCGCGCTTTTGACGGTTGACGGCGGTGTAGCCAGCCGAAAAAAGGTTTTTTTTTTTTTGTACATGAAAAGCGATTGGGACTCCCTCGGATTTTGAGTGGCTCATTAGCGGACTGTCGCATAACGCGTTCAGATCGTAGTGCTGGACGGAATAAAAGTGGATTCTCGAATTTGAACTGCCACTTGTTTGAGACCATAAAGGCGTGAAACTCGGCCGAATAAATAAATATAACAGTAACACACTACTTCTTAATATCCACAATAAAAAAAAACAAGAGTTGCCACCATTTTAATAATTTATTTAATTTTTTACTGTTGATATCAAGAAGATCTGTGTTCCTGTAACGCAGTGCTCCCCAACCTATTAATGGCCGCGGACTGGTCAACGTTTGATAATTTTACCACGGCCCTCTGAGGGGGGCTAAGACTGCAATTTTAATTCATAATTTGAAATGTTTAATCTATATATATAAAACAGTTCCGTAACTGACTCATTCATTCACTGACTGACTGACTGACTGACATACAACGCACAGACCAAACCGCTGGACCTAAAGGGCTGAAATTTTGCATGGCGATTCTTCTAATAGTGTAGGGGTGCACTAAGAAAGATTTTTCAAAAATTCTTCTTAGATTTTTTTAAATTAAATTTTTAAGCTGTTTTTTAGACTTTTTTTACGTTTGCATTTAAAATAATGCATTGAGGGTTATAAAATTTATATCACGAGAAAGATCATAAAAATTCCTTCAAAATGAAATTTTTTTCGAATTTTTACCTCCATTTCCTGATTTTTGGTGAATTTTTAAAGATTAATTTTTAGAATTTAATTTATTAAATGCCGATCACGTGATTTCTTTTTCTGGTACTTTCAATAAATTTATCGCCACGTGCGTAATAACTAAATAGACAAAAAAATATTTTTATCTCTTTCTAATGCAGCAGACGATTGGATATTATCCCAAAAAAATGCATATCCCTTACGATTTTTTTATAAATATATATATATAGATAGATATACATTTTACATCAATTGTATGCATTGATCATCGCATTTATTATAAATATATATATTTATTTTTTGGCATAAATTGCATACGTTGACCGTTGTATTTAATTTGAATGTACTCCGTAGCGAAGCGCGGGTTTTCAGCTAGTAAACAATAAACTAATTTAAAATAGTGACAAGATTTCTTCTATTACAAAGGTATAAATTAGCACAAACCCGACAAAGTCGCACTAACCCGAGAGAAATACACCACAGTAAATAGAATGGAAATAATTTAATGTTTTTAAAGTTGTTTCTACGTTCAGAAAAGCAGACTTAAGATATTGTTTATAAATTTGTACGTATTTTTAAATGATGAATTTTCTACCTATATCAGTAAAGTCTCAGCTTCGTCGATAAATTTTTCTGAGTCAATATAAATTTGGAAAATTTTGTTATTTCTAGTCTTTTAGATAGATTTAAAGATAGAAGATAGATTTAAGATAGATTAGAAGATAGATTTAAATCTGTCTTCACAAAAATGTCAAACATAGCTAGTATGTTTAAATAGCTTTTATTCTCTAGCATAATTTTTATAATTAGTTTATCTAAAATGACATAAAAGCATAAACAATGGAATTTTTTTCCCATGCAATTTAATCCCATTGTTAGATTGGGAAATTTTGACATACAATTTTTTCGTTTTTCGATCATTTCCTCTTTTAAATTTTGTCCCATTTGTTAATTAATTCGCTTCTTCATTCAAAACATCTATATATATAAAACGCGTAGGTATGGGGCACAAAAATCGGCGATATTTCTACACTCCGAATGGCAATGGCTGCAACTACCAGATGTAAACATTAGCGGCCAACCGCGTGTGTGTAGTGGTTCGACGATAGCACGAAATTTGGTACAATTTAATTGCTGTATTTTACACGTGAATTCTTTTGTTCCATCGGCTTTTCTAAATGTATGCAAGAGGACAAACTTTTTATAAAATATGTTTAGACCTATCAATTCCAGTGTTTAGTCATGGACAGTATGTTAGAATTGGTAGGACAGTATGTCTTCTTCATGTTTTAAATGAAGAAGCGAATTTATTAACAAATGGGACAAATTTTAAAAGAAGAAATGATCGAAAAACAAAAAAAATGTATATCAAAATTTCACAATCTCACAATGGGATTATATTGCATGGGAAAAAAATTCCATTGTTTATGCTTTTATGTGATTTTCGATAAACTAATTATAAAAATTATGCTAGAGAATAAAAGCTATTTAAACATATTAGCTATGTTTGACATTTTTGTGAAGACAGATTTAAATCTATCTTCTAATCTATCTTAAATCTAAATTTCCTAATCTAATCTCATGTAGGTTTATCTAGAGTCTGTTCTTTTGATTCTGTCACTGTAGTATCTCCTATTTCCGAAATAATCAACTGTGTATATAAGAAGTTTGAGGAATATCATAGTAAAATATTAATAACTGCATTATAATACCTTAATAGTAAGTAAGAGTTAATTGTCTACACTTTTTTAGTAGTACTTGCTGAATTTTTACTCCATTTTATAAGTAAAGAAATTTTCCCAACAATTTTTTATTTGGTACGATTAAGTGTAGATATATGTATTGTGAACAATAGTACATATAGATAGTGATGCAATCCACACTATATTTTAGTACTTGCTGAATTTTTTACTCCTTTTTTAGTGAAAGAAATTTGACCCTAACAATTTCTTAATTGATGTAATGATACAGTGTAGATATCAAAATTTTGAAAAATATTACATACAGAGAGGAATGTAATTTTTTAAATCTTTGTTGGGTTTCTCAGTCTTATCTTTAACTCTGTTCTGAAGTAATGGAAATTCATATTTTTTTAATCACGATGATATAGAATCGGCCTTATAGAGAACGCCACATTGATTATAAATTTTTAGGCTGAGATCACACTACCACTTAACAGCGAAAATTATGGTGTAGTTGTAACAGGTAATTGTAACATTCCTTACATACGTTTCTTTCAGTTGAGTTCTTTTGCAAAAGAAAATATAAAGCTAAAGGCGACCATGCTGGTAGCGCAGCGGCTAGTAAAAAATATTTCTTGTATCTTCTATATTAATAAAGAGACAAGGGGATGTCGAGATCATCAGGGGATGTCGGACCGATCCTCGAAAAAAATGGCCGACAAATATACAGGAATCGGTGTATTTTTTTTTTTTCTCATGAAAGTACATAAATGTTACATATTTGGAAAGAGCTTCGAAAGCTGATAATTTTTTCTGTGTACACTTATTCTGTTAATTCAATAGTTTTAGAGATATTTGGATTCTAATGAAGCGTCATCGCTCTTTGACGATGTAATCTAAAATAAAACCAACTGAAGACTGCAACAAATTATTAGTTAACAATAAACCCATTTCAAGATCTTGTAGAACAGGCCTGCCCAACCGACTCCCAGAACATCTAGCATATATATATATATATATATATATATATATATATATATATATATATATATATATATATATATATATATATATATATATATATATATATATATATATATATATATATATATATATATATATATATATATATATATATATATACATATATATATATATATATATATATATATATATATATACATATATGTATATATATACATATATATATATATTTATATATACATATACACATAATATATATGGATAGATAGATAGATAGATAGACAGAGAGAGAGAGAGAGAGAAAGAGAGAGTGGGAGACAGAGAAACATGTATAAATATATATAGAATCTCTTGCCGTAAAAGTCGAATAAACAATGCCGTAAAAATTTAACATTTTCCCCGCAGATTCCATTAGAAGTGTCCGTACACCAGGAGCTCATTTCTTATGACTTCTCTTCACAAAGTCTGAGTACAACACTCTGTCTACAAACGTCTCCACAAGGTCGTACACCTTTAACATTTTCATGTGACTTTTAAGGAAAATATTTTTTTTATTTTTTAATTAAAAAATCACAAAGTCCCATTTTTTTTTTACAAAATTAGGATCAAATATCCCCCTAGCTTTATATTTATACTGCCCTCTTTTTTTAAAGTTATAATAAAAAATAAAAAATTAATGAACCTTTGTTACTTACATATGAGTAGGGATGCGACATCGATGTCGATGTTTTCAAAACATCGATGTTTTGATAAAAACATCGATGTTTTAAACATCGATGTTTTGTGCTGGATGTTTAACGTTGTATCGATGTTTTTTTTAAATGTAAATGTACCATAATAAAAAAAAAAATTAACCACGTAGCATAATTTTCCCACTCAGTAAATGTAAGTCTGAATTCTGAAAAGGACGAATACAAAAGGGGGGATCGATTAGAGACAAATGGCAATGAGCAACCAATGAATAATAATTATATGCCCCAATAGCCGCAATAATTGTTCTTTACAGTAAAGAAAAAATAAGCTTGTTCAGTTTTCCCCCATACGTTGGTTTTGCATCAGTACTTCAAATTGGTGTAAATATATGTAATTTTTCTTTTGTATTATTTAATTTGAAAATAAAGG
Source organism: Dolomedes plantarius (assembly GCA_907164885.2). Lineage (NCBI taxonomy): Eukaryota > Metazoa > Arthropoda > Arachnida > Araneae > Dolomedidae > Dolomedes > Dolomedes plantarius. The sequence continues at coordinate 191,281,583 of OU015496.1, read as the reverse complement.
ATTTGTTAATAAATTGCTAAATAATTTCTTCCTCAATTTTCTAGTAAAAGTAATGAAATGTGTAATGGAAATTCTGCGATATGCGCTGACTCTAGGAACCAAGTTTTTGTCATTTGTGTCAGCCCAATCAGAGAGTAAAATTAAATCACCCACCCCCATGACTAACCGAAGTAAGATTAATCGTAGAGGTTACTAAACCAGTTTAAAAAAATGAAAGTTTATAAACATCGATGTTTAAAAACATCCATGGTTTTGAGGCGATGTTTTTATTAGAATCGATGTCTTAATATTGAATATCGATGTTTCGAAACATCGATGGTTTGTTGTCGATGTCGCATCCCTACATATGAGGCGGTGAAAGGCAAAGTTGTGTAAGTCAGTAAGTCAAGTGGTGTAGTCGAAAGCGTATTACTGCAAACACTACAAAAAATTCCACTGTAAATTGAACAAATTATAATTCATAATAATTATTATAATATTGCAAATAACTATTTGTAATTGCACTATAAATTGAACATGGAGATAACATTTTTGCCCCCAAATGAAAAAAGTCGAAAATGTGACTTACACCACTTTGCCTTTCACCGCCTCATATTTTTATTATATTATATGTATACTAGAAGGTAACCCGTCATTTTGACGTCATAATACTAATAATGACGTCATAATGGAAAAAGTATATGAAAGTTAAAAAATATCCCGAATTATCTAACAATATTGAATTTAATTCACACCTTGTAAAAACAAACCCTTTCATTATTTTTTATTTATTTAGTTTTTCTTGCGATTGGAGTAGTAGACTGCCTTCCAGTTTTTTACAGCTCACTACGCGATATGAATGCTTGAGCTACTTCATTAATTCACATTCAAGTTTGTTTACTTTCAGAATTCATCGCAAAAGTAAACAGATTTTTAAAAACTGTTAAATATACAGCTAAAAGCATCCAATTTTTTGTAGTTTTGAATGTTTTATAGAAAAATAGGCTGAACAAACGTGATTTGATGGAGAAGATATTAGTTTTTAGGTAACAAAAAATTCTGATCCACATCTGAAATTGAAATTAAGCCTAACCGGCCGTTTGTTTACTGAGGGCTTCAATTGAAAGATGAGTACAGCCCGGAAGTGTTATACAGAGACAACGGCTATTATATATATAATTTTATAGGTGGTTAAAAGAACAAGTCTATTTCAGTGAATAACATTAAAACATATTTTTTTAAAATAAAAGTCAGCATTTCCATAATAACTCATTTTAATAAAATAAAAATAATATAACATTGGTATACATATATTTACATTAAAAAAAGTTTTTAAATATAAATACATATATTTACATTAAAAAAAGTCCAACCAAAATTTTGAGCACTCATGCTGTAGAGATTTCCCATTAGCATTTACGTTGTAAAATTTTACCCCACACAACTGTTAAAATGACTGTTTCTAAACAGTGAAAATTTTGGCCAATGATGAGTTCTCGAATTTAGAAATATGTTGCTCACGAGGAAAAATGAATAGTTCAAGTAGTGCCTCTTTAATTTGTTTATATCCACGTTTCAAAGCCAGCATAGCACCAGGCTCTTGCGGAATTCCTCGTTTCACTTCTTTTAACTGTTAAAAATTATTTTTTTCTAATGTTTAAGGAGTACACTCCACCTTCTAGTTGAAGATGAAAAATAATTATACACATTTTGAATAAGACAAAAATATTGGACTACTTCTCGACAAGATTTCGAGGCATAATTGGCAATTAAATTTAAGGGATGATTAGAGCATGATATAAAACTTACACAGGGATTATGTTTTTCCAGAATATGCTGTAAGCCTGTTTAGATAAATTTTTAATTTTTATTTTGGTAGCACTATCGCAGCTTTGCTTTCCTTCAAAGATAATTTTTCTAATTTTTTTAATACTACCTCTTCTAGATATAAGGAATTGTATCGTGTAATACAGTTGAACCCGATAAATGTTTGTCTAATGTCAGAATTTGAGGTCACGTACCTAAATATTATAACTAGTTAGTCATTATTAGCAACGTCTGGCGTTCAATGGAGTATTATTTTAATACAAGCAACTTCCTTAATTTCTGATATTCATATCTATCTTTTATCATTAGCACTTTATGCTATAAATTCATCCAAAATGTAGCAAAAAAGTTAACCTTTTCCTTACGGGGTGGGATAGCATGTATCCCAAGAATACAGGCTCAAGAATACCTACTTTATTTTCACTTTCGTCTCCTCCTGGCACTCACGGCCGGTCTCATAGGCGACCGTCTCAAGAGCGGAATTGAAATAAGCGCCCAAATGAGACATGGGAATTTCTACGGCACCTTAGGCAATAAGTTATAGAGACGCAGTCAAACAATTTGCTGCTGTAAAGGCTATAAGGAGGATTTAGTAATTATTTTTATACAATTTACATTACGACTGTGTGAAATGTGTAGATATAGGGACCAAAAAACAGCTATTACATCATTGACGGTACTCTCATGTACATGAATTTTATGCAATACATCCCTTCCTGCTAATTTCATATCCTAAGGAAAGAACAGTGTACTTTAAATAAAGGCGGGTGGCCCCACAAATTTTTCAGCAGCCTCCAGTTTTTATATTTCAGTTCAATTTTTTTTTCAAGCTAGTGCTTAGTCACTTGTCTTAAGACATTAACATGGAACCCCATAAATTATTGGTTACTTTTTGGAACGAAGTTCTTTTACGCGTCTTACAGTAGAGTGAACTGGCAGGAATCGTCACGTAACGAAAAAGCGTTATGCCCCCTTCATAAGAGCTTTTTCTCAAGGACTCTGTGGCTGAATGGTTATCGCATTGGACTACGGAGTATCGGACTATCGCACTACCGAGCGAGAGGTCCCTGGTTGAAATCTCCGCACAAGCGCTAGCCGTTTCTATTCCCACTCATTCTGAGAATAGCGCAGTATATATATATATATATATATATATGTATATTTATATATATATATATATATATATATATATGTATATTTATATATATATACATATATATTACATTATACAAATCGCAGAGAGAGAGAGAGAGAGTTGGTTGAATAAAAGAGGGCTGCGCTTTTTGGCGTGACGAAAATACACTAATATAATGAATAGAAATCTACATATTAAATCACGTTTAGAGTTGAAAAAATAAAGTAAGGAACTTCGTTCCTGACGGGGGTCCTCCGACCGCACAATTTTTTTTATCTGAGATCACTACGGGTGATTCAACATTGCTCCCTTGGCGCCACCCGAATTTTGATGGAGTACCCCTCTCCAGTGGCAACGTCTGGAGGGCTCGCATCTGCCCCCACCGACTGAACTCGTGCGAGGACTTTCCGGTCTACAGCCCATATCCGGCCTAGACACCAAAGTAGTTGATGACGTTCGCCTCGATTCAAACTGAGCATCCCCAGTCCGAAGCCCAAAGCGCTACCACTAGGCTACCTCGGGTCCTGTTACATAATAACGTGTTAAATGAAAGAAACCAATTTTGTAGCTGATTAATCACTGAGCAAAATTTAAAAATTTTAAATTATGGGATGGCAACACCGTCAGAGCAAAAGTCAAAAGTCAATTGGCCATTAGAGAAACATGGAAACAAAGAGATTGTGGGCGTTTGGGAAGATTAAGTCGTTTTAGCGTGATGTGAAGAAGGGAACAAAAAGTTGTAATGTTATCAAAACGAAACACCTGGCTCAATTCGTCAGTTGGAGTACTTTGGATGTTTCTGATTTAATTTGAGAATTTCGGTCCCTTTTTAAACAAATCATCATTTGGGAAGCCTTTTACATCTTTACATGATAACCACCTTAAAAAAAGGATATCTGGTTTTAAACTTTTAGCATGTGGACATCTTAAAACGTAACAGATGTCTAAGTTCAACTGATTGCTTGATCTTAGTTAAATGTGTTCAGTCGAACCCCGCTATAGCGAACCCGGTATATAACGAACTCGTGGATATAACAAACGAAAGTTTTGGTCCTGCCGTTTCCCTATTCTACGCAATTTAATTAGCATTATGTCAGTTTAATGTAATTAATTTTAGTCGATTTAATTCATTAATGATCATTTTTAATATATTTTATCATTTTTAGTACATCATTATTGAATACACATTGCAACTAATGAACTAATGTGTTATAGACTTTGCGAACTCTAGCATTTTTCTTAACCGTTCGGCTATAGCGAACCACCGGATAAAGCGAACAAAACCTTTGACCCCTTGAAGTTCGTTATAACGGGGTTCGGCTGTATAAATATCTATCTTTCTGTAAATATTAAGATAATACCTCGAACCCTACCAATTTATTCCCATGTTTTTATTAACTCGCTTTCTTGTTTGTTTGTGTGTTTGTGTGTTTGTCCCGTACAAATCTTGCAATCGATTTTTAACTAACTTCCCGACTAGCTAGACATTTGAAACTTTTAGAATAGCTCGGAACACGATGACAATGCATTATTTTAATACTTTTAGCCATCTTTAAGCAGATTTGAATTCATTTTCAGTTAATTTTGTTTTGTAGACTGGTGCAGCCATCTATCGGCCGGGACGGGAACGAAAAGTTAAACGCAAGTTAACTTCCAATAAACTTAATTTTCTTTCAAGTAGATGGGATAAGTCATCAAAAAAAAATTTTAAAAAGTATTTATTGATACATAGAATTGTCAAGTTTATATGATTCAACAGAAAATTTAAATACATGGTATATAAAAAGTTCTTTTTATCTTGTAATTATATACCATGCGGGGAACGTCAACAAACCTAAATATCACTAAATACTTTTTTCTGATTTATCAATAAAAATGGACTCCATTTCTAGGTTGTTACTCGCAAATGGCCGATGAATTGTCGGACACTCTAGCTGAAAGCATCTTCGCCAATAATTAATACTCGCCATCCATGCAACAGTTCGTTCAAAAGCTTCATTCATATTTAACCACTTTCGGTCACCTAAAGAGAAAAAAAGAATCTTTTTTTAAATCTCATTACAACTTTCTTTTTTTTTCCCCCTCCACTTGACTGCAACATCTGCTTTTTGCCTGTAGACTCGCTTCCGCTTAGCTTATTGCATGCTCTGCTTGCTAGGACTTTTGCCAAGAACAGAAGAATGGAAATTAAAAGCGGGGGCAGGGGGTGGGACGAATGTAAGCAGAAAAGGGCCGATTAATGAGGAAAAGCAGATGACACATTACTCAGATCTTTGCCAACATTTAACTGGTAGACGTAGGATATTTTAAAATTCGCGCCAAAAATATTTGGTTCCTAGTTTTCGATTGATTCTTTTTTCTACCCTTGCACCTCGATTTAACCCTAGCTTGAATGAATGAATTTTAGATTAACCACGGTGAGGATGGTGAACCTTTTCATACAGGCAGACAGGGCCGGCCATCTGGGGGGTGCGGCGGATGCTGTGCACCGGGGCCCCGCGATTGAAGGGGCCCAACACGATCAAGAACTAAAATCATGTACTCTTGCACATGAATTGACTTTCAATGAAAGGGATGTAAATACAGTCGAATCTCCATATATCAAAGTAGCAAAGTACCGGTAAAAATTCGATATATAGAATTGGGCTTAGTTTTATAATAATTCTTCTAAAAAAATTAAAGCTAATTTTCGTATACGAAACTCCATTTTTTGATTTATACGCGAATCCCACTAAATGAAAGTTAATAACTAAAAATGAATTAATATGAAAGATTTATTGAGTGCTACATATCTTTAAACAATAATGCAGACAGTGGTTACAATGATCACAGTTACATTCTTTTTAAAAAAACTACGAATATCTTACTGAACAGCCAGTTTTGCGGAAAGTTCAAAGAAATGTTCGTATTTATTCAGTCCACTAAAAACTTCATCAGGGACATTTTCAGTGAATTGAAGTTCACGACGTATTGTTTCAAATGCCAAAAATTGGTAGTTTTTATTCTAAAGTGGAATAAAATCTCCCAATTTGTCTCGAAAAAATTTCGATATACAGTGATTTTTTCGATATACAGAAGCAATTTTTCTATGTAATGAACATGGAGATTCGCTAAGAGTTCGATATATAGAAAATTTTGATATGGGGAAGTTCGATATATGGAGGTTCGACTGTAACTCACAAGACATATTGCAATACATACTAAATAATAGTTATATAATGAGTTATTTCTAAATGTATTAACTGTGTTAAAACTTTTCTTTACGTTGCCAGTTACTATAGCAAGTGCTGAGTGCTCTTTCAGCAAATTAAAGTTAATAAAGAATTATCTTCGGTCAAGCGTGTGTGCAGAACGCTTAAAAGCACTTGCTATATTAAGCATCAAAAAATAAATTGCAAAAAATTGTAATTTTTCTGAAGTAATTAATGTATTAGCAAAAACAAAATCACGCATTAAATAAGCATGCATTAGTTATATATGTTCATGTTTGTATTTTTTTTACTCTACAAATAATTCAGGGCCCCAAATGATTTCTTGCACCCAGGCCCCTTTATACAGAAGGCCGGTACTGCAGGCAGAGAAATCAGATTCTTTGAATAGATTTATATTATACTAGCGGTCCGTCCAAACATTGTCCGGGTTGAACAATTATCTATCTTAAGTAGATATTAAGTAGGTATAATTTATTTTAAAACTTCACGGTATACTACATTTTTTGTTTCGTTTTTCTGAGTTTTTAAAATAAATTGATTCTCCGCATTTCCTGACCTAGAGAGACCATCATATATATGTCCATGAGTAAAGCAATCTTCCCATATGTCAAGTCCAATATATTTGTATGTTTGACATTGGGATTTGTTGATGGTGATGGCAAAAGAAATTTTTATTGGAAACTGTGACGTCAGTGACTGGATTGTGTCCGGGGCCACCCGCATGCCGATTTTGATACGATTCGGCCCCATAGTCTATCCGCTACAGAGTCCACACACAAAAAAACGCGAAAAAAGCACAAGAAATGGCCAAAAAAAATTTAATAACTTTTTTTTAATTAAAATTCAAAAATCCGGCTACGTCAGGCACTGAATCGTGTCCGGGGCCACCCGCGTGCCGATTTTGATACGATTCGGCCCCATAGTCTCGCTGTCAGCGAGGACAGCCGCGGCAGCTGTCGAAATAAGCAACTTTTAGAGGCAAAATCATTAAAACATTAATTAAAAATACTCCGGGGTCCGATTTTCAAACAATAATATGCCTATGTTTTAATCTGAACTATCAACTATACCTATACAAAATTTCAGCTCAATTGAAGCAATACTTTTTCACTTATAAAGGAACAACCTTAGGCCTATTCGAAATAACAAATTTCACAGTTTCAATGAAATACACTGATTTTTGAATAAAGTTCAATAATTCAAGTTCGATTTACTCAAACTGTGCATGAAATTATACATGAATTCAAAATCGTAAAGTTTATAAGTTAAATAAAGTTATGTAATATTATACCAATAAATTTCCAGTTGATAGCCTATAAATTGTAAATCTTTTTTTACCTTAAATGTCCAATAAAAAGGCGTATTTCCAAATGTAATTTTCTTCAATAAACCCTTAAACGTTGCCAATTTTAAAAATCCTTTTTGTATTTATCAATGCCTCCTCCACTTGAATCTTTAAGATATTAAATGTTTTATTGATAATAAATGAAAATGTAGTTTGATGTGTTGCTATGGTAACTTGGCTATGGTTGACAAAGAAAATTCAAATGTTAAATGTTTTACTGATAATAAATGAAAATATCGTTTGATGTGTTGCTATGGTTACTTGACTATGGTTGACAAAGGAAAAGTTATAAAGGTGAAGCATCAGCTCAACATTTAGGCCCCTAACTTTCTTTCTACTGATCAGATATACATAATATATAGCCTATGTCCATCTGGAATAATGAACCTTTCAATTAGTGAAAGAATTTTTCAAATAGGTGCAGTGGTTACGGAGATTACCCTCCACATACAAAATCCGCTCTCTCTCTTTATGTATTAGTATAGATTTTAATTTATTCTGGGAAATGGTTTCATGCTTCTTGGCTGTCAGTTTTTTTTTGCATTTGTCCCTGAAATATTTAATTTCTTGGTTTGATGAAATACATTTTTAAGTTTAGAAAGATCTGTAGTCCCTTTAATATCTGAAAATCAATTTTCTTGACGTTGATTGATCCATTTGAAACAATAGCGTTAAGTATGGACTGCATAAATAAATTTTAAATGTGCTAAATATCATTATTACAAGAATATACATAAATAATATAAAATATCCCTCTCGTTTGATGGTGAAAATGACAAAATACATTTGTTTAGTACTCTTTTGCTACATATTTTCCCCTTGATGTTAGTCATCAAGTGTATTTAATAACTACTGTCTTGACACGGTAATTTCACTGTTCAAGTCGTAAGTCATCATATCGTCTCTCTGCATATTTTTGATATGCGTGCACGGACGGTCTACGAAAAGTTGTTCAGTCATTATTTTACTTTCATTTGATCGATCCTAATTTGAACGGCCTCGGCAGCCGATTCTGTATTACGTTCTTTTACACTAATTACACTTAATTTTCCTCGAAATTCGTTATTTTTTTATGAATTATTAATACGTGTTTTCAGGGTGAAGTATTATTTTACTATCAAAGAGAAATAAGACAAATTTTATTAGCTGTGGGCTTTATTGTCTCTAACAGTCTCAATGGCAGTAGATAGAGTCAAAAAAAGGCATGGCCTCCATCTTTTTTCTTGTTGAATGGCAACAGGAAGCAAGTTTAGTAACAAATCTCCCAGACCTAGTTTTTCGTGTGTAATTGCCGAATTTCTGTGTTTCACTAAACTTGCTCACGCATGTTAATATAAATTCCATTCTATTCTGTATAACCTTTTAACGTCATTAATATTAATGTTTTCAGAGCGTGTCACATTTCTAAGGCTTTTTTTTTATTGCCGAAAATTTGGGGACTGCTATCTAAATAGGGAGGCTTTTTTTTTTTACTTCCAAACAATTATACAGCAGCAGAAGTATCGCATTTCAAGCTCAATGTCCTTTGGGTATTCCTAGATTTCGAAATGATTTTCAAGCCTTTGTTTGTTTGTTTTTTTTTGCCCAAGATTTCAAATTACGCATTGAAACGTGCTGACATTTACAATGATATTTCTGTACGTCAGAGGTAAACCATCATAGGTGAATTTTGTTCATTTTCGAAATTTTTATAGTAAGTGACTCCTTTTGGATGGAGCTTCTTTGAGGAAAACTGGCCTATAGGTAAAACAAGATGGTGGGTGAAATATAGACTTAAAAACTATCGCATATGTAAGTCCTGATGAGAGGTAAACCATCACAAAGCTCTCCTGAAAAATGGGAAAATTCACTTCTGATGGTTTACTTCTGACGTACAGATGTTTTCTGATATTTGTCAGGTATTTGCACTGCTTCATGCCCCCATAATGAACTCGGGATTACCGATTTCAACAGAAGATATACACTCCATACCACAACTTCCTCTACTCTATTCTTTACTCTTGGAGCCAAGTTCTCTTTTCTAAATTTTTCTTCGGAGTTTTCTCCTGTATAATTATTGGTACTTTGGGATTATCCCGTCGACCATTTTCGCCAAACCCGATATTATCACCAAAAGGTAGCTTTTGCGCCAGTAACCGCAAATTTTATCACATTTACTGTGTAATCCTTGACTACGCGAGTTAGTGTTCTTTAGCGTGTTGAAATATACTGTTTTCTTTACTCTGCTGCAAAATGATTCGAATTTAGAATTTGCCTAGCACCGAAGAGAGTGCAGTGGCATATTTTCAAGAGTATGGAATCATTTCTTCTAAGAAAATGTGCGTGAATGGCGACTGCACAAGGATAATGACTTGTTTGTTTGCGCTTTAAAAGCCATCAAGGACTTTTGGCCGCTGAAATGATTGATAATAATATATATGGTTAGATTCAAGAATAACTCAATGTGAAATTATAAAAAAATAGAGGTTTTTACTTTGTTTTGATTCTTTTTATTAATAATGTGTTTTAATAATATTATTGCATTAATAATAAATTTAATGTGTTTAGAATGTTTATTTTGGAAATTGCTTTTCATTATGATGGCGCCAAAGGATTTGCGTATTTTCGCGAGCATTGACAGGTCGACGGAATAATCCTAAAGTACCTAATTATTTTATTATAGAAGTTTGCTTTCGTCATCAAATATAAAGTTTCTCTGGTATCGAAAATAAATATTTTCCCTAGATTTTACGAGTCTAAATTTTCAGCGCTTTGCTACCTTAGATTTATATTCCTACCACCCGGTTGCTAATTTCAACAGATGGAATTTTTCTCCTAAATACCCTGGGATTAATAGATTGTTCATGAATTTTTGTCTCGGATTTCTGGGGCTCTCAGCCTCGGATTTTTATCTAAACGCACATGAAGAAATGATCAGGCAATCCGTTGTTTCATCGAATGAGCAAAATACCTAAACAGCAAATCTAGAAATAAAAGTCTTAAATCGTTCAAACGATTGTTTAATTTGCTAACTGTTCATTTATCCAAAATACTGTCACGAACTAACTAGTTGTGTTTACTCCATAAGAACCGACAATTTCCTATCTCAGTAACGTCTGATGACTTTAATAAGGTAATATTTTCCTTCTTTCAGCTGGAGATCATAATTTTAAGTTCAGTATCTTCGCTTGGATAAAAATATTCAAGTATGAAATATGACTAGATAAGAGCGTTCTTCATCGAAAAACATTCCTTATAATTTTAAAGTAATGCCTCTCTTTTCTTCTTTGACACCATTTTCGAGAAAATACAAGTGTCCAGTTCCTTTGAAATCCATTACCGTTAGCTTGGGACTACTAAGTGTCAGAACTCGTGACTTCGGTACGCAACCCTCGTATGAATAAAACTTTTCTACACAAATCCAGCGAATCATAAGCGGTCTCGGCTCAGATTCAGGGCGTGAGAGGAAGTACGGCTTTCCACGCCACTGTCGAATTTGGCAGTCTGCCAAATCCCTAAGCCTTCGCTAATGAGAGTTTATGACTGTATAATTCAAGTTTTATAATTAGAATTTTTCATAATTTATATTCTTATTTAAGTTTGAGAGTGGTAAGAGGCTTCATGAATTGCAATCGTCTGGAGTCATCTGAGAAGCTGCGACCTTCAACTCCAATTTTTTTTTTTTTTCTGATTCCTGGTTTTTGACAGAAAGGAATTTCATTTGCGAATTTCCATTTCGTGAACATATTAAACCATTTCTTGAAAATATTTTTAGTTTCTTGAAAATCATAGCAAAAATGTCTGTTTCGAAGAGGTGTTTGCTCCCCGTCATACTGAAAAATCATATGGAAAACAGTGACAAAATGCAGTGTCTACAACTAAGTACTCTAACTAACACTCTCAGTGTATTTTTTGATGAGCTCACAACATTTTTTTCTGCTCTCTCTCTTTCTTTCTCTCTCTAACTAACCGTTCTCAAAATAGGCGTAACATTTGATTTAATATCCGAGACGTTTTCAAATCTCTGTCCTTTCATGGATTTTGCATTTTTTGATTACAAGGGACTTATTCACCACGAATTTGCTCTTGAAAATCAAACAATTAATCAGTATTTTTACAAGGAGGTGCTTTTTCGATTAAGAAACGGGATAAGGCGAGTTAGGAAGGAACTGTTTGATTCTGGGCAATGGTTTCTTTTACGCGATAATGCTAGGCCCCATACAGCAATTTCTGTACAACAATATCTTGCTAAGCATTCAATTACAGTGATAAATCACGCACCCTATTCTCCCGACTTATCGTCAGCTGATTTTTTTCCTTTTTCCGAAGTTTAAGATGTCCACGAAAGGACAGAGATTTGAAAAGTTTCGGATATTAAATCAAATGTTACGCGTATTTTGCGAACGGTTAGTTCCAGCGCCTCTAAACAGAGTTTCGATGACTTGAAGAGACGTTGGAAAAATTGTATATACTCCTTTGGCGATCATTTTGAAGGAGATAAATTTATTTGGAGGTGAACAATAGTTTTCTCATTTATAAAAAAAATTACCGGTTACTTTATGGGCGCACCTTGTATAAAAAAATTGCTATTAAAAAGGGTAAAATTTAAAAAATTTGAATTCGGAATTTTTTTTTTAAATAGAAATTTTGGGGGGCCCCTAGGCCCGGGCCTACCGGGCCTAATGGAAAATCAGGGCCTGCTTGGTTAGACAGTGATTTACGTGAAGAAGGGTTTGAACTTATGAGTGACGATGATATCATAAATGCTGCTACGATTCAGCCTCAAGATGAAGCTGATTGTGAAGAGAATGAAGACGAGCCTGGCGATCTGGTCAACCACAGCACATACCGTGTGTCAACACTTTGCTAGATTGTATGAGTCGATGGAATTTTGAATAAAGTGATGTCACTTCTGTTAGGAAAATTCATTGTGATATCAAATAACATATTAAAGAGTTGGTTAGACAAAAAAATTAATTATTACATACATAAATTAAATTATTAAAGTAGGACAGCAAGTGCAACATTATATTTTAAAAATACAATAAAATAGAATAGAAATCGGATTATCCGTATTTTTCGATTATTCGTGCTACTCCTCCCCTCCATTAATTCGGATAATCGGGAGTACACCTGTAGTATAAATTTTAGGATCCTTCTGATATTATCGCGAAATAATTCATCGTTTTGAAGTGAATGATTAATTTTTCTTTAATAAGTATTTCCTTTTATTTAGAATCGCATTTATTTAATATTCGATTTTAGATTCGTCAATGAGAAAGGGAATTTCCTTCTGTATATAATTTTGGAACATTTATTCTAAGAAAGATAAGATCGGAAATGATTCTACAAATACACGAGATTTTATCTCGTATGTTTATGGAATCGTTTGCCCAATAATAGGTAATACTAGTAGGACTGGTGATTTCCGTTGCAATTTCGAATCGCATTTATTTAATTTCCGATTTTAGAATCGTTAATAGGAATGGAAATTATGCTCTGTCTGCAATCTTCGAATATTTATTCTAGACAGATGTTTCGTCTTTTGCGTCCTTCAAGGACGCAGATGATTCTATCAATATACGATTTTTTCTTCTCGTATATATTTATGAAATCGTTTGCGCAATAATGGGTAATATGAAATGGGAATTTATACGACTTATATAAATTTCCATCATTATGATGGCAGCAGAGATTGAGTACTTGTGAGCTGTCGAAATACTGAAAGATACTCGGCAGTTTTGATACTCGGACGCATAACTGGAGTACATACACACTGCGAACAAAGGTGTCGAAAATTCAGCTCATTTTGCAAATTGTTCCCAGGCGCCAAATCCACATAGAAGACAATATCTCTTGCAGCGTGTAATTGAAGCACTCGCCGATGCGAGGAGCTTGCGCATGCTAATTAGTTTGACTTTATGTCAAAAGCACGGAAGTTCGAATCGCGTATGTTTAGAGCTTACATAATCGAGTGTTTTTAGAGGGCAGTAGTCGAGGTCACTTCGATTGTGGACTACGAATATTAGTCTGGGAAATACTTCTATTTAATGACTGAAAATAAAAGATTTCACCTCTCGAATAAGTTGTTTTCTTTATAAACTATCACGTCATTCCTTGTCGCTAGAATCCTGGACAAGTTGCAATCAAAAAAAGTCAGTCTTTAAAATTAAACTGAATACTTCTATCGGGGCCCAATTCAGGGATGGGGACCCCCCCCCCTAACACTGATGTGGGCGTAAAATTTCCAAAATTGACACACAAAAAAATACTCGTGAATCATTGTAAAAGTACCATTTTACCAAGAATTGGCTATTCGAAGAGTAGAAGCCTAGAACATTATCAAATAACAAAAAGCAATACAACATATTAACTTCATCATTAAAACACCAATGTAATGCAACCAGAAAAACTTATTAATCCCTTATATACACTATAACATACATATGATGAACTATACATATAACTATATATATGACGAACCTATCAATCAAATTTGTAAGTGTGACGTTGTCTCCATTACTCCACGAACTTGTAATTATATAAGTCTGTGTTGCTCGTTCCTACCCCTCAACATGAACTTGTCATCTATCGGCGAAATGTTAAACTGAGCGGTCTCATAAACTCTAGGATAAGAGGCCATAAATTTTGTGTAATATGCGATTCTGACGTTATACAAGTCATAAATACCAGAGTGGTTCAAGGGCTTTCCAGAATTTTGACACTATAGCGACATGTGGAATCCCATAAACTTTAGACCCTTACGACCACTTAAAACGCCGGATAAAGCTTTTGAATTCGCCGACCGTATAAAAGAAGACCCCACATACTCCACGAGGGAGAGAGCTGTTTTTGAGTGTGAGAGAGACGGAGCTCTCTGGTCCGAGAGGCCTTCTGTAGGCCAGAGTTGGTCTGTGAACCCGAGCCGTCCTGACATCTCTAACATGTAAATTCTAACTCGCTGTATATATTTGCTTTTTGTAGTTGTAGTTTGTAGTGTTTAAGGTGGCGTAGTAAAGTAATTGAAGCGAAACGCTTGTCGTTATTACTACCTACGTCACAGTAAGGATATATAAAAAAATTGCTATTAAAAAAGGTAAAATAAAAAAAAATTGAATTGGGATTTTTTTCTTTTAAAATAAAAATTTTGGGGGACCCCCCAACATTCGGGGGCCTCTAGGCCAGGGCCTACTCGGACTAATGTAAAATCAGGGCCTGACTTCTATTATAATTTTATTTACTTTACAACACTTGGGCCAACGTAATAAATATTTAAGGATGTTCGGTTCATAAAACTCGAGGACAATGTATACTTTCTTGACTTAAAACATATCCTAGCGCTTTATGAAGTAACACTAACGGCATGTTTCTACAGAGAATACCTTAGAGAGAAAAAAGTGCTGTCAAAGCGTATATCTATACTTTAAGCTTATTTCTCCCGATTTTATAAAACTAATTCCCTAAACTATTCCCTATTCCCTAAAAATCTAATATACTTATTAAAGTATCTCTATAAAATTTTGTTCAACATTCCCTTGTTCAGTTTCCATAGAACTGTCTTCAAAATTTTTGATTTGTAGTAAAAATTCAAAGAATATTTTTTCTGAAACAAAACTTTCTCTGAACAAAGATTTTTATTTCCTTTTAAATCGAGTTTTATGTGAAAAAAAAAACTTTAGAACCATTGGTTCGGCATTAAAAACTAAAGAGTATAAACAAAAACTACGGCTGCGTTAAAAAAAAAAAAAACTATCGGTGATTTAAATTTTGAGTCTTAAGTGTTTTTAACAAAATTTTAGACCGTTCAATTTTTTTATATATACGAGGATAAGTGAAAAAGTATCCGCACTTTCGCTGTAGTGATCTGACGGTTGGCTGTACTGTTTTCTGCTTACGGAGGTCGAGAGTACGTGCCTTTGTCGTCGTCTATGGAAAGTTTGACCTTCGTCGGTCAGTTCGATTTCCGATTTTTGCACAATGAACGTGGCCGAGCCATTTTCCGTTTGTACTAACGATAAAAAACTAACTCTGTGTGATCAGGATATTTTTTTTTTTTTTGGGGGGGGGGGGGGGGGAAGAGGTCTGAAGCTTCAATCCACCGAGGGCTTTCAGCATAATATGGAGACAGTGTTTTACCACGGCGAGGTGTATCGAGTGGCTAAGGGGCCCGATTTAGAAAATTCTTGACTATAGGCACAACTCGGGATGGGGGCCCCCCTAACACTGATGTTGGCGTAAAATTTCCAAAATTGACGCACAAGCCCCCCCCCCAAAAAAAAAATAAAAAAAATCATGAATCATTGTGAAAGTACCATTTTACCAAGAATTGACTATTTGAAGCGTAGAAGCCTAGAACATTATCAGATAACAAAAAGCAATACAACATATTAACTTCATCATTAAAACCACAATACAATGCAACAAGAAAAACTTATTAATCCCTTATATACACTACTAGCGGCCCGTCCCGACTTTGTCCGGGTTGAACAAAATATTATACCAATAAATTTCCAGTTGATAGCCAAGAAATTGTAAATCTTTTTTTACCTTAATAATAACCTAAATAATACCTTAAATTAATTTTATGTTAGTTAATAATTAAAATAAATTTTTTAAAAGAAAAAAATTTTTAAAAGAAAGCTGTGCCGGAGAACGGCTAGGTTCGAACCGCTAGCGTCAGAACAGAAGCCCACCGCGATAGCACCACGATAAGGATCGTTGAAATCTTCGGAACAAAAAGCGGTAGAAGACAGTAGCGGAAACAATGGAGATTGTTAGGATTAAGCCCCTAACTTTATTTCTACTGATCAGATATACATAATATATAGCCTATGTCCATCTGGAATAATGTACCTTTAAAACAGTGAAAGAATTTTTGAAATAGGTACAGTGGTACTGAAGATTACCCTCCACGTACAAAATCGCTCTCTCTTTATATATAAGTATAGATAAGTATAGATTATAGAAGTATAGATACACATTGGTATCTCAAAATTAGAGTAAGAGATGAAATAAAAATACAAAAATAAAAAAAGGATTTTAAGTAAAGAATGTTTTTTAATTATTTTAAGCACCTAAAATAATATTCAAATTAATATTACGTTACTTAATAATTGTGTGCACGGCCGCCATCTTGGATTTTTTTGCGCCAACTTGGCGATGATCCGTGTTTTGAGGAGTGGAAAATTTCTCGCCAATGTGTTTTAAGCGGTGTTTTCAAAACGCTGGACTTTGAATTTTTTTAGCTTTTTTAATAAAAACCACTTTTTTGAAAAATCATTCTCAAATATTGGAAATTTTGGGTTTTTCTTTTAGCTTTTTTAATAAAAACGACCTTTTTAAATTGTGAAACTTAGAAATATTTTTGAAAAATCATTTAATCGTTGGACTGAGATTTTTTTTTGTCATTTTTAATTAAAAACTACCTTTTCAAATTATGATCCATATGAAAAATTTGGTCAAATGAATTTTACTTACAGATAAAATTTCAATGCCATCTATTCAGCTAACTCTTTGACTAATAGCAATGAATCACCAAAATATTATGCCAATATATTGTTAATTAGAAAAAAATTACCGCATTTTCGTACCACCTAAATAACTTGCAATTTAAAAATTATCTAAAATTCAGCTTTGAAAAATGTAAAATAATTATGAACCCATAAATTTATGGTGAGTAACCAGATCCTCTTTTTTTTTTTTTTTTTGGTTAGGGCATTGTGGTAATGAAATTTTATTTCAGATTTGACCTTAACCAAATATTTGGTGCATACAATAAAATCGGGACAAGGATTATTTGACCATTTATCCTGCTGTGTTGGAAATAAGAAAAAAATAACCATTTTCCTAAACCAATAACTTAACCTTAACTAACTTTCTAACTTAGGTTCCTGGGGAGAGAGAAGTTGAACTTCAGTTATTTAAATTTATTTGTAATGCACTACAACTTGGAATTATAAAATATTTTAAAATATATTGTATTTAAAATGTATACTATATTTTACATTTTACGCAAAAATGATGGCAGATAATTTTTACTTCAAATAAATGAAATGGTGTATCATTATAGTATACTAATTGACAATCGATAAACAAAATTAAAAGCAACTTAAATTTAATAAGTTAACGAAAAACTGATAATGGATTCAAAAATTTTCAACAAAAAGACTCTTAGTTTTAAAAATAATTTACTCTTTTGAGTATAGTCAATTTGACTCAGATTTTCAGGTCAAGGCCAAGATCTGACCTAAAATTATTATACTGTAATTAAAAGATCACATCAGAAATAACTGTTTGATCTTAAAATTAGAGAATTTGACATTGGGTTATTTTTACCAGAACGCAATAATTATCGCCATGCGAAATGCGCCAAATCCCTGGCGGAAAAATCCAAGATGGCGGCCGTGCACACAAATCTAGAGTATCCCCCGTAACTTTATTTCTACTGATCAGATATACATAATATATAGCCTATGTCCATCTGGAATAATGTACCTTTCAAACAGTGAAAGAATTTTTCAAATAGGTGCAGTGGTTCCGGAGATTACCCTCCACGTACAAAATCGCTCTCTCTCTTTATATATAAGTATAGATAACATGCATATGATGAAATACATATGATGAACCAATCAATGAAATTTGAAAGGATATATAAAAATAAAATGCTATAAAAAAGGTAAAATTAAAAAAAAAATTGAATTGGGAATTTTTTTTTACTTTTAAAATAAAAATTTTGGGGGCCCCCAACATTCGGGGGCACCTAGGCCCGGCCCTACTAGGCCTAATGGAAAATCAGGGCCTGGAGTGGCTAGAGACACTCAAGAACGGTCGAACAACCGTGAAGTTGGAACCCGTGAAATTCTCGATTGAAATCGTGCTATGCAATTAGAACTCTACCAGAATTTTTGGAGAAAGTTCCTATCAAAAAACATTTTTCACTAGAATGGGTTAAAAGAAAATGAAGAAAGTCTCTTTATGAACTTCTCTTACTCCATGAACTTCTACCATTTTCTATTCAATCTCGTCGCAACGGTCTTTTATTTTTTTTTTTTTTTTCGTCTGTTTCGTTTATCAGGTCAGCGCCCTTCCGATGATCAGATCTTTTCCTTGACGCACCGGCTGCCAGCCTCCGTTTCGTGCGGAAATATAGGTCATCACACATTATGTAGCATTTTTAGAAACTACAATAACAGAGGCTGGATGTGTGAAGGCACTAAATCAGCTTTTGCTCTCGCTTGCTGGTACTTTGGAGCAACTGCTTTGCAGGCCTCCGGGACACGTGTTGCTGATTGATTCGTTTCTTTCCTCGATTGAATGCGGGAAGCGAGCCAGGTAGAGCTAGTTTTTGCGGGTGGACGTCATGAAATCGAAACAAAATATTGCTCTCCTCACGTATCGCCTGGAACGAAAACGACTTCCGATTTGTTTATCATGTCATGCCCAAGCGCTTGAAATGAATCGGATCTCTTACTGATGCACCACAACCATTGAATAAAGGTTAAGGAATTATTAGAGTGAAGAAATTATATTTTTATTTGTATACAAAGTATGTTAAAAACATAAAATAATTGTATAATTTTAATTTTTTTTTAGTTTAATTAAAATATAGGTGTAGGACGAGGGGTTGGTGTGGACGATCGCAGAGTGATTATCCACCATTGTAAACATAATTAAGATTTAGTTATATTTATAACTAGCTGAAAACACGCACTTCGCTACGGAGTACATTCAAATTAAATACAACGGTCAATCTATACAATTAAGGCCAAAATAAATAAATAAATAAACAAATAAATAAATAAATATATATATATATATATATATATATATATATATATATATATATATATATATATATATATATATATATATATATATATATATATATATAATAATTACGGCGATCAATGTATACAATTGGTGCAAAAATATATATATATATATTTATAAAAAAATCGTAAGAGATATTTTTATAGATAAAATAATGTTGAAGAGAATATTCAAATTAAATCTAATAGGACATACTAAAGAATATAGTACAGTTTGAGGAACATTTTTTTTACTGTATTTTAATTTTTTTTTTGGATAATGTCCAATCGTCTGCCACATTAGCAAGAATAAAAGATATTATTTTTGTCTATTTAGTTTTTATGCACGTGACGATAAATTTATTTAAAGTACCAGAAAAAGAAATCACGTGATCAGCATTTAATAAATTGAATTCTAAAAATTAATCTTTAAAAATTCACCAAAAATCAGAAAATTGAGGTAAAGATTCGAAAAAGATTTCATTTTAAAGGCATTTTTAGGATGTTTCTCGTGATATAAATTTTATAACCCTCAGATTATTATTTTAAATGCAAACTTTAAAGAATGTTACAAGAACAGCTTAAGAATTTAATTTAAAAAAATCTAAGAAGAATTTTTCAAAAATCTTTCTTAGTGCACCCCTACACTATAAGAAGAACCGCCATGCAAAATTTCAGTCCTTTAGGTCCAGCGGTTTAGTCTGTCCGTTGTCTGTCAGTCAGTCACGGAACTGGTTTATATATATAGATATTTTAAAAACATAAAATGATTGTATAATTTAAATTTTTTTTTAAATTTAAATAAAATATACGTGTAGGAAGAGGGCTTGGTGTGGACGATCGCAGAGTGACTATCAACCATTGTAAACATAATTAAGATTTAGTCATATTTATAATTGAGAAGTAGGATCCGTGTCCAACATAACGAAATCTACAACAGCAGCCTCGAATAAAAAATACTTTCTTCAAACAACTCGCCTCATTTAAAATACACTCAACTTTTGTTATCACTAAACCGTTGTTCGTTCAGTGCAGCATCCTACACTCCTCTCATTTTCGTTACATTCAAACCCCCGTTATCACTAAACTGTTCAGGGCAGCGTCCTCCTCTCCTCTCCTCTCGCGCCCTTGGTCTATAGGTGGGGTTGCTCGACCCTATGACCCGATTCCCGTTTCTGATCTTGCATACATATAATTAAAAATTAACTGAAATAAGATGTTATCACAAACTGAAAGGAAATAAGTAAGTAAGGTAAATGCACCTATGATGGGCCATGTCCCTATAATGGGCCGCCCTTTAGAAATGTCGAGAAATTAAGGGTCTATTGTTACCTAAGGCAGTAGAAGGGGTGAGGGTCATTGGCTGTGCCTTTAGAAATGTCGATAAATTAAGGGTCTATTGTTACCTAAGCCAGTAGAAGGGGTGAGGGTCATTGGCCGTGCCTTTAGAAATGTCGATAAATTAAGGGTCTATTGTTACCTAAGGCAGTAGAAGGGGTGAGGGTCATTGGCCGTGCCTTTAGAAATGTCGATAAATTAAGGGTCTATTGTTACCTAAGTCAGTAGAAGGGGTGAGGGTCATTGGCCGTGCCTTTAGAAATGTCGATAAATTAAGGGTCTATTGTTACCTAAGGCAGTAGAAGGGGTGAGGGTCATTGGCCGTGCCTTTAGAAATGTCGATAAATTAAGGGTCTATTGTTACCTAAGGCAGTAGAAGGGGTGAGGGTCATTGGCCGTGCCTTTAGAAATGTCGATAAATTAAGGGTCTATTGTTACCTAAGCCAGTAGAAGGGGTGAGGGTCATTGGCCGTGCCTTTAGAAATGTCGATAAATTAAGGGTCTATTGTTACCTAAGCCAGTAGAAGGGGTGAGGGTCATTGGCCGTGCCTTTAGAAATGTCGATAAATTAAGGGACTATTGTTACCTAAGCCAGTAGAAGGGGTGAGGGTCATTGGCCGTGCCTTTAGAAATGTCGATAAATTAAGGGTCTATTGTTACCTAAGGCAGTAGAAGGGGTGAGGGTCATTGGCCGTGCCTTTAGAAATGTCGATAAATTAAGGGTCTGTTGTTACCTAAGAAAGTAGAAGGGGTGAGGGTCATTGGCCGTGCCTTTAGAAATGTCGATAAATTAAGGGTCTGTTGTTACCTAAGGCAGTAGAAGGGGTGAGGGTCATTGGCCGTGCCTTTAGAAATGTCGAGAAATTAAGGGTCTGTTGTTACCTAAGGCAGTAGAAGGGGTGAGGGTCATTGGCCGTCCCTTTAGAAATGTCGATAAATTAAGGGTCTATTGTTACCTAAGCCAGTAGAAGGGGTGAGGGTCATTGGCCGTGCCTTTAGAAATGTCGATAAATTAAGGGTCTGTTGTTACCTAAGGCAGTAGAAGGGGTGAGGGTCATTGGCCGTGCCTTTAGAAATGTCGAGAAATTAAGGGTCTGTTGTTACCTAAGGCAGTAGAAGGGGTGAGGGTCATTGGCCGTCCCTTTAGAAATGTCGATAAATTAAGGGTCTATTGTTACCTAAGCCAGTAGAAGGGGTGAGGGTCATTGGCCGTGCCTTTAGAAATGTCGAGAAATTAAGGGTCTATTGTTACCTAAGGCAGTAGAAGGGGTGAGGGTCATTGGCCGTGCCTTTAGAAATGTCGAGAAATTAAGGGTCTATTGTTACCTAAGGCAGTAGAAGGGGTGAGGGTCATTGGCCGTGCCTTTAGAAATGTCGAGAAATTAAGGGTCTATTGTTACCTAAGGCAGTAGAAGGGGTGAGGGTCATTGGCCGTGCCTTTAGAAATGTCGAGAAATTAAGGGTCTGTTGTTACCTAAGGCAGTAAAAGGGGTGAGGGTCATTGGCCGTGCCTTTAGAAATGTCGATAAATTAAGGGTCTGTTGTTACCTAAGAGAGTAGAAGGGGTGAGGGTCATTGGCCGTGCCTTTAGAAATGTCGATAAATTAAGGGTCTGTTGTTACCTAAGGCAGTAGAAAGGGTGAGGGTCATTGGCCGTGCCTTTAGAAATGTCGATAAATTAAGGGTCTGTTGTTACCTAAGGCAGTAGAAGGGGTGAGGGTCATTGGCCGTGCCTTTAGAAATGTCGATAAATTTAGGGTCTATTGTTACCTAAGCCAGTAGAAGGGGTGAGGGTCATTGGCCGTGCCTTTAGAAATGTCGATAAATTAAGGGTCTATTGTTACCTAAGCCAGTAGAAGGGGTGAGGGTCATTGGCCGTGCCTTTAGAAATGTCGATAAATTAAGGGTCTATTGTTACCTAAGGCAGTAGAAGGGGTGAGGGTCATTGGCCGTGCCTTTAGAAATGTCGATAAATTAAGGGTCTATTGTTACCTAAGCCAGTAGAAGGGGTGAGGGTCATTGGCCTTGCCTTTAGAAATGTCGATAAATTAAGGGTCTATTGTTACCTAAGGCAGTAGAAGGGGTGAGGGTCATTGGCCGTGCCTTTAGAAATGTCGATAAATTAAGGGTCTATTGTTACCTAAGGCAGTAGAAGGGGTGAGGGTCATTGGCCGTGCCTTTAGAAATGTCGATAAATTAAGGGTCTATTGTTACCTAAGACAGTAGAAGGGGTGAGGGTCATTGGCCGTGCCTTTAGAAATGTCGATAAATTAAGGGTCTATTGTTACCTAAGTCGGTAGAAGGGGTGAGGGTCATTGGCCGTGCCTTTAGAAATGTCGATAAATTAAAGGTCTATTGTTACCTAAGGCAGTAGAAGGGGTGAGGGTCATTGGCCGTGCCTTTAGAAATGTCGATAAATTAAGGGTCTATTGTTTCCTAAGGCAGTAGAAGGGGTGAGGGTCATTGGCCGTGCCTTTAGAAATGTCGATAAATTAAGGGTCTATTGTTACCTAAGGCAGTAGAAGATGTGAGGGTCATAGGCCGTGCCTTTAGAAATGTCGATAAATTAAGGGTCTATTGTTACCTAAGGCAGTAGAAGGTGTGAGGGTCATTGGCCGTGCCTTTAGAAATGTCGATAAATTAAGGGTCTATTGTTACCTAAGGCAGTAGAAGGTGTGAGGGTCATTGGCCGTGCCTTTAGAAATGTCGATAAATTTAGGGTCTATTGTTACCTAAGCCAGTAGAAGGGGTGAGGGTCATTGGCCGTGCCTTTAGAAATGTCGATAAATTAAGGGTCTATTGTTACCTAAGCCAGTAGAAGGGGTGAGGGTCATTGGCCGTGCCTTTAGAAATGTCGATAAATTAAGGGTCTGTTGTTACCTAAGGCAGTAGAAGGGGTGAGGGTCATTGGCCGTGCCTTTAGAAATGTCGATAAATTAAGGGTCTATTGTTACCTAAGCCAGTAGAAGGGGTGAGGGTCATTGGCCGTGCCTTTAGAAATGTCGATAAATTAAGGGTCTATTGTTACCTAAGCCAGTAGAAGGGGTGAGGGTCATTGGCCTTGCCTTTAGAAATGTCGATAAATTAAGGGTCTATTGTTACCTAAGGCAGTAGAAGGGGTGAGGGTCATTGGCCGTGCCTTTAGAAATGTCGATAAATTAAGGGTCTATTGTTACCTAAGGCAGTAGAAGGAGTGAGGGTCATTGGCCGTGCCTTTAGAAATGTCGATAAATTGAGGGTCTATTGTTACCTAAGCCAGTAGAAGGGGTGAGGGTCATTGGCCGTGCCTTTAGAAATGTCGATAAATTAAGGGTCTATTGTTACCTAAGCCAGTAGAAGGGGTGAGGGTCATTGGCCGTGCCTTTAGAAATGTCGAGAAATAAAGGGTCTGTTCTTACCTAAGGCGGTAGAAGGGGTGAGGATCATTGGCCGTGCCTTTAGAAATGTCGATAAATTAACGGTCTATTGTTACCTAAGGCAGTAGAAGGGGTGAGGGTCATTGGCCGTGCCTTTAGAAATGTCGAGAAATTAAGGGTCTGTTGTTACCTAAGGCAGTAGAAGGGGTGAGGATCATTGGCCGTGCCTTTAGAAATGTCGATAAATTAAGGGTCTATTGTTACCTAAGGCAGTAGAAGGGGTGAGCGTCATTGGCCGTGCCTTTAGAAATGTCGATAAATTAAGGGTCTATTGTTACCTAAGCCAGTAGAAGGGGTGAGGGTCATTGGCCGTGCCTTTAGAAATGTCGAGAAATTAAGGGTCTGTTGTTACCTAAGGCAGTAGAAGGGGTGAGGATCATTGGCCGTGCCTTTAGAAATGTCGATAAATTAAGGGTCTATTGTTACCTAAGGCAGTAGAAGGGGTGAGGGTCATTGGCCGTGCCTTTAGAAATGTCGATAAATTAAGGGTCTATTGTTACCTAAGCCAGTAGAAGGGGTGAGGGTCATTGGCCGTGCCTTTAGAAATGTCGAGAAATTAAGGGTCTGTTGTTACCTAAGGCAGTAGAAGGGGTGAGGATCATTGGCCGTGCCTTTAGAAATGTCGATAAATTAAGGGTCTATTGTTACCTAAGGCAGTAGAAAGGGTGAGGGTCATTGGCCGTGCCTTTAGAAATGTCGATAAATTAAGGGTCTGTTGTTACCTAAGCCAGTAGAAGGGGTGAGGGTCATTGGCCGTGCCTTTAGAAATGTCGAGAAATTAAGGGTCTGTTGTTACCTAAGGCAGTAGAAGGGGTGAGGATCATTGGCCGTGCCTTTAGAAATGTCGATAAATTAAGGGTCTGTTGTTACCTAAGGCAGTAGAAGGGGTGAGGGTCATTGGCCGTGCCTTTAGAAATGTCGATAAATTAAGGGTCTATTGTTACCTAAGGCAGTAGAAGGGGTGAGGGTCATTGGCCTTGCCTTTAGAAATGTCGATAAATTAAGGGTCTGTTGTTACCTAAGGCAGTAGAAGGGGTGAGCGTCATTGGCCGTGCCTTTAGAAATGTCGATAAATTAAGGGTCTATTGTTACCTAAGGCAGTAGAAGGAGTGAGGGTCATTGGCCGTGCCTTTAGAAATGTCGATAAATTAAGGGTCTATTGTTACCTAAGCCAGTAGAAGGGGTGAGGGTCATTGGCCGTGCCTTTAGAAATGTCGATAAATTAAGGGTCTATTGTTACCTAAGGCAGTAGAAGGGGTGAGGGTCATTGGCCGTGCCTTTAGAAATGTCGATAAATTAAGGGTCTATTGTTACCTAAGCCAGTAGAAGGGGTGAGGGTCATTGGCCGTGCCTTTAGAAATGTCGATAAATTAAGGGTCTATTGTTACCTAAGGCAGTAGAAGGGGTGAGGGTCATTGGCCGTGCCTTTAGAAATGTCGATAAATTAAAGGTCTATTGTTACCTAAGGCAGTAGAAGGGGTGAGGGTCATTGGCCGTGCCTTTAGAAATGTCGATAAATTAAGGGTCTGTTGTTTCCTAAGGCAGTAGAAGGGGTGAGGGTCATTGGCCGTGCCTTTAGAAATGTCGATAAATTAAGGGTCTATTGTTACCTAAGGCAGTAGAAGATGTGAGGGTCATAGGCCGTGCCTTTAGAAATGTCGATAAATTAAGGGTCTATTGTTACCTAAGGCAGTAGAAGGTGTGAGGGTCATTGGCCGTGCCTTTAGAAATGTCGATAAATTTAGGGTCTATTGTTACCTAAGCCAGTAGAAGGGGTGAGGGTCATTGGCCGTGCCTTTAGAAATGTCGATAAATTAAGGGTCTATTGTTACCTAAGCCAGTAGAAGGGGTGAGGGTCATTGGCCGTGCCTTTAGAAATGTCGATAAATTAAGGGTCTGTTGTTACCTAAGGCAGTAGAAGGGGTGAGGGTCATTGGCCGTGCCTTTAGAAATGTCGATAAATTAAGGGTCTATTGTTACCTAAGCCAGTAGAAGGGGTGAGGGTCATTGGCCGTGCCTTTAGAAATGTCGATAAATTAAGGGTCTATTGTTACCTAAGCCAGTAGAAGGGGTGAGGGTCATTGGCCTTGCCTTTAGAAATGTCGATAAATTAAGGGTCTATTGTTACCTAAGCCAGTAGAAGGGGTGAGGGTCATTGGCCGTGCCTTTAGAAATGTCGATAAATTAAGGGTCTGTTGTTACCTAAGGCAGTAGAAGGGGTGAGGGTCATTGGCCGTGCCTTTAGAAATGTCGATAAATTAAGTGTCTATTGTTACCTAAGGCAGTAGAAGGGGTGAGGGTCATTGGCCGTGCCTTTAGAAATGTCGATAAATTAAGGGTCTGTTGTTACCTAAGCCAGTAGAAGGGGTGAGGGTCATTGGCCGTGCCTTTAGAAATGTCGATAAATTAAGGGTCTATTGTTACCTAAGCCAGTAGAAGGGGTGAGGGTCATTGGCCGTGCCTTTAGAAATGTCGAGAAATAAAGGGTCTGTTCTTACCTAAGGCGGTAGAAGGGGTGAGGATCATTGGCCGTGCCTTTAGAAATGTCGATAAATTAACGGTCTATTGTTACCTAAGGCAGTAGAAGGGGTGAGGGTCATTGGCCGTGCCTTTAGAAATGTCGAGAAATTAAGGGTCTGTTGTTACCTAAGGCAGTAGAAGGGGTGAGGATCATTGGCCGTGCCTTTAGAAATGTCGATAAATTAAGGGTCTATTGTTACCTAAGGCAGTAGAAGGGGTGAGCGTCATTGGCCGTGCCTTTAGAAATGTCGATAAATTAAGGGTCTATTGTTACCTAAGCCAGTAGAAGGGGTGAGGGTCATTGGCCGTGCCTTTAGAAATGTCGAGAAATTAAGGGTCTGTTGTTACCTAAGGCAGTAGAAGGGGTGAGGATCATTGGCCGTGCCTTTAGAAATGTCGATAAATTAAGGGTCTATTGTTACCTAAGGCAGTAGAAGGGGTGAGGGTCATTGGCCGTGCCTTTAGAAATGTCGATAAATTAAGGGTCTATTGTTACCTAAGCCAGTAGAAGGGGTGAGGGTCATTGGCCGTGCCTTTAGAAATGTCGAGAAATTAAGGGTCTGTTGTTACCTAAGGCAGTAGAAGGGGTGAGGATCATTGGCCGTGCCTTTAGAAATGTCGATAAATTAAGGGTCTATTGTTACCTAAGGCAGTAGAAAGGGTGAGGGTCATTGGCCGTGCCTTTAGAAATGTCGATAAATTAAGGGTCTGTTGTTACCTAAGCCAGTAGAAGGGGTGAGGGTCATTGGCCGTGCCTTTAGAAATGTCGAGAAATTAAGGGTCTGTTGTTACCTAAGGCAGTAGAAGGGGTGAGGATCATTGGCCGTGCCTTTAGAAATGTCGATAAATTAAGGGTCTGTTGTTACCTAAGGCAGTAGAAGGGGTGAGGGTCATTGGCCGTGCCTTTAGAAATGTCGATAAATTAAGGGTCTATTGTTACCTAAGGCAGTAGAAGGGGTGAGGGTCATTGGCCTTGCCTTTAGAAATGTCGATAAATTAAGGGTCTGTTGTTACCTAAGGCAGTAGAAGGGGTGAGCGTCATTGGCCGTGCCTTTAGAAATGTCGATAAATTAAGGGTCTATTGTTACCTAAGGCAGTAGAAGGAATGAGGGTCATTGGCCGTGCCTTTAGAAATGTCGATAAATTAAGGGTCTATTGTTACCTAAGCCAGTAGAAGGGGTGAGGGTCATTGGCCGTGCCTTTAGAAATGTCGATAAATTAAGGGTCTATTGTTACCTAAGCCAGTAGAAGGGGTGAGGGTCATTGGCCGTGCCTTTAGAAATGTCGAGAAATTAAGGGTCTGTTCTTACCTAAGGCAGTAGAAGGGGTGAGGATCATTGGCCGTGCCTTTAGAAATGTCGATAAATTAAGGGTCTATTGTTACCTAAGGCAGTAGAAGGGGTGAGGGTCCTTGGCCGTGCCTTTAGAAATGTCGATAAATTAAGGGTCTATTGTTACCTAAGCCAGTAGAAGGGGTGAGGGTCATTGGCCGTGCCTTTAGAAATGTCGAGAAATTAAGGGTCTGTTGTTACCTAAGGCAGTAGAAGGGGTGAGGGTCATTGGCCGTGCCTTTAGAAATGTCGATAAATTAAGGGTCTATTGTTACCTAAGGCAGTAGAAGGGGTGAGGGTCATTGGCCGTGCCTTTAGAAATGTCGATAAATTAAGGGTCTATTGTTACCTAAGCCAGTAGAAGGGGTGAGGGTCATTGGCCGTGCCTTTAGAAATGTCGAGAAATTAAGGGTCTGTTGTTACCTAAGGCAGTAGAAGGGGTGAGGATCATTGGCCGTGCCTTTAGAAATGTCGATAAATTAAGGGTCTATTGTTACCTAAGGCAGTAGAAGGGGTGAGGGTCATTGGCCGTGCCTTTAGAAATGTCGATAAATTAAGGGTCTATTGTTACCTAAGCCAGTAGAAGGGGTGAGGGTCATTGGCCGTGCCTTTAGAAATGTCGAGAAATTAAGGGTCTATTGTTACCTAAGGCAGTAGAAGGTGTGAGGGTCATTGGCCGTGCCTTTAGAAATGTCGATAAATTAAGGGTCTATTGTTACCTAAGCCAGTAGAAGGGGTGAGGGTCATTGGCCGTGCCTTTAGAAATGTCGAGAAATTAAGGGTCTGTTGTTAACTAAGGCAGTAGAAGGGGTGAGGATCATTGGCCGTGCCTTTAGAAATGTCGATAAATTAAGGGTCTGTTGTTACCTAAGGCAGTAGAAGGGGTGAGGGTCATTGGCCGTGCCTTTAGAAATGTCGATAAATTAAGGGTCTATTGTTACCTAAGGCAGTAGAAGGGGTGAGGGTCATTGGCCTTGCCTTTAGAAATGTCGATAAATTAAGGGTCTATTGTTACCTAAGCCAGTAGAAGGGGTGAGGGTCATTGGCCGTGCCTTTAGAAATGTCGAGAAATTAAGGGTCTGTTGTTACCTAAGGCAGTAGAAGGGGTGAGGATCATTGGCCGTGCCTTTAGAAATGTCGATAAATTAAGGGTCTATTGTTACCTAAGGCAGTAGAAGGGGTGAGGGTCATTGGCCGTGCCTTTAGAAATGTCGGTAAATTAAGGGTCTATTGTTACCTAAGCCAGTAGAATGGGTGAGGGTCATTGGCCGTGCCTTTAGAAATGTCGATAAATTAAGGGTCTATTGTTACCTAAGGCAGTAGAAGGGGTGAGGGTCATTGGCCGTGCCTTTACAAATGTCGAGAAATTAAGGGTCTATTGTTACCTAAGGCAGTAGAAGGGGTGAGGGTCATTGGCCGTGCCTTTAGAAATGTCGAGAAATTAAGGGTCTGTTGTTACCTAAGGCAGTAGAAGGGGTGAGGGTCATTGGCCGTGCCTTTAGAAATGTCGATAAATTAAGGGTCTATTGTTACCTAAGGCAGTAGAAGGGGTGAGGGTCATTGGCCGTGCCTTTAGAAATGTCGATAAATTAAGGGTCTATTGTTACCTAAGGAAGTAGAAGGGGTGAGGGTCATTGGCCGTGGCCCGGCCAATTATAAGGGCGGCACATTATAAGGACATGTCATTGGCCGGGCCACAGCCAATGACCCTCACCCCTTCTACTGCCTTAGGTAACAATAGACCCTTAATTCATCGACATTTCTAAAGGACGGCCCATTATAGGGACATGGCCGATTATAGGTGCATTTACCTTAAGTTAAGGGGACTGACTACCCTTAAATCTTTAAAACATTCGATTTTTTGAAAAAAATATGTTAAAGCCTGATCATTTTTAAACAAAATAAAGCAAACAAGCATGAAAATATTCCGCTTAGTTCCGGAGATGTTGATATTCTAAATATTTAATTACTGAGAAAGTTTAATTTTAATAAAAATTTTAAACTCATTTTTCTCAAGATGTAATTTTGCATCATTCCGCAGCTGATATCTCAAAAGCTATGAAACATAATTCCATGAAATTTTTATCACTGCAAAATTATGTTACTTTATTGCGTCTGGACTAGAGTTATTGCAATCACTCACATTTTGTTATTTTTTTTTTCAGGGGTAAATAAATGCAAAAATTTAAGGAAATTTTAAGTATATTTTGAGCAGTTTTTAAAAAAATTGTAAAAATATTTTAATGTTGAATGTTTTATGTTCAATTGTATTTTGAATTACTTATTTTAAATATAAAACAGGAATTTAAGTGTAAAATTAATTTCATAGTTCTGCACGCAAGCCAGTATACAATAAAAATGCTAAAAAAACAAGGTATATCTAAAGCAGTTAAAATAAAATATTTTAAATTATTTTCAGAGTTGAAAATTTGTTTATTAAAATAAATATATCTATTTTTCATATACATAGAATTTGGAAAAATTGGGAGTAAATTAAAATAGTTACACAGAGTCTAAAAGTATGAAATTATGCATTATTTCCTCGACTTAAGAGTCGTGTGTCCCCTTAAACTTTAAACTAACTTACTTATTTATGATCCGTCAAAATATTTCATAATTTAAAGACCGTCCGGCAGTCAATGCGCTGAGGAGGGCCCTAACTGAATTCAATTCATGCCCCCCCCCCGCCCCCCAAATAAGTGCCTATGTCGCCAAGGTATGGTCGTATTACTTGTTCTGTTGGAAATTTTGGAGACTTTGAAAAAGGCTGAAACGTTAATCAGTCAAAATGATAACTATAGCACTTCAGTACTAATAGATGTCATTTTACAAGTGCATATCTGGTTCGCATATTCTAATTTCACCGTTTTCTCCTGAACACCCGATAGTTGATAAATGTTGCAACATTTTTCTTATATCACTATTCTTAACTATCAAAATAGCATTTAGAACTATTTCTTTTATTTTATTTCAGAATTTTGATTTTATATAATTTATGGAACTAAACACTATTTCAACCTTGATTTTGTAGTATTAATGCAGAGATAGCATTTCCACTGAGTTCTTCAAATGTAGCGAAACCAGAGGTATCGTTGAATTTTAAGCTTCTTTTATATCTCTAACTCAATTCTAACCTAATATTTTTAGTTCTTTGGTATTCTACTTTATTAGGATCTACAAAAACACAGACGAAGTGATACATTACAACGAGTACCGATGATACATAATTAGGTGGATGGTTTATCAAGATAATGGAAATATTGACCGTTTCTGCAGATATTTTTATCAATCAACTGTAGACCTACTTTTGGCTTTCAAAATGACATTCATTCGACGTGGGCTTGAGTGATATGTCTCATACATCAGATATTGAAATTTGGTACCATTCATCCTGCAACGTGTAACCTATCTGTTCCAATAATGTTGGAGAGAGAGAGAACGTGATCGAACTTTTCTCTCCAAATATACTCACAAAGTTCAATAACATTGGGGTCAGGCGATTGGGGTGGCCGGGATAGATGTCGTGCCGCAACCTCATACTCTTCGAACCGATGTTTCGCATGATGCACGGATCCATTATCGTCTTGTAAGCGCTGAAGGTCCTTGGGAAATAACGTATGATTGAATGTTTCGTAGACATCCGATATCACAGGAAGCTTAAAAACAATTAAGGATTCTATGGAATGAATGTCAAGAGATATCAACCCCCCCCCCCTCAAACATCAAAGAGCCACCGCCATGCTTGACAAAGAGCGCCAGGCAGTTGGAACGGTAACTTCACCTATGGTAAGAAACAATTCGAGGTTCGATTCATCCGACCAGATACGTGGTCACATATCCACCGTGGGTTCAGTATTTACGTGGGCTCGAGGTAGCCTTGCGGTAGCGAGCCGGCTTTCGGTACAGAGGGTGCTAAGATCGAATCCCGACACGCACCATTTAAGACCTCCGTGTCTAGGCCGGTTATGGGCACGTTAAATCCGTAAACCGGAAAGTCCCTCTATGAGGCCAGAAAGGGTACAATCCCCCCTAGATGTCACCCCTGGGGTTGGTTGGTCAAAATTGAGGTGGCAACTAGCTAAGACGGACTCCGACCCTTGTAGTGCTGTATAAACCGGAGCCGCGCACTTCAGCCCTAAGCCTATTTGGACCTGGTCTGGAATTTCCGGCGGGGGAAACATTGAAAACAACAACAACAACAACAACAGATGATATGTTGAAAATCATTTGAAATCCAGTTTTTAATGTTTGCGGCACCATCTGATATACTTTCTTGCATTGGTGTTAGTACTTAGAATGCCTTCTCCATTACAGCCCCCAATTAAAAGAGGGTGAGCGGTGATTAGTGATTAAAAAAGGATCATTACGACTCGAATTCAAATCCGCTGTTATTTACTGTGCCGTGGTCTAGTTTCCTTAGCAAATTCCGCCTATCCCTGTTTGACATCTCCGTGCGACGTCCAAAATTTTTAGGTTTAGAGGCAACACCTTTTTCATTTCTGCACGTGTCATGAATTTTGATACTATTCCTCATGATACACTTATAATTTTTGTCGCTTTATTTAGAGAGGCACAGTCGATCCTGGCGCCTAATATCATGCCTTTCTGCAAGACACTCAGATCTGACATTGATTTCACAACAGTTCTAGATCTACTGTACTACTACAGCGCGAGAGCTGGTGCAGGTAATCCTCGACTTACGATCGCTCGACATACGACCGATCGCACTTACCACCGATCGCACGACCGAAATTCTAAGATTTTTCTCTCCAAAATATTGGTCCTCGAATGTACAGTACATACCTATATGTGTTAAATAATTATTAATAATAATTACAAGATAAAAAAACTTTTTATATACCATGTTTATAAATCATCTGTTGAATCATATAAACTTGACAATTCTATGTGTAAGGTATACATAAGATTCGATTCACAGGAATCGAACTTTTGAGTGAATGAATTAAAGAAGCTGCTTGAGATATGCTAATTTCGGCATACGCGCTTGGTATAAATACCAAGCAGCTTGATTAATAAAGAGGTTGAAGAAGAAGGTGTTGTTACAGTTGATAGATAAGCGAGTTAAGGGAGCTACGAGGAAAGCAGCTCCAGGTGCTATCCTGCGTTAGTGCTTAGGGGGCCCAAAGTTTACGTGGCAGTACTGCTGGTTTGACTCTCTGCTGGTTTGTGAGTATTGCAAAAGTGTATTTTTATTGAATGCTAATATATATTCCGTACAAGTAGTACGTATGCTTATTGCTGTAAAAGCAAATTCTATATGTGCAACGAATGCAATAAACATTGTTTCATGTATAAACTGTGTTTGTATCAAATTCATTTAGAGTGCCACTTCAAATTATATACACCCAAGTCTGGGTAGAAGTCAGCTATAAACTCTATATATGTATTAATGAATACTTTAAAAAAATTTTTTTGATGAATTATCCCATCAACTTGAAAGAAAATGAAGCTAATTGGAAGTTAACTTGCATTTGACTTGTTTGACTTGTTGCATTTGACTAGTTCCCTTTCCGGTCGATAGATGGCTGCACCAGTCTACAAAACAAAATTAACTGAAAATTAATTTAATTCTGCTTAAAGATGGCTAAAAGTATTAAAAAATGCATTGTCATCGTGTTCTGAGCTATTCTAAAAGTTTCAAATGTCTAGCTAGTCGGGAAGTTAGTTAAAAACGATTGCAAGATTTGTACTGGACAAACACACACACAAACACACAAGAAAGCAAGTTAATAAAAACATGGTAAAAAATATGATGCAATATTCTGCAATACTGCAAAATTTTATGACGCAATAGTAAAAATGTTTGATGCAACCACCATCAAACTACCTTGGATAACTTTGTTTAAAAAAAAAACTTGTATCTTCTGTCGCAAATTCTGAACCAATGGATTGTACTAACATAATAAGCAGTGATGGCGAAGAATAATTTATGTCTTCTAAATAAAGTATAATGTATTTTAAATTACGTATGTATGTATGAAAACAAAAATTATATGTATATAGATACACCAAAAAATTTTTTGTCGACTTACGAAACTCGGTTATGTAACAATGTATACAATATCTCGGTTCCTATCTCGGTCGTAAGTCGGGGAATATCTGAACTCGTTCTTTCTCGTTTTGGTGTACCTCTGCTCACCAATGACGTCACCGTGGTTATTGGCCCACTGCGCAGCCCACGCGACTTTTTTAAGTGGTGTTTTCCATTATTTTGATAACTTCCTATATCTTTTATATGAACTATAATGTATTCCTTACTTGGAGGTAAAATGGTTATCTTATCGGGGAACTTCTACTGTGGCTGTTTAAACAGAAATAAGATAATTAATATTCGTATTTGTTTATTCCTTTTATCAGAACGATATCTCTTGTGAGCCGCAGGGTTTAAATTTTCATGAAAATTAAAAAGTAAGGTGATATATCTTGTAGATGGGAAGGGTAAGCTTTTTTCCTCTGGCTCTGGTCTGTTTGTACCAGCGGTTATTCATCTTTTGTTGAACAGGGGCCACTTGTCAAAAAAAAAAAAAAAAAAAAAAAAATTTGTGCGGTCGGGGGACCCCCGTCAGGAACGAAGTTTCTTACGTTATTTTTTCAACTCTAAACGTGATTTAATATGTAGATTTCTATTGATTTTATATATATATATATATATATATATATATATATATATATATATATATATATATATATATATATATATATATATATATATATATATATATATATATATATGTATGTATATTTATATATATAATATATATATAAATATATACAGTGGAATCTCGATCGATCGTTTTCGGATCCATCGTTTTTCCGTATGTGTCATTCATTTTATCCAGTCCCAACGATCATATTGCTTTGTTATGTTTCCGTATTTATCGTTTTCCCGGATTTATCGTTCATTTCAATCGGTCCCTTGAAAAACGATAGATCGAGATTCCACTGTATATTATAATATATATATATATAAATGTAATATATCCATTACATCTCGTTCTTAAAACGCAACCTGAAAAGGAAAACTTAAAAGAGAGAAATGCAACGTTTAGAAGTAGTGTAGAAATGCAACGTTTGCTGTTTTATGGGAAGTTCTGTTGCTATGGGTTTTTAAAACGCTAAAGTAATGTTACTGGGGATTGGATTTAGGAAAGGGAATTTAAATGATAGAATTGAGGGCCTAATATTTAATTTATTACATATATATATATATTAATATATACATTATATAAATATATATATATATATATATATATATATATATATTATAATATATAATATATATATAGCGCTATTCCAAGAATGAGCGGGAATAGAAACGGCCAACGCTTGTGCGGGGATTTGAACCAGGGACCTCTCGCTCCGTAGTGGGATAGTGCGATACTCCGTAGTCCGATGCGATAACTATTCAGCCACAGAGTCCTTGTGAAAAAGCTCTTATGAAGGGGGCATAACGCTTTTTCGTTACGTGAAAGATTCCTGCCAGTTCACTCTACTGTAAGCCGCGTAAAAGAACTTCGTTTCAAAAATTCGTCGGGGACCACTGTCGTGTTGCCTGTCTTCAATATTTATTTTTTTGGGCGTGATTCGTAAATTATTTGGGTTAGTACAAATTATTTATAATTAATAGGTATTTGGGTGCGTTGTGTTTTTAAGATTTATTTGGTTAAATACAACCCAAAGCTGAAGACAGATTTGCAACCGAACAGGTCAAACAAACTTTGACCTTCTAAAACCTTCCTTTAGATCAACTACACAAAACAAAGATGGCTGACTCCAATGTAACAAAATAAAATTGATTTATTTACAACCTTATCTATTTACAATTTAACTCAAAAATCGAATCACCAAATCTAAGTACACAGTTTACACATTTTACTAATCTTTTAGCATTTTCTCCTCGATTCATATCGGATGACATGTATTTAATTAAACCTACACCTTTTGGATTCAGGGAGCATAAATTTATTTATTTTACCTACGGGAAAGAACTACTCTCTCTCAAAATCTATATTTTAAAAAAAAAAAACATTGATCCCGCACTAAATCATTCAAATTTTCGAGATTGGGTCTGAACAAGACAAAAATGATTTGACACTCACTCGATTGGATGCTGACCGCACTGGAACACGTGTGGTGATCTCATCACTGGTCTTGGGATCTCCTTTCTGTCTCGGGTAGCATGCACTCGAAATCTTTTTAAGGTTGTAGGCATCTATCGTCTGCTTCTTCAGCTCCCTTCACCTCCGGATGACTCAATCGGAACACCAACGGGAAAACGCCATTCTCTCCACCTCCATTCTCAAATTATTTATCGGTGAAGCCAGCAACCATATTTTCGTCATCAGCAAAAACAAATTCTAGTCTCAGGGTCAGCAGGCTCTCATACCGGGATACATCAACCGGATCTCTGCTCCGCTAAACGTCATATTTCTTCGGGAAACTCAAGGGCAAGCTCTTAATTAGTGAAATACATGTTTAGACGAACTTATATTAGTGAAATACATGTTTTGGTTTCAGAGAGTAACATTTTCAGTTCCAGGACTTTACATATGAAAATATTTTTCTTTTACCTAATGTAGAGGTATAGGTCCTATGAAGGAAGACAGTGGATGTATCCCGAAGAAGGTGTTTTTGTTATTTTTTTTGTTTTCCTTATGATTTTTAGGAAATATTAGGTGCAGAATCATGATGTTGTCAAGTAAATTATGATGGTCCATGGTAAGACAAATTATATAACCATGTTGTACGCCAATTGTGATGATTGGTATATATAGTTATTTAGATGTTTTGTAAACTTTTTGCGAGCTAGGGGAGCATATGAGGTTTTTGTTTGCTATTATGGTAGAGTCAACTTTTCTTTTGGAGGAAGGGGCATATGTAATGATGCGCCTTCAATTTTAAGAAGAAGAAAATTAAATGTAGAAAGAATTTAAAATCAAAGGCTTGCTTCATTACATTGATTTCGGATAGGAGAGTAGGAGTGCGGTCTACATGGGAGGTCTCGAAGATGGTAGACTAAGATAGCAAGTTAGGCGCCGGTTGCGACGTTAAATTAGAATGCCCTTTTGTACTGAATATATGAGAGCGGCGTAAGTGATCGATGTGTGTGGCCATCGGCGGCGTAGAAGATGACGTAACAGGAGTCAAGAGAGAGAAGCGTTAGAGTTTTGTCGGGGCGAGTTGGCTCGATCCTACGTTCCTATTTGAAGGGGACCCGACTTCCGAGGCATAAGGACAACCGGTCGACATAGTTCCCGGACCTTACTCGCAGGATCCAAGAAAATATCGAGCACCGGATCCAGAAGAGAGCGGCTAGACTTCACCGTACTCCGGAGACCAAATACGGAAGGCATAAGGAAGAAGCAGTGACGTTCTTGTGAAGCAAGACCCCCCAATTTCCAGACCACAGCGAGCTGAGATTCTAAGTGAACGTGCGATTCGGAGGGAGAGAACCGCAACCCTGCTGTTTCGATGATTATCCTGCCCCTGCGAAATAGAGTGAGTGAAATATAATTTTTGATACATTCAGTCCCTGGTCATTTAAAATTTAATGCTTGAGTGTGGAAAGGGAAAGTTAGGGTTATAGATAAATACTTGTGTATGAGTAGTTTTTATTTCGTATGCTCCCTGCACCTCGTAAAGTAGTAGGTAAATGATTAAATGTAAGGATTGAGGATATGAACGTAGATGATTCTTTTTTATAATTTGTAAATAATATGTAATTGTAAATAAACTATTAGTTTGTGTTAAAGAAAACTTGATTTCGTTAATGAGTCGATTTCCGTTATTTATGAAGAAAGATTGTTGGTTAAACTTTTATAATCTGTTCGTAGGCCAATAATGTCCAGAGTCTGGGGTGTTATTCAACCAAATATCTGAACACAACGCACCCAACTACCCTTTTGATGACATAAAATGTACTACCACAAATAAAATACGAATTCACGCCCAAATCAAATAAAGTCAGGACAGGTCCTATACGACATCCAGTCCACGTGTTTTGCGGTCTACCTCCCAAACAGACACAATAAATTTGTTTACAATAGGGTATTTTACTTTAATGTCAAACCCTGGTGCCATCTCCTTATCTGCGTCTGCAATCCACCTACCCCCTATCACGCACCGCCGCTTTTTAAATTGGCTAATGCGTAAAGACGACTGTTCCGTCCTCTAATCAAAGGTGGCTTCCTAGCATTCTAACCAAAATGTGATGAAAACAGCCTTCG
Source organism: Dolomedes plantarius (assembly GCA_907164885.2). Taxonomy (NCBI): domain Eukaryota; kingdom Metazoa; phylum Arthropoda; class Arachnida; order Araneae; family Dolomedidae; genus Dolomedes; species Dolomedes plantarius. The sequence goes on along the minus strand of OU015496.1, from coordinate 191,243,447 downwards.
ATCACTTTATCTCTCAAAAAAATTTAATTTTTCTTTAAAATCGAAAGCGCTTCATCACAACCAGCTCCCAACCAATCCTTTTAGAGGCGAAAATGGGGTTTTATTTTCTGAAAAAACAACTATTTCCGATAAACAACATTAAAAAAAGGGACAAATAAACTGAATAACAATGACAAATTTAACGTGAAAGAAAACGTAATAGCAAATTACGAAAGACTACGAAAACTTAAAAATGAACGCCATTTTTCAGCTCGCATTTGCTTTTACTAGCAGTAAAATGGCTGCGAGTCCGCGTCACGGAAAAATATATTAGAAATTTTTAAGCAGAATAAGGATCTTTTTGTACTGAAAATGTCAGAAAGTCTAAGAAATAAGGGAATTTTTAGAATTGGAACAAAAAATTGGGAACTAGAAATTTTTTTGTTCTCAGTTTTAAGAAATGACTCAAATTCACGGTCGTTTTCAAACAATAATACCAGTTTTTTTTAACGTACGATTACGTTCCTCCATTACGGTCCTTCGGAAAGCAAAATTTCAGACGCTAAAACCGTCCCTCCATCCGTCCTCGCGAGTTATAATTTTGGCAGCGTGCCAAACCCACTCTGTATCGCTTCGACAAGTAGTAAACAGTTGAACAGAAAAGTACCAAAATGCGTTAAAATTTTGACATACATATATGTATGTCAAACATATATATATATATATATATATATATATATATATATATATATATATATATATATATATATATATATATATATACAAGGTAGTCACTGAAAAAATTTGCCGATATATGGACTTCTAGCGGCTGTTCCGTTCAACCGATCGAGTTGAGATTTCAGATATAGTTATTCAGAGGTATGAGCTCGGGATATTGTGAACGGCTACAAAGTGGCGCTCACGGTTACGGTTATAGGTATAGAAACTCGAAATTTTCGAATGGCAACACCCACTTTTTCCCGTTGCAAAATTCTCGGTCCATGCGAAAACCCTAAAGAGCGTTGGAACGGTACGTGTATCCTAAAAAAACGGGCGCGTTATGCATGCACAAAAAACAGCTCTGCGAACGGCCAACAAAAACAAGATGATGGCACCTCTGTGGAAAATATGTAATCCAAATAAATTTTTTCCTTTGTCCGATCTGTGTTGTCATCGATTAGTGTCTTGCATCTGTCATACGAAAATTTCCTCCGTGCGACCCGATCGTGTTTCTGTTGGCCGTTCGCAGAGCTGATTTTTGTGCATGCATAACGCGCCCGTTTTTTGTGATGCACATACCGTTACAACGCTTTTTAGGATTTTCGTATGCGCTAAGCATTTTGCGACGGGAAAAAGAGGGCGTTGCCGTCCGAAAATTTCTAGTTTCTGTACCTATAACCGTAACCGCGAACGCTACTTTGTTTCCGTTCACAGAATCCCGAGCTCAAACCTCTGAATAACTATATCTGAAATCTCATCTCGATCGGTTGAGCTGAACGGCCGCTAGAGGTCCATACATCGGCAAAGTTTTTTTATGACCACCCTGAATATAACACATACATACATATAAAGTATGCCCACTAAAGTCTCTTGCCCAGGGCCCGACTTTGACCCAATGGGGCCCTGGGCAAAGCAGACTTTGGAGGCCCCCTCCAAGGAAAGATCCAGAGGGGGGCACGTGCCCCTCCCAGGACCAGATTTCCACATGAACATGTGGGACACTCACCCAGGTCCCCCATAAATTGGGACAGGAAATTCAAACAATTTTCGACCAACAAGTCAAAAATTTGAAAATAATAATAATAATAATAATAATAATGATAAGTGTTAATTTATTAATTTACTTTTTAATGTTAATAAATTCATAAATTGTTTTTTTGAAATTCAAAATAGATCACAGTCTGAAGTTATTACCCCCCAACCCCCCCCCCCCCCACCAAAAAAAAAAAAAATTAAACCAGAAACACTTATGGATGTAAGTATGCTTTCACTATAGTGGGTACACTGTGCCCCACCCAGGTTTGTTTTCTGTATCCGCCACTGCCCCCATTACAGAATTAACCAAAAACGAAATTTTCAAAAATATGTACAACTTAATACTAAATAAGGGGCCCCATAATTTTGGGGGCCCTGGACAAGTGCCCCACTTGCCCATGCAGAAATCTGGGCCTGCTCTTGCCACCCTCTTAACTTCGGAACGGCTGCTTCTATATTCATAAAAGTGATGTCTAGGTATAGTTAAGTAGTCATACACTACTGAATGAAACCACCTACGGCGCCACCTGGTGGAAAACTGCGGAGTTAGCATTCCTAAATGAAAAATACTCCAAGTTTTAAAGTTTCTTTCTCAGTTACGGAGTACAATTAAGGTATCCGACTACGTTTAAAACATCGATTTTGATGAAAATTCCGAAATTGTTTTTAATTCCTTTTTCTCAAAGACTGTAAATTTGTGTCTCTAAATCTGCTTTTATTTTTTCGATACAATCATTAGAAATGAAATTCGAGTGATTTAAAGATCATCAGCAGCTATGAATTTCAATGCAAGTTGAAAACTTCAATCGTGTTTTCTGAAGAACTAATTTTTCATCAAAAATGTAAACGACTCATGTGATAACTCAAAATCTAATCATGATATGTCTATGAAATTTTTCACGTATGTTTTTCATAATACTAAGAATGTAATGACCCACAGATTTGGTTCTAGGTATATTATTTGTTGATTTATAGCTGCATTTATAAAAAATCTCATGAAAATTACCAAAATTTTACATGTAATTGCATGTAATGACCTGTATTTTTTTTTTTTAGATTTTGAGATATCGATTAGCTTGTAGGTCATTACACTAAGAAGGTACTTACGTACATATGACACAAAAAGTTAATTTTATATGTATAATTTTTTTTTTAGCACTAGAGCCGTTTTTGTAAAAATTTGCTAAATTTGACCCAATTTCCTCAATTTTGCAAAAAATTTGAATAGTTAATATCTATTTTTTCATCATTTTCGAGTTTTGGTGTTATATTCCTTCGAAAAATAAGATAGAAATTTTCACAAGTACAGCACTTTAAAAAAAAAAAAGAGCTCTGAACGCAGTCGGATACCTTTAAAAAAAAAAAAAAAAAAAATCTTTCAATCCTTCGACACATTTTCTCCATAGGTTAACATTGAGCCAAAGTATTTCTTTCAAAAAAGGTTCTCAAAAGTTTTTGGAACTTCAGCGACGCGTTTGTTAATTTGGCGCGGAAAGTGTAAATTTCTGCAGTATTTAATCTGACGCTATTGTACGGGTTAGTTTTCCATTAATCACTTTGTTAACTTCCGTAGAAGGCCACCCGCATGGGCGTGAAGGTCACCGAATTCAGACAAAGGAAACATAAACCGTTTGGTACACACAAGTAACAGTCGTGGGTAAACGTTCATTACGGGAGAAATCCGTCTCGAGTTCTTTTTTTTTTTCCATCTGCGAACCCCGTGAGGCGGTATCAAATAATCACAATGAGAGTCTGGCCTTTTTTTTTAAAGCATGAATTCTGGGAACATTAATTTAAAATAATACACTCTATGGTATTTGGTTGTTTTGGGAACACAATTTTAAAAAAATACACTCTATGGTATTTGTTTGTTTTGGGAACATTATTTTAAAATAATACACTCTATGGTATTCGTTTGTTTTGGGAACAGTATTTTAAAATAATACACTCTATGGTATTCGTTTGTTTTGGGAACAGTATTTTAAAATAATACACTCTATGGTATTTGTTTGTTCTGGGAACATTATTTTAAAATAATACACTCTATGGTATTTGTTTGTTCGGGAACAGTATTTTAAAATAATACACTCTATGGTATTTGTTTGTTTTGGGAACAGTATTTTAAAATAATACACTCTATGGTATTTGTTTGTTTTGGGAACATTATTTTAAAATAATACACTCTATGGTATTTGTTTGTTTTGGGAACAGTATTTTAAAATAATACACTCTATGGTATTTGTTTGTTTTGGGAACATTATTTTAAAATAATACACTCTATCGTATTTCTTTGTTTTGGGAACATTATTTTAAAATAATACACTCTATGGTATTTTTTTGTTTTGGGAACATTATTTTAAAATAATACACTCTATGGTATTTGTTTGTTTTGGGAACAGTATTTTGAAATAATACACTCTATGGTATTTGTTTGTTTGGGGAACAGTATTTTAAAATAATACACTCTATGGTATTTGTTTGTTTTGGGAACATTATTTTAAAATAATACACTCTATGGTATTTGTTTTGGGAACAGTATTTTAAAATAATACACTCTATGGTCTTTGTTTGTTTTGGGAACAGTATTTTAAAATAATACACTCTATGGCATTTGTTTGTTTTTGGATTTTTCTATGGTGCAGTAACCACTATGTCGATCATAAATTGTTGATCTCGTTTTCTGCTATCGATTACGCCGATAGAAAAGCTATTTCTAACGCTTTTAGTCCTACATGTGATTGTATTTGGAATCATCTAAATTTTTCATTTTAATTAAATAAATTTTGGAACTCATTTTGACTGATGATACGGAACAGTGAAAATAAGAAATTAAGAACTGCAACCTGCGCCAGAAAATTAGCCGACTCTTAAGTTTTGATATAATTTATAATATAGATACGAAGTCGGTGAAATTATTGAATTATTATATTTTTTCTACCAAAACAAAATCGAATCCATGTTATAACGAATTCGTTTTTGTTTTTGCATTCGAAATCAAAAGGAAATTATTAAAAATTTCTTGTTTTGCTACAAAAATTTTGGAGTCAAAAATTGATGTCTAAAGGAAAAGTATACGAGACCATTTCATTTATTTTTTTTTTCTTAAATTTCAACTTTAAATTTTATATTTAAGTAAAAACAGGTAAACTATAAACTTCAAAAGGAGGGGGGGTGGCGATTATATTATCCTTTGGATTGACTGAAGCCGTACTGTTAAGCATCACTTGCACTTTCAGAAGGTTTTTTAACTTTTCACGACAGAAGGCTACATCAGTAAATTTGTTAGATTATGCGGGCAGCAAATCAATCGAAGGAATTTCCCGTAGCACGTTTAGTACAAAAAACCAGAAAAATACAGTGCTTGTATCAATTATGTTACAACTAAAACATATTGCTAGTATGGTAGTCCTACAGAAGCAGTGATGCATGTCACTGCAATCTTTATGAGAAAATTAACAATCATTTTACTACGCTAGAGAAACTAGTGTCATACGCGCATTATTAAGTTCCTTACTTCAAGTCAACGAATCCACAAACCGGAAAGTCATCTTGTGATGTCAGTGGGTGGGAAAATATACGAGCCCTCCAGATATCGTCACTCGGTCAAAACTGAGGTGGCACCTGGTTAAAGTCGGACTCCGTCCCTTGGGCTACTATTCTAAACCGCAGCCGCATTCCTCTGCCGGCAGTCGAAACCTGGTCTGGCATGTTCCGGCCAGGGGGGCATAAGTCACAACCATGAAGCTAAAGAATGAGGAGTATCTCAGTGTTAAAAATGTGTCTCCCATTTGGTCGCCGCCACTAGGTGGCGCACGCGCCGAAAGCAGGGCTTTTGCCCGGAAAAACCATACGCTTTAATATGGATTTTTCGTATTTTTCAAGAGAAAACAAGTTTATTTTTAGTACGCATTTAATATGAATTTATTTATTCAACTTAACAGTCGTTTATTTCCATTCAAAATGTTTATTTGAACTACTTCTTTTTTGTTAAACTTCATTAAAATTCTTACAGGAAATGAGTAAATCTTGACACATTTTCTAGAGCTAGTTAGTTACATGCACGTACAAGAGCACACACTAGCTGTAGCTACAGAGTATGCAATGTCCAAACATGAGATGACAAACATCTGACACATGAAGAGTCATACTTCATTATATAAAATTTTCAGAATAATTGTGCATTAGTTTCGGGATAAATAAGTTCAGAATTTTGTAATCTATACTAATAAAGGGACAAGTGGATGTCGAGAGATCACGTGACCGTAACTCATCCGGGCGGGCCACTCCTCGAAAAAAAATGGCCGACAAATATACAGGAAAATCGGTGTATTTTTTTTCTCATGAAAGTACATAAATGTTACATATTTGGAAAGAGCTTCGAAAACTGATAATTTTTTCTGCGTACACTTATTCTGTTAATTCAATAGTTTTAGAGATATTTTCATTCTAAAATCACTAAATTCACACAAGAAATTGTGAGAAATACAGGGTGTTTCAAAAAGAATCATCAGATTTAAAAAATTCATAACTATTCATCTTTTAATCCATTCTAATCGAATAATGTATAGGCAGAATTTGGGAAATCTAGTTTCACGCTGTTGTCGACAAGTAGCGCTAACGCTCTTCTTTCGCCCGCCACTTCATTGTTTGTAAAGATGGCGACTGCACAACAGAAATCAAAGAATCGTCCGATTTTAAAAAATCACAACTATTTATCTTTTAATCTGTTTGATCGAATAATGTATAGGCAGAAACAGTGGTGGCTCCAATCCAGAGTTTTCTTCTTTTTTTTTTTTTTGGGGGGGGGGGGTGGCAACGTCAGCTCTTAGGGTTATATATATATATATATATATATATATATATATATATATATATATATATATATATATATATATATATATATATATATACAGTGATTTCCGCTTATAAGAATCACGTTACTTATTACTGTTTTTGATTCATATAAGCGGTTGATACTTATAGCCGAAATTTAGGATTTTGGACAGGCACACACGCACCTATATATACATATACTAGATAATCTATATCTATAAAGGAAGAAGTCCTGACTTATATATATATATATATATATATACATACACGTATCAACGCCCAGCAAAAACTATTGGAGATACAGATATCAAATTTTAAGAGCTTATTACTTTTGTGCTGAAGGCGTCATTTAAGAAGCGATTTTTCAAAATTCGCCCCCCAAGGGGGGGAAGTGGGCAAAACGTGTTTTTTACATATTCCTTTATATCTCAAAGAAGAAAATTGATATCCATAAGATTCTTGCTTTAAAATGTAAGAAACATGAATACCTAAAAACCAATTTCAGGATTTTTCAAAATTCGTCTCCCAAGGGGGAGAGGGGGGGGGCTAAACGTGTTCTTACGTGTTTTATCTATGTATGTAAAGGAATCAACACCCAGCAAAAACTATTGGAGATACAGATATCAAATTTTAAGAGCTTATTACTTTTGTGCTGAAGGCGTCATTTAAAAAGCGATTTTTCGAAAATCGCCCCCCAAGGGGGGGAGGGGGGCAAAACGTGTTTTTTACATATTCTTTCGTATCTCAAAGAAGGAAATTGATGTCCATAAGATTCTTACTTTAAAATGTAAGGAACACGAATACCTTAAATCCAATTTCAGGATTTTTTAAAATTTGGCCCCAGGGGACGGGGAGGGGGGCTTAACGTGTTTTTCACGTATTCCTTCATATCTCAAAGAAAGAAACAGATATCCATAAGATTCTTGCTTTAAAATGTAAGGAATATGAATACCTAAAAACCTATTTAAGGATTTTTCAAAATACGGCCCCCAAGGGGGTTAGGGGGGCTAATCGTGTTTTTAATTGTTTTTTACATATTCCGTCATATCTCAAAGAAGGAAACAGATATCCATAAGATTCTTGATTTAAAATGTAAGAAACACGATTAAATGTAACAAACACGATTAAATGTAACAAACACGATCAATGTCACGATTTTTCGACATTCGCTTTAGATTTTGAAAAAATTGCTAAAAACAATCCAATAATTTATATTTCCTATATATCACCATTTTGAACACCAAATTGGTGGTAGGAGAAAAGAGAGAGATCAACCTTAATTAAATGAAGTGTGGAGAGGTGTGTGTGTGTGTGAATTGTATATATTTCGGTTGTTAGTACGTATACATCTAGAGCTGAGGTTAACTCCATTCATTTTTATTATCCTGGGCAGCGTCAGGTAATTCTTTGTTTATGAAACCGGCGATTTTCACAAGGGTTTACGGGGAAGCCCTCAAACTCCTCGAAGGGCCGGGATCCAGTGGGTTATCAAAATTGAAAGAAACATTTTAATGCTGACATTAGCATGGGGGGGGGGGGATTATAATATGCTGATGGGATGATGACCAGTGGAGAGGGGTATAGATTGCCATAAAATACAAATATACATATCATACAAGTAAGCTTTATTAAGGGTTCACCCGTGCAACGCCGGGTATATAAAGCTAGTTTACCATAAAATACTCTTTAATTTACGTTAATTATCTTTTATTAAAATTATTGTTTATAATTTTAAAAATACAACTTAATTTCTTGACCTATAAGTAGATACGTATGATTATAATAAGAGAAGAAAAGAATCCAATATTTGTTACAACATACCTGCTTAACAGTTTAACATTTCAACTACAGAAAGGGTGCAAGAAAAAGTTTTCTATGGTAGTTTGACGTAATGAAGTTTTCATGAGTCTGTGTATACCTCTTTCAATACCAATAGTCTCAGACGAAGATTCACCTTCTAGCTTACGTTTCACGGTTTGATAACGTGCTGAATCTACTAATGTCACGTTTGCCTAAGTGATAGTGGACACTTCGCCGAAGATTTATGTGTTTCAGGGTCCAGGAAGCCGCAACCAGGATGTTGGAGGTGGGGAAAAAAGAGACGCCGGTTGCTATGTAGCCAATACCTGTATACGCAGCTGTGGCACTAAAATGTCATTGGAAGAAAGGAACTCCATATCTTAATATTTGGTACAGCAAACTAATGAATGTAGGAAAAGGATGCTTCAGGTCTTAATATCTAGTGGATATACATATAACATGGCCAGTGCTGGTCATTCTGAAAAAAAAAGATAAAAGGGTGACAGACACGAGTATATGAAGGATTTATTTTTAAATTTAAGTTAGTTAGAGGAGGCTTAAGGCCAGTGGCTTATTGCCATTTACAAATAGATGTACATGGTCGATCTCCGGTCAGCAAGGATCAGGCGGGCGACATGGCTTCCAGTAGCTGCATTGGAAGCGCTTCTTTCAGGGCGTCGGAAAAAGGAGTAATGACTGCATGGTCCTACGGCAAGCGCTCCCGAGATCTCTCTGTTTTTCTTCAACCTTTCCCCAGTGCTGGGACGCTCACGTGACTTTTTGATTCAGACACCATCTGGAGCATATCACGCCAATTCCAGCGCCAAGGCGCACGGCTAGTTCTGTGGACAAAGATTATTGATGTGTCTGCGAGTAAAAAAAGGGATCAAAGGAGAATGTTATGGCCAATCGTTAGGCAACCCCTTTTAAGGGATTAACATTGGTATTTTCTGTTTCCGCTGATAAGCGATGAATGCTGATAACGTGACCAAAAGGGTGCATATTTTTTGAGAAAGAAGTGAATGTCTGGGGGACTATATACCCCTGGAAAATTATTGAGGGAACAGCTCCCTAATGCGTTTAAGTATTCGAATGGCAAAGCAGGCTTTAATAGTAATATTGTAGCAAAAGTTAATAAGCGTTTCAAAACGTTACGACAGCAGCCGTGGTTAATTTCCCAAGTTCGGTGACATTTTTCATTATTGTTGGGCCCACAAGTGCCGGATGGACAGTACAGATCCGCCAACCAAAAAGGCAACCCCGGGCCCTTACGAATAGGTAATTTAAATTAAAAATAAAAAATTTTATTTTAATGGACATTTTATTACAAAGTTTTTATTAATCAATCATAAAATTAAATAAGTCTCCGAAAATAATTAGCGGGAACGCTGGGCTTGTTTTTGTTTACAAAGTTCATCAATGTTTGGCTCCAGCGTTGTCAAACACAGCCGTAAATCATCCTCAACATTAAGCATGTTTCTATACTTGTTCTTCAGGTAAGTTAAACTTGAGAACCCTTTTTCGCACAAGTAAGTTGTCGTAAACCCCAGAAGGTACTTCACAGCAATGTCTGCTAGTTTTTTTTGTGTGTGCTTTTTCAATACCAGTCCAGAAGTTAATTAACAAAGTATTGCAATACTTTTGTTTCAATGTACGATCACACGATAGTTCGATTAGCTGTTCCTTTTGCGAACAAGTCAAGTTGCTAAGATTTTCTGTAGCATCAAAAGAATCCAATCCATTGTCTTGTGTGGTGGCGGAGAGAAGTCTCAAATGCGGACTTGCAGTGATTTCAGGTGAAGGGAAATTTGATTTTTGACATCGGCAAATGCAGAGATGGAATGCTCATTTTCTTTTAAATACAATTTCACCCTTTTAAACTGTTCACAGTGGTTGTTTTCAGTTAGTTCTTTCTCCCAAAGAACAATTTTTTTTAATCATTGCTTCTGTTTTCTTCTCAACCAAAAAAAAAAAAAAAAAAATGTGAGTCATCCCCCTGTATAGACAAGTTCTAGAAGTTCAACTTCTGAAAAATGTCACTTAAGTAGGATAGTTTCAAAAGCCAAGCAAAGTCACTCAGTACTGAGGACAACGGAGATTTTGCTGTGTAAAAAACATCTGCAGTTCATTGTGGAGCTCAAATAAACAGGATAAAACATTGCCACGTGATAGCCAGCCTACCCCAATATGTAGCAACAAATTGTCATGAAGATTGACCATTTCCTGGCACAGAAATTTAAAGTAGCGGGATTCTTGAGGGCGTGTTTTAATGAAGTTGACAATTTCCACACTGTGGTCAAGAACTTCTTTTAACTCTTCAGGTAGGTACTTAGCTGCCAACGCTTCACGGGGAAGTACACAATGACTAAAATTACAACTGGTCAAAATCAATTTTATATGACCTACCAGTCCGGTGATGTGGCCACCCATGACCTTAGCGCCATCTATGGAAACTGAGACAGTTTTTCCACTTAAGATTGTTTTCCGTAAAAAAATTATCAATCATCTCAAAAATATCTTCACCTTTTGTAGAAGTTGTAAGTGGCTTACAAAATAGTAGGTCCTCAAATACTTCACCTTGAAATATTCCACGTACAAAAAACTATTAATTGTGCTAGACCAGCGACATCTGTTGTTCTGTCGAGTTATATGGCAAACCAAGGGCTACATTGAATGGCTAGTATCAGCTGTTCTTTTGTGTTATGCGGCATATCTCCAGTTCTCCGAGAAACAGTATCGTTTGGCAATAGAATTTTTTTCACGATTGCAGCTTCTTTTTCACCAAACATACGAGTACAAGAGAAAATTTCTACTGCAGCAGGAAGGATAAGATTTTCACCAATACTATAACTTTTTCCGGACTTGGTAATGAGAATGTTTGCTTTGTAAGAAGCTTTTAGGGTGTTTTCATTTTTTGTTTCTTTACCATAGAATTGTTTAATAGTATTTTTTTCTGCTCTGAAGATCTTCTAAAAGTCGTTCAAAATACATCCTGTACTTTACATCTGTTCTTCCAAAACTAAATAATGTCGAGCCAAGCCGCACAAAAGGGTCGGCCATAAAACTTTTATTGACACATAATAACAGAATTCCATACTACCAGCACAGAGCCAGAGAACAACGTAATACCTTCAAACGGATAGTATCTTGAAATATTTTACAAAACATAAAAACAGCGGTATCGTGCTGCCATCTGCAGAACAAAACAATCATAATACATAAATCAAATGAATAATTGAAAATACATGAACATACTCCATGAACAACATCCTTTTTTTATTAGGTGTTGGTGTTACGTTTCAAAGTGACGTTTTAAAAGAGACGGTTTCATAGAATTCTTTGACAAAATTTCTGAACATACTACGCACTGTGGAGTAGGGTCGTCTGAACTCGGAGTATAAGTAAATCTTAACCGTAAATATGACTCATCATACTTTCTTTTCTTGGCTTTTACATCTTTTGCCAGTGGCGTAGCAAAGGGGAGGGGGGGCAAGGGGGTCTATCATGCCCCGGGCGCCACTCGCAGAGGGGCGCCAATGTAAGATCCATATATTATACTAGCTGAAAACCCGCACTTCGCTACGGAGTACATTCAAAGTAAAAACATCGGTCAATGTATGCAATTAATGCCAATATATATATAATAAATACGACGATCAATGTATATAATTGATGTAAAATATATATATATATATATATTTATAAAAAAATCGTAAGGGATATTTTTATAGACAAAATAATGTAGAAGAAGATATTCAAATTAAATCTAATATAAAGAATACTAAAGAATATAGTACAGTTAATATAGTACAGTTTCTAGAACATTTCTTTTACTGTATTTTAATATTTTTTTGGATAATATCCAATCGTCTGCCGCATTAGCAAGAAAAAGAATTATTTTTTGTCTATTTAGTTTTTATGCACGTGACGATAAATTTATTTAAAGTACCAGAAAAAGAAGTCACGTGATCAGCATTTAATAAATTAAATTCTAAAAATTAATCTTTAAAAATTCACCAAAAATCAGAAAATAGAGGTAAAGATTCGAAAAAGATTTCATTTTAAAGGAACTTTTATGATCTTTCTTGTGATATAAATTTTATAACCCTCAAATTATTATTTTAAATGCAAACTTAAAAAAAGTAAAAAAAAAGCTTAAAAATTTAATTTAAAAAAATCTAAGAAGAATTTTTCAAAAATCTCTCTTAGTGCACCCCTACACTATAAGAAGAATCGCCATGCAAAATTTCAGCCCTTTAGGTCCGGCGGTTTGGTCTGTGCGTTGTATGTCAGTCAGTCAGTGAATGAATGAATGAATGAGTCAGTTACGGAACTGTTTTATATATATAGACTAGCTGAAAACCCGTACTTCGCTACGGAGTACATTCAAATTAAATACAACGGTCAATGTATGCAATTCATGCCAAATATAAATATATATTATATGATAAATACGACAATCAATGTATACAATTGATGTAAAATATATATATATATATATATATATATATATATATATATATATATATATATATATATATATATATATATATATATATATATATATATATTTATAAGAAAATCGTAAAGGATAATTTTATAGACAAAATAATGTAGAAGAAAATATTAAAATTAAATCTAATATAAAGAATACTAAAGAATATAGTACAGTTAATATAGTACAGATTTTAGAACATTTCTTTTACTGTATTTTAATATTTTTTTGGATAATGTCCAATCGTCTGCCGCATTAGCAAGGAAAAAAAATATTTTTTGTTTATTTAGTTGTTATGCACGTGACGATAAATTTATTGAAAGTACCAGAAAAGGAAATCACGTGATCGGCATTTAATAAATTAAATTCTAAAAATGAATCTTTAAAAATTCACCAAAAATCAGGAAATGGAGGTAAAGATTCGAAAAAGATTTCATTTTAAAGGAAATTTTATGATCTTTCTCGTGATATAAATTTTATAACCCTCAATGTATTATTTTAAATGCAAACGTAAAAAAAGTTTTAAAAACAGCTTAAAAATTTAATTTAAAAAAATCTAAGAAGAATTTTTGAAAAATCTTTCTTAGTGCACCCCTACACTATTAGAAGAATCGCCTTGCAAAATTTCAGCCCTTTAGGTCCAGCGGTTTGGTCTGTGCGTTGTATGTCAGTCAGTCAGTGAATGAATGAATGAATGAGTCAGTTACGGAACTGTTTTATATATATAGATTACTATATGTTTTCGAGGTGGATGCCAATATAAGGTCTATATATTATATTACTACATGTTTTTCAGGGAAGGGCCCCAATATAAGGTCTATATATTATATTACTATATGTTTATCGGGGAGGGCGCCAATATAAGGTATATATATTATATTACTATATTATTTTGTGGGGGGCGCCAATATAAGGTCTATATATTATATTACTATATGTTTTTAGGGGAGGGCACCAACATAAGGTCTATATATTATGTTACTATATGCTTTTCGGGGGGGAGTGCAAATATAAGGTCTATATATTATATTATTATATGTTTATCGAGGGCGCCAATATAGGGTCTATATATTATACTACTATATGTTTTTCAGGGGGGGGGGCGCCCCAAAGGTATCGTGTCCCGGGCGCCAGTTATGCTCGCTACGCCACTGTCTTTTGCTTCCTTTTCAACTGATGTTTTCTTACTTTCAAAATTTTTCTCGGAAGCTACGTTTATAGGCCAACTTACAGATTGTGACGTTGATGCCACAGAGTGTTGGTCTTCATCACATTTAATTTTCTTTCCAAAAGTAAACCATTTATCCATCGTGGTAAATTAATAAATATAAACACTTGTCGTTAAATATATAAACACTTTTCAAAGTATACGACCTTTAACTATTACTACTGTAATAGATCCGCGCACAAAGTAAGATTGGAAACTGGAAAGTTACTGACACTGAGCAGTTAATAATGACTAAACAGACTCAGACAGAATGGCGAAAGAGTGAAATGAATGCACGGTGGCCGAAAGCGCGGTGGAGGTGTCTCGTCGTTGCGGCAGTGTGCCGGTAGCCAGCGCTGCTCTCCCTGTCTGTGACTCTGTGTTGCATACTTGCAGAGCCTGACTAAGGCAGGGGCATACGGGGCAGTTGTCCCGGGCCCCCACATTAGAGGGGGCCCCCAAATGAATTAGAAAGTTTATTTTACGTTTCCTTCTGTAATGAACTTTTTTTAGATGTGCTATATCCCTTTTAATGATGGACATAGAATTGTCAGAAAATCAATAAAATGGACAGAACGATATTTAGTCTGACCATTGGAGGGGTTGGGGGGGGGGGACTTTATGGCTATTTTAGGTTCTAGTCAATTTTCTTGTTATATATCTGTAATGAGGTGAAAAATTTAAATACCTCCATAAAGTTCGGTTCTTCATTACTGAAGTAGTGAAGCAGAGGGGGCCCCCAAAGAAGTTTTTGCCCCGGGCCCCAATTAGGCTAAGCCCTGCATACTTGCACACTACTGTTCCAATTTACTCCAGCCACAAATACAGTAGTAACGAGCGACGTGTTTGCTTGCTGCTTCACTGATAGTTTTCAGTTTTAAATCATTACTCAAACTTTTGTCACAATTAAATTCTAGCATGTATCAACATAATTTTGTATACTTTTTGGTAGTTAACCGCTTACCCCTTACAGATTTTCGAGTACCCCCAAGGGGTACGCGAAAACCGTTATACCAATGGTGAGAACCATTGGTATAACGGTTGAGAACCATTGGTAACACGGTTGAGAACCATAGGTATAAACAATTCCAAGACTCGGGTTGTCTGTTTACGCATAACAGCCATGAAAGAAGTGTATGCAGGCCTGCTCGCAAAAGTTTCGGACGAATTTGCCCACCGTATAGACACATGTCGTGCATCCAAAGGTGGGCATATTGAGCACCATTAATTTGGTTTGTAAAAAAACTTTATGATTAGCCATGGAATATAAAATCAATTTTAAGTCTCTATGTTCAATATTTTTCGTAATATACTCATTTCAAATCGGATAATTCTTTTTGAAACACCCTGTACTACTGATTAACCAAAAACACAGACACACTTAGTGATGTAAGAATATTTCTGTTTTCAGATAAGTTTGAATAATACATCATATACAGCAGCCTTTAAAAAGAAAAGCAGCATTTTCTATCAATCACATACAAATTATAATCAGGATTAATAAAATAGGAAGTCAGTTCAGTATTTAATCACACAATACTTTGAATTATCTTCCTTGGGGAAAAAAAAATCAATCAAAAACGCTGAACGCTGACGAGTTGCTTGTTAAGAAGTGGAGTTCCTTTGTCTGAAAAACTTTATCCCCTGTCGCAAGATATCCTGTATTATTTCAAAGTACATGTGCTCAGTTAAAAAAGTTTTAAGATACGATATGTATTAAAAGAAGAATTAAAGTTTAAAATAATTACACGATAAAAAGCCTTTTTATATACCATGTTTTTAAATTTTCTGTTGAATCATATAAACTTGACAATTCTATGTATTAATAAATACTGTTTTTTAATTTTTTTGATAAATTATCCCATCAACTTGAAAGAAAATGTAGTTAATTGGAAGTTAACTTGCATTTGACTTGTTTGACTTGTTGCATTTGACTAGTTCCCTTTCCGGTCAATAGATGGCTGCACCAGTCTACAAACAAAATTAACTGAAAATAACTGAAAATTACTTTAATTCTGCTTAAAGATGGCTAAAAGTATTAAAAAATGCATTGTCATCGTTTTCTGAGCTATTCTAAAAGATTCAAATGTATAGCTAGTCGGGAAGTTAGTTAAAAATCGATTAAAGATTTGTACTAGACAAAAACATACACAAACTAACACACAAGAAAGCAAGTTAATAAAAACATGGTAAATTAATGAAGTTTAAAACTTTTAAATATAAAGTTACCCCCTCCCCCCCAAAAAAAATGTTAATTTTAAGAAATAGAAGGATTTTTTAAGAGATAAAATTTAAAATAAGAATTAAAATTGTAGAGGTACGGCTAGTAAAAGTTAAAAATTAAATTAAATGTTAAGATATGAGAAATGGGCCTAAGCAGTACAAGATGTTAAAATTTGCAATTGAGAGGGAAAAAAAGGCCCTTTACGGGGACATACAAATTCGTAGTAAGATGATTGTAGAGTTTCACGGGGGAAAGCTAAAAATAGCAAAACAGAGAAATGTAATATACGACACCACCTGGTGACTCTCGCGTTGTGGGTTCGGTCCAGAGTCACCAGGTTAGCGCGTTAGCACTGCACTACAACAGCGGACTTAAACTAGATAAGAAGTGTATCACGATAAGAAAAATCAATCAAAGCATCTCAGATTACACATTTTAAAACTGGAGGTATATCCGTCAAGTTGGTAAATTACTCATTACAAAATTTTTCAGCGAATTAAAAAGAAAAAAAAATCCAAATGACATTGACAAAGACAAATAAGCTATATTTTTGTATTTTCGCAAAGTATGGGATTCATTGTACTCACAGTAAAAAGATCTGAAAATATTATTTTTTTTTTTAAATTATACACAAGAGATTTTGCATAAGCATTTATAGTGACGACATTGTTTAAAAAATTAAAACTTATTTACTTATCGAAACTAATTTTAGAAGGTCCATTGAAAATGGTTGCAGACGCATTTGAGAAGACCTAAGTATTATGAATATTACCCTACAAAGTTCATGATCTTCGTGAGATATAAATTATTTAGTGTTAATTGGTACCCTACAGACCGAGGATTTAGGGGATTTGGAGGAGATAATGTCCTCTTGTTAAAATGTTTTCTGGAATTTCATTGGGATCGGACTTTGAATTCGATGTCGTTTCTGGAATAATTTTGACGGTTGATTTTTCCTGATTATTTCCTTGTTTTTGAAATTTAGGTGGCAACCACCAACATAATGAGATATATAATGAGAGTTTAACTGCAAGGAATAATATCTAGGAAAATAATTTACTCCCATTTTATTACTAATACATATTCGTATATATTTAAATGGATGGAATATTTAGTGATTTGCCTTTTTCATTTGAAATGAAAACGCTGAAAGAACAATGAAAAGGTAATATTTATAACTGCCAACAGTATGAAGAGGTTGCCAAAGTTTGACTATAGCTCACTTATAGGAATTTTAGCACATGGCAAATTTAGATGTCGATTCAT
Organism: Dolomedes plantarius; assembly: GCA_907164885.2. Classification (NCBI taxonomy): domain Eukaryota; kingdom Metazoa; phylum Arthropoda; class Arachnida; order Araneae; family Dolomedidae; genus Dolomedes; species Dolomedes plantarius. The sequence goes on along the minus strand of OU015496.1, from coordinate 191,225,888 downwards.
ATACAATGGCTCCCAAAAGTATTCGTACACTCACGATTTTCAATGAAATAGGGGTCTATCCATTAATTAAAATGAATATTTCAGAATGGGTATTTAATAATAAGATATATAATCTATTCTTAACAAAACTACATGAAATATTTTAAAAGCATAGTAAAACTTTATTTTTAAGAAACCAATAATCAAAAAGTAACAAAAACTTTATCTCACAAAAGTCATCGTACACTTGACATCGTAAAAAAATCTCTACATATTATTAAATATTCTAATTTTCCTTTTAATTAATATTTAGTAGGATATCCTGTAGCATTCACAACAGCTTTTAAACGTCTGGGAATAGATTGCATTAGTTCTTTTGTAATTTCTGCATCAATGTTCATCCATTCTTCCATCATAATGGTTTTCAGTTCGCTTTTCGTGTGAATGTCGTGTTTTCGTACTCGAACCTCCAGTTCTCTCCAAATATGTTCTATTGGGTTTAAATCTGGCGATTGAGGTGGTGTTTTCAAAACTTGTGAACAATTATAGAGACACCAGAGGCGAACGTTGAGAGCCGTGTGCTTAGGATCGTTATCTTGATAAAAAAAAAAAAGTTGTTTCCAATACCCAAATTTTGGGCTGATAATTTTAAATTGTCTCTTAAAATATTTATATAAATAGCATGATTCATTATGCCATGAATAAATACCAAATTACCTAGTCCTGATGCTGACATGCTCCCCACACAAGGACACCTCCACCGTCATGCTTAACTGTTCCTACTAAGTTCTTGGGATTATGTTTCTCATTTTTTCTCCATACAATTATACGCCCATCGGAACCAAGAATGTTATTAAGAGAATATATCCTTATTTAAAAGTCCTATAAAATTTTAGTGATTTTATAAAGGACAATATAAATAACAAAGCACGACACTGTACCGATGGTATCAGTACCGAAATATATATTATATCATCAAGCGAGCTTCACTCACATCATTTTAATTTGATGCATTTGCGGAGTTCGGGGTACAAAACTCATTTTTATTGTCTTGGCTATAAACATACCGTAGAGTAGGAGTCTTCAACCTTTCACGTTCGAGGGCCACATCAGTAAATTCGTAAAGTTCCGCGGGCCACACATCTGTGAAATATGTATCACAGGCAGAGGAAAAAATATATAATTTGCAAACGAGCTTCAGCCTTTGGGATGAAAGTTTGATTTCCTTCTTATAGCAGGGTGATGAGGATTAATTCCTTAAAAACTCGTCACTAAAGTTTTGTGTGTACGGTGTGTTTTAAAAAATATTTTGGAACTTTATAACTATTATTAATAAAAAGTTTTTATTTATTATTTTCTATAAACAACAAAATATAATATTAGAATAATGCTCCGAATTAACCTTCCATATGCACGGTAGGTTTCTTTACAGTTCAATAAACTGAATTTAAAATTCGGGACTAAAAAGTAATTTTTCTACTCCCATTTCGTTCGAAACTACCTTCAGGCGTCTAGCATCAGGTGTCCAGGACCCCACTCACGGAGACTTTTCGCGCCTGGAATTCGGTCTGGACTGATACTCCAGACTCCAGATATTTGGCGTCTGGCGTCTCACCCAGACACCCCACTGACGGAGACTTTTGGCATCGCAGATGCCAAAATTCCCACGTCCCAGACGCCAGAAGTCTACGTGAGTGGCCGGCTTAAGAGCAGACTTTACCTCCCCCCCCAAGCAGACTTTGCCCCCCCCCCCAAAAAAAAAAACTGAACTGGAGCCGCCCGCTGAAGTCAGTTCAGTATTTAATCACACAATACTTTAAATTATCTTCCTTTGGGAAAAAAATCAATCAAAAACGCAGAACGCAGACGAGTTGCTTGTTAAGAAGTGGAGTTCCTGGGTCTGAAACACTTTATCTCCTGTCGCAAGAAATCTCCTGTCGCATTTCAAAGTACATGTGCTCAGTAAAAAAAAGTTTTAAGATACGATATGCATTAAGAGAAGAATTAAAGTTTAAAATTAATGAAGTTTAAAAATTTTAAATATAAAGTTACCCACCCCCCACCCCCGCCAAAAAAAATTTTAATTTTAAGAAGTAGAAGAATATTTTAAGAGATAAAAATTGAAATAAGAATTAAAATTGTGGAGGTACGGCTAGTAAAAGTTAAAAATTAAATTAAATGTTAAGATATGAGAAATGGTCCTAAGATGTTAAAATTTGCAATTGAGAAAAAAAAAAAGGCTCTTTACGGGGACATACAAATTCGTAGTGAGATGATTGTAGAGTTCCACGCGGGAAATCTAAAAATAGCAAAATAGAGAAATGTGGAATATGCGACACCACCTAGGAAGTGAACCCCTAACGGGAGAATCACCAGGTCAGCGCCTTAGCAATGCACTACTGCAGCACACTTGCCATAAGAAAGATAAGAAGTGTATCACGATAAGAAAAATCAATCAAAGTATCTCAGATTACACATTTTAAAACTGGAGGTATAACCGTCAAGTTGGTATATTACTGATTACAAAAATTTTCAGCGAATTAAAGAGAAAAAAAATATATCGAAATGACAATGATAAAGTCAAATCAGCTATATATTTCTGTATTTTCACAAAGAATGAGATTCATTGTACTCACAGTAAAAAGATCTGAAAATATTATTTAAAAAAAAACTATGCACAACAGAATTTGCATAAGCATTTATAATGGCAACATTGTTTATAAAACAATGAAAATTTATTTACTTATCGAAACTAATTTTAGAAGGTCCATTGAAAATGGTTGCAGACGCATTTGAGAAGACCTAAGTATTATGAATATTACCCTACGAAGTTCATGATCTTCGTGAGATATAAATTATTTAGTGTTAATTGGTACCTTACAGACCGAGGATTTAGGGGATTTGGAGGGGATAATCTCCACTTGTTAAATTTTTTTCTGGAATTTCATTGGGATCGGACTTTGAATTCGATGTCGTTTCTGGAATAATTTTGACGGTTGAATTTTCCTGATTATTTCCTTCTTTTTATAATTTAGGAGGCAACCACCAACATAATGAGATGATAATAATGAGAGTTTAACTGCAAGGAATAATATCTAGGAAAATGATTTTCTCGCATTTTATTGCTAATACATATTCGTATATATTTAAATGGATGGAATATTTAGTAATTTGCCTTTTTCATTTGAAATGAAGAAGCTAAAAGAACAATGAAAAGGTAATTTTTATTATAGCCAACTGTGTACGAAGAGGTTGCCGAATCTTGAATATAACTCACGTATAGGAATTTTAGCTCATAACAAATTTAGATGCCGATTTATATATTTGAGAATATTTAACTAGCCATTTGTTGCTAGTTTTGTTTAAGGACCTAAAGTTTCCGTGTTTAGTTTGATGACACACATTAGAAAAATATTTCTTGTTTTAAAAATTCAATAAAATTTAGTGGTTTTTAACAGAACAATATAAATAAAAAGCAAACGCTGATAAATGTTTAGGTTTGAATTTTCCACTTCTTGGTAACTCATCAAAAATAGTGCTACTAACCCCGCTTCTACTCAAACTATTGTAAAATTTCTGACTTTTCGGCCAATTTAATGATCAAGCAGAAATTAATGTAATTTTAATGTTTCCCAAAGACCAGTACAAAAAATCATTGATCTGAAAAATTCAATATCTTAGATTATTATTTTTTATTTTAAACTTTTCGGAAATTAGTCAATATTTTAATACTCATCAAAAACCCTATCGTAAGCACCATAGAAACGTCATTTTCCAGCGTTAAACAATTGCTCCTTGTAGCATTCGTCTAGCAATTCAAAGAATTTATGGAACTATGAAAAATATTGTACTAAGTACTGGTTATTTGACAGCTTGTATAATAATGGTTCCTTATGTATTCTTACAAAGCGAATGGGCAAAAGGGATGAGTCGTTGTTTACAGCGTCGAGAGAACTAGAAAATATCTTTTGAGGAGAATCTAAACCCATAATTTATTTTCAAGATGATACAATTATTTTTTTTTTATTTTTATCTGTCATAACCATGATAGAAATACGTATTTTCAGTTCGTACAGTGTCTATAGATTTAACAGGGAAGTGTTTTAAACGTCTACGATCATAAATAGTATTGCCAGCACCAGGATTGGGGAGGGGGGGGGTGCGGTCATTGCAAAAAGGTGTATAATTGGAAACTGTAAAGCGCCAGGGTGAAGTAAATTTAATTTCTTGGATTTACGCGAGGTCAATATAAGAATTATCCACAAATTGACGGAATTCAGTAATTTTATTGGACAGGTAGTTGGCATTCCAGAACAAAAATCTAAGTGAGGAGAACGAAGGAGAGCTAAGGGGGCGGGGTTTCAGTAAAGAGTTTCAGTAAAGTTGTTTTTATTTTCATTTAAATCCAGGGAAATAGACTTGAATTGTTCTATAATATTGGCGGTATTAATTCTGACATCAGTTCTTTGTTATTTTTTATTATCCCTGATATTTCGCCGAAATTAGAAGATAACACTGGTGTTGAAGTGGGCGTGTCAGTGGGAGGTGAAGTAGTCACTGCAACTAGGGAAGTGGTATCTGAGATTCTGTGTTTCAGGGGATCGATTTTGTTGGGGGTGGACGATATTTAAATTTTTTTTAAGCATTTCCATTGAAAATGGTTGCAGATACATTTGAGAAGACCTATGTATTATGAATATTACCCTACGACGTTCATCATCTTCATGAGATATAAATTATTTAGTGTAAATTGGTAACTTTCAGACCGAGGGAATTTCGTAAGGGATAACTTCCACTTTTTAAATTTTGTCTGGAATTTCATTAGATTCGGACTTTGAATTCGACGTCGTTTCTGGATTAATTTTGACAGTTGATATTTCCTTATTTTTGAAATTTAGGAGGAAACCACCAACATGATGAGATGATAATTTCGCAAGGTGTAATTTTCACTTTTTAAATTTTGTTTGGAATTTCATTAGATTCGGACTTTGAATTCGACGTCGTTTCTAGATTAATTTTGACGGTTGATATTTCCTTATTTTTGAAATTTAGGAGGAAACCACCAACATAATGAGATGATAATAATGAGAGTTTAATGGTGATTAAACACTATATTAAGTTTCCAGCATATTCACCAGTATTATGAAGTTTTCATAGTAAAAAAGATTAACAGTCACTAAATATTTTTGACTAATGAAAAAACATTCATTTCAAGTGGAAAAAACATTCATTTCAAGTGGAAACGTTAAATGGAAATATTTTATTTCTGTGAACGATTAAAAAAAATGATGGCTTTAGCTTACACGTGTATTTTAAATTGCCATAACTAAAAAAAATTGTTGAATAGAAAAAAAGTATTTCATAATTATAAAGAATTGAAAATAACAACATACACTAGTAATACATTATTATAAAATAAAAATAAAATGCTTGATATACAATTTACTATAGATAAATTGGAACAAAAAATGACAGGTTTTACAAATACTGACAACATTATTCATTGATATTGGCAAGGAAATTACTTACAATAGACATAGACGTAGACATGGTACATTAACGAGGCACCAGAGAACAGGGCTCCATATCCTCGGTATGGATAATTTTTTGTGGCTATATTTCCGTTCTCAGGATTAAAAGAAAAGTGTTGACTTGGAAGTTTAAATAATAATAATAATAATAAATAAATAAATAAAAGTAAAAACAATACTAATAATAGTGATAAATAAATAAAAAAATTTAAATTTGACAACTATTTAATTTCGCAGATTAAAAAAAGAGAGAGAGAGAGAGAGAGAAAAGAAAGATATGGTGGCAGACGATTAAACAAAAATCAGTAAGATAGTCTTGAGGGCGGTCCAACAAAAAATGACAGGTCAGAATCAGAATCGCCGGCAATTGTAATTTACAATACAGAAGAGATTGGAGAGAAAGTCATTAATGGGGAAAGATACCAGGGTGAATAATCAAAGTGACCTTAGGACGCCTATGGCATTCATTCCCTTGGGTTGTAGTCGGAGAGGTTAGCTATTTCTTCGTTGTTTATTGAATATAATCTATTGTAGAAATTAGATGCGGAATCTTTAATGTGTTGCCGAATGGGTTCGATTCCCAGATCCCTGTGAATATGTACGTTTCTAAGGTACCATGGCGTTTTCCTAAGACCGCGGAGTGTTTCATTTTGAATTGTCTGCAATCGCTGGATATGGGTGTGAGCTGCTGAGCCCTAAACAGGTACGGCGTACAACAGGATCGGACGCAGTAAGGTTTTATACAAGAGTAGTTTATTATCTAAACCCATTTGGCTCTGATACAGGAGGTGGGCGATATCCTTACGGGCTTGAAAAATTTTCTAATATTATGTTCTAAATTTTTCTTCCACGTCAATCGACTATCGAGGTAAATTCCTAGGTATTTGCCCCCTCTCTCAAAGTGAACTAGGTGATCGCATACTGTGACCAGAGGAGGTGGAATTTTATTGTAACTGAAAAAATAGTTTTAGTTTTAGAAGAACCTAACTTAAGCCTCCACCGTTCGAAATATCGTTCAAGAATTCCAATATGTCTTTGTAGGAACTTGTGCATGTATTTAAAATTATGATGCTTAGCTGGTATTGCCATGTCATCCCCAATCATGGCTAGTGTAGTGAATGGAGAGTGAGGAATGTCATTAATAAAAATATTAAAAAGGATAGGTGCTAACTTGCCCTTAGGGACAAGTTAGCACCTATCCTGGGCACCTAGCCCTGAGGGACACCTGCATTGATTTCATGCAGACTAAAATATGATCGTGCATGGCGGATTTTAAGGGATCTGCCGAGAAGGTAGGAGTGTATTAAGTGGATAACTGAGGCCTTCATTTTAAGCTTAATAAGTTTGTAAATGAGAGCACTGTGCCAGACTCGGTCAAAAGCCTTCTCCAGATCGAGTATTATTACTACAGAATGCATCTGATTCTGGAAACCATCATGGATGAATTCCGTGTCTCGAAGCAACTGGTGTGTTGTTGAGTGGTGGGCTCGAAAGCCGAACTGCGCATTAATAATAACATTATTTTCGTCCAGGATCTTATTGATTCTGTGACACAGTATGTGTTCCACTAGCTTGCTAAGAGAGGAGAGCAGGCTGATTGGTCTAAAGTTCTTAGGCAGAGACTGATCCTTACCAGGTTTCTTAATAGGGATGACAACAGCAGTTTTCCAAGCAATGGGAAAGTATTTATAATCAAAGATTTTATTAGTTAATTCAGAGAGGAAGTAAATACAATTTAGAGGTAAGTTTTTGATAGCTGAGTTAGATATTGTCTCAAATACCGTGCGTAAAAGAGATTCCAGGGAAGAAATACTCACTACCTCTAGATACACCGGTTTATTGGAATTATTTACTCATTTACAATTTCACCATAGCGGCGTTACAATCAAGTTGCTGGTTCTCAACAGTACTGCTTCTGCTGCAATAAGTAGTGTAGTAGAGGTATGACGCATGCGCTTTACAACTGATTCATTCGTAAATTATTCAGACATACGCCAGTTGCCACATACTCCCAATTTTGAGTACTTTCTGAAATATTACTCAAAACACTAAATAGAATAAAATACTTAATAAACTTATTAGAACATACAAATTCATAAATTCGAACACTTAAAATTAGCATAAACAAATTGCTTTAAAAAGGGATAATTATGTTAATAAATCAAGTATACATCAAGCGTTCTGGAACAGTCGCTTTTCTGCCTGTTCTGGTCCGAGTCACTAAGTTTTTTCTAGAATCTTCAGAACCTGGGAGTGGGTTGCGGAGTTTCAAGTTGTATAGTTTCTGCACAGATCTTACAAGTTCTCCTCAGTCAGTCTTAATACGCGCAACTTGGTGTTCGCCATCTTTACTGGGAATCAGCTCTTTCACTTGTGACAATGACCAATATACTCGATTCTTTACGTGACTTTCAAGAAGCACTATATCACCCACGATCAACGGTTTGCTTCTCTTATGGCGAATGGTTTGTTGACGCGACTGTCCCAAGTACTCGGCACGAAAACGATCTCGTAAGAGATCTCGTAACTTTTGTCGATACTTAGACCGTTTATTTATTTCTTGACTGTCAACAATATCGATGTCAGTGACATTTGACAATCCTAAGTCTTGAAGAAACATAGATGGAGACAACGGTGCTAAGTCTTCAGAATCTTCGGTAACGTATGTTAAAGGTCTCGAATTAATCACTTGCTCACAGTCGCACAGCGGAGTGTTCAGTTCTTCGTAGGATAGACAGGCTCTGCCAAGAACTCTTCGGAGGATTCGTTTCACCATTTGAATTAATCGCTGCCACCATGCCGCGGACGGAGGATTAGGGTTTCTCATTTCCCGGCAAATAATGGATCCCGGGAAACGAGAACATTTTAAAGAGATTCCCGGGAAACTCGGGTTTCTAATATTTATTATTTAAAAAATTTGTTAAATTTAAAAACACAAAAAAAATCATTTAATTTTTAAATAAAACAAAAGACTTAATTACTAATAGAACAAAGGCAAGTTATTTATTAGAAGAGTTCTTAAAATACGTTCTGAGACAAACTAGCGCATTAATTGAATTATCATTGAGTCGTGTCCTAATTTTGGTGACAAAAAGTCCAGCAGTTGAAAATACTCTTTCACTTTCCTCTGAAGTTGGTTTAATAGAAAGAAGAGCATCAAAGAGCATCTTCAAATTTTTTGTCAATTTTCCACTGTCTTCAAATAAATTAAATTCTGTTAATAAAGTCTTAAATTCATTATCTCCGATATTTTTTTTTCTGCTCATATTTATAGCATTTCCAAGCTTTCGTTTCAAAATATTTGACGGCATTTCTAATTCTATATTGTTTTCCGTATCGGAAATTAATACGCTATCTTTATTTTCAAACTTAACATTTTCTTCAATAATATTTACTGGAAATAGGCGGTGTAACAATTCTTTAGATAATTTAATCATTTCGGATTTTGACGACATTTCAAAAAAATTATCATCTGGTTTAGAATACAATGCATTTGAATTATTTAGGTACTTTACCAATGAAATTAAATTTCTTGGTCTTCGAGTTACCATCCGCAATTTAAAATTTTGTAGCAACTCTTGAGATATTGAATTATCTAACGTATTTAACGTTTCTATTGCAAACGACAGAATACCCTCACTTTTTATGAAATCCATATCTCGTCGGCATAATATGAATTTAAAGCAATGAGAACAAAATTAATATCTATGTAAAGCAATGGGAACAAAAATTAATATAAATGAAAAGCAATGAGAACAAAAAATTAATATAATTAAGTTATATAAAATATTTAGATTTATAAGTTAAATTAATAAGTTTAAATATATAAGTTATATAAAATGTTATATTTATAACCACGTGCAAAAAAATAGGCTTAAAAAATTATACGAACCTGCCGCACGAACGACCTTAAACCTCTGAACCCAATATGCAAATGGTTTGATTTTGATTGGCGTCAAAAAAACTAGCATAGAAACAAAAGAATGACACAAAAATCGTCAATAATTTGGCGTGATTTCGTATTTGGCGTAAAATCGTATCTGCGAAACTCAATAGGGTTGCCAGAAAACAAAAACCTCCAAACAACTACCAGATTTGGCGAAAAATCGTCCCTTAGCGTCCGTTGCGTTTACTACATCTGTACCTAAAATAATCCCTGGAATCGATTATTTTTACCCGGGAAATCGGGAATAGATATTTTAGTGAATTTCCCGGGAATCGAGAACGAGAAATCCCGGAAGAGAAACCCTATATGGGGGATTGAACTTCCAACGAATCTTCTGCATGGCGGCTTTTTCTGAAATAAGATCCCAATCTATGCTGGAAAGGGCTTTATCTGCCCCCATTTGTACCGTTATCTGAGTAGATTGTCAATGGTCTGCCACTCCTTGCAATGAAACATCGAAGGGTCTGTAAAAAGGCTTCAGTGTATAGTGATGAAACAAACTCTAAGTGTACACGGCACATGTGTAAAACACAATCCACGATTTACGTCCACCTTTGAGATAGAGTGGGCCGGCCAGGTCAATTCCTACTATTTGAAAGACAGCTGCATCTTGTACACGATCTACTGGCAGAGATAATGGAATTGGCCCGGTTTTCTGGGGAAATGAATCTTTTGCAATGTGCACAACGAAGAACAACAGATCTGATAGTCTTTCTGGCTCTCAGAATCCAGTAGTCTTTAGCCTTGACATAAATAGGGAGACACCAGCATGCAAAAGTTCCCTATGCTTCCAAGAAATTAATAAATGTACCACAGGAGGGTTTGATGGCAAGATAATTCGGAATTTGAAATTGATATTATCACATCGATACACGATCTTAGTTTTCATTCTTAAAATACCAAATTCACCGACAACTAGTCTCAAATTACGAATTCTTTCTTCGGAATGCCCAGTGAATGCTTCCTTTTGAACTAACAAAATAAGGCTTCTTTCAACCCTTTCAATTTCGAGGCTTGAAGGATCTGGTGTATTAACAATGTAAATTTTCTTCGATTATTGGAAAACCGAAAAATTCATCCTATAACACGTACAATTTTTTGATATGATGAAAAATATTGGTAGTACCAATCATTGTCCCTAGGAGTGTTACTTATTGTAGTTATAATTGTTTTACGCCTTTCTGAATTGACCAAATTCTCATCCGGGATCTCTTGTGATATGGGCCAATTTTCCTCTTTTTCGCATAACCGTTCAGGTCCCTCCCACCATCGCCGTTCTATTAACTGATCTACGGAACATCCTCTTGAAGCAGTATCAGCAGGATTAAATGCTCCAGGGTGACGTCATTGTGTGGGAGTCGTAACAGACCGTATTTCCTGTACACGGTTATGGGCAAAGGAACCCCAAGTTTGATCATTACGTATCCAACATAAAACGGTAGAGGAATATGTCCAGCAATAAATGTCTACTTTTGACAAGCTTAAATCTTTTAAGATAGATGTCAAGAGTCTAGCGCCAATTAAACATGCTTGAATCTCAAGTCGAGGAATCGTCATGGGCTTTAAAGGGGCTACTCGAATTCGCGCATGCATCAAAGTGACAGAAACCCTATCGTTATCGTCTACCCGTATAAATGCGGAGGTAGCATATGCTCGTTGGCTAGCGTCACAAAATATGTGCAAGCTTACTGATTCACCTCGTGATCTAATGTTAAACCATCTTGGCACTCTTATTTCAGAAAGCCTATGAAGACGATTATACCATGATTTGAATTTTTTCGTAAGATCATCGGGCAACACATCATCCCATTTAAGCTTTAAACTCCAAGTTTCCTGTAAAATCATTTTCGGTATCAACATAACAGGAGCAGTATAACCTATATTATCAAACACCTGATGAGCTATAGCTAAAACTAATCTTTTGGTCACTGATTCAATTGTATTGTTTACTCCATCTAATTTACATGACAATGTATCGCTATCAGTATTCCACAGAAGACCTAAAACTGGCACTGTTTTGTTTTCCGCTGAAGCATCAACCAGTCTATTAGGCAAATTTGATTGCCACCCTCTTAAGTTAAAGTGTCCTGATGACATTATTACCTACGATTTCAAAATAAATTCTTCTATCTCTTCAACAGAATTTAAACTTGCTACATAATTATCTACGTAAAATGACTTCATTAATATGTCGGCTGTTGAACTTAAATTTTTGGGAACTCTGTTCAAATGAAATTGCAGTGTTGCAGCTAATAAAAAGGGACTAGAGGTAATACCAAAAACAACTCTACGATGCCGATATATCTTAATTTGTTCTAAATCCCCATTATCCGACCAGAGAAATCTTAAAAAATCCCTGTCTTTTTCCCTTATAGCGATTTGCAAGAAAGCTTTTTCTATATCAGACGTAATACCCACGCAATTTTTCCGAAATCTATTAAGAACAGAAGGTATAATTTCAATTAAGTTAGGTCCTGTAGCCAAACAATCATTTAGAGATGGGAAACCTGCCGTACGAGCAGAAGCATTAAAAACAGGTCTAATTTTGGTCGTGCTATTTTCCTTTATAACCGGCCTGTGAGGCGAATAGTGAACGCCTTTTCTTTTATCATCCTGCACTTCTTCGATAATACCCAGACACAACCAGTCATCAAACACTTCACCATAAGCTTCGATATTTCCTGCAGATGTTAACTTCCGTTTTGTGTTTCGCAGGCACTTTTCTGCTAAATTCCGATGGTCTAGCAATAGCGAATTATTTACAACCCACGCTAAAGCCACTTGATACCTGCCTTCACAATCGACATCTGTAGTACTGTTAAAGTAGACCAGGGTTTCCTTGTCTAGCTATGTTTCAGTTTTTGTTTGAGCGGGATCTAAAATACCTAAAACATCCAACTTCCAGAGATCAGAAATACACTGCTCTTTTACTAGAAGAGATGAAATAAATAAAGAAGCATGCGATTCATCATGTTGAATGGCAGGAATTTTCCCCATTAATGTCCATCCTAGCAAAGTTTCGATAGCTACAGGTCCCGAATTTAGAGACTTAATTTTACCAGTGAATAATTTTCCTACAATATCAGCACCAACTAACAATTTTATTTCTTTATTTGCATTAAATGAATTCCCTTCAAAATCACATATCTGTCACATATCTTCAAAATCACATATCATGCAGTTTGAGTTCTTTAACCCAGGGGCCAGGAGGGATTTGATCAATTTCAGAGCAAATACGAGGCTGGCTTAGTGCTTGAAATTTACACTGATAACTTTTATCTAGATTGCTTAATTCAACGAGATATTGACTATGGACACTTTCACCAGTCTCAACACAGCCAAAAAGAGATTCTGCAACATCATTACATATATAAGATTTCATACTACTCGTATCAATAATAGCACGTACAAACAATTCTCTATTGCCGTTCTGCAATCTAACTATTAATGTTTGTGTTAGGGAGCGTACTCGCATTTCGAATTTGGTGTTAACGGATTTGGCGCTACGCGCTGTTTGGCGACGGGGGACAGCGCCAAAGCCGGTTTTCGAGCAGATCTTGACTCGCACGAAAAGAACGGATGTCGCAGCAGCTAGAAGGCGGTCGAACGCACATCAGCGGACACAAAACATAAAGAACCACCTGTGAGTACGCTTATCACTCAATAAATATCTCTCCCTCCATCTTTGTGAAACATTATGTCACATCGAAGTTTTTTAATTGATATTTCTTATGACCCATTGTAATTAAATAAAGTGCTGTCATTTATATGTATCTGATGCTTCGCCTGCATTATTTAGCACGTGGCTTGAAATTTATTTTCAACTACACGATATAAGATTGATAATTAGGATAATTTGATAATTATTTATAAGTTCAGGAGGCGTTCTATCATTTGTAATATTACATCTGATAAATTTTCATTATAATTTAAGGTACTACTCGTTGCGCTTTTCTGATTTTCCGAAATGCTGGCGTTTTCAGCTTGCTCTTTCTTTAAGCTATCTGTCTGTAAAGACAAATCTGGACATAAAATAGCAAAATGTCTGTTCTTACAAATTATACACTTATGGGTGGATCTACAGTTACCTGCCCTATGACCTTTCTTTAAGCATACAAAACAAGCACCTTTCTTAAGAATATTTTTCTTAACATCTAAGGACATATCCAGTGGCGCACCCAGGAGGGGGGCAAGGGGGCCCTCCCCCCCCCCAAAGAAATAGAAATTGCATTATGAATATTGATTTTGCATTATAAATATTTTTATCCGTTCATCTCGCCCCCCCCCACATTATAAATATTTTTTCCGTTCATCTCGCCCCCCCTCACGAAAAAATCCTGGGTGCGCCACTGGACATATCATTAACGTTATTGCAATTATCAGATAAATGTGATTTGTTACAAAAAATACATGAATAACTCCTTTTAAAACTCTGCTTATTTTCATAATATACTTTCTTATTAGCATTAAACAGTTCACCAGCAGTAGGAACTGAATTACTGAAATCTGTTTTTTTAACGTATTGCTTATTTACTTTCTCAGAAACTAAAGTGTTTCGAGCAATTTTAATACGCTGCTCGCTTTCAACTTCTATTTTTAAAAAATCAATTAGAGAATCTAAATCAGTTTTACCTGCAGTTTCCGACGATGCTAGTCCACAGGTTCTTTCCCAAGCACGCAAAATGTCCATAGGTAAACAGGATTCTACTAGTGGAAACAATATATCTGAAAACTTATCTTTCGTAAGTCCTAAAGATTCTAAAGCTCGTAATTGTGTTTGCAGTTTATCGTACAATGTTGATAATTCAATGTTCCTTTTTTCACTGATGACTAGACGAAGCAAGTCTCTTACGTAAACTTGAATAAGTACACTTTCTTTTCCAAATCTTTCCTTCAAATAATCGACGGCCTTCGAATAATTCCTTGACGTCACTGGGAAACTTTCACCTATTTCTCTAGGCTTGGAATTCGGTATTGTCGCTTGGATTAAGTACTGGAACTTGTCCCGGTCATATAACTTGGGATCTTCATGAATTTTCTCGAACTGTGTCCAGAAACTAAGCCATTCCCTAGGATCACCTCCAAATTTTCTTAACCCCAATTCAGGCAATCTATACTGCGACATCGGGCTGACTGGGTTTGCAGCGGAATTACTAGAAATAGTACTTGCACTACTTGTAATATTCCCAGTACTCGAACTCGAAAGTAATTTTTTAACTTTCGTCTTTAACATTATGTATTTATCTTGATACTGTTCTACAGCTTGAAAATCAACATCGTAATCCTTTTAAGAACAGGTTTCTTCTTGTAAAAAATCCAAAAAACAAGCATCAATGTCCTGTAACTGCTTATATTTCTCAGAGAATTGTTCGTAGGGGGATTTCTAATTCCGTTAAATCCGATGCACTATCCTTCAGTAATCAGTCTAACACATTGGCAGTCTTCGTAAAAATGACTTTTAGTGCGCTTCGCCTGTGTTTTACAGCGTCCATAGCCATAGTTGCTTTACACGTAGAATGAAGCGAATTCTTAATTAAAAATAAAATCACCTGATTTTTCTTCCCTGTTCCGGGCGACACATTGTCCCGAATACCTTGCGTAAAATAGATTCCAGGGAAGAAATACTCACTACTTCTAGATACACCGGTTTATTGGAATTATTTACACATTTACAATTTCACCATAGCGGCGTTACAATCCAGTTGCTGCTTCTCAACAGTACCGCTATTGCTGGAATAAGTAGTGTAGTAGAGGTCTGACGCATGCGCTTTACATCTAATTCATTCGTAAATTCTGGCGTACAAAAACGTGGCGTTTACAAGGAAGGCATTTTAATTAAATGATTCTTCAAGCTTTGAAATGCTTCTTCTTCAGGCTGGTTCCATGGAATCTCCTTGGGAACTCTCTTCTTGGTCAGGTTAGTTAATGGTAACACTATACTTGCAAAGTTTGGGATATAGTCTCTGTAATAGCTTGCTATTCCCAAAACTGTTCTCAATTCCTTCTTGTTGGTTGGTGCCGACAGTGTCTTCATAGCTTCTACTTTTTCTGGGTCTGGGGCATGTCTTCCTGACCCCACCACATGCCCTAAAACTTTCACTTCTGTTTTCCCAAAATCACACTTTTGTAGATTTACTGTGAGTCCCACTTGACGCAAGGTCTGGAAAACTTCACTACTATGCCTCAAATGGTCAGTCCATGATTTCGAAAAAATGGCAACATCATCAATATAAGACTGTCAATAGTCTTTATGGGAAGCCGATACTTTGTCCATCGATCTTTGAAAGGTGCTGCCCTCGTTTTTCATACCAATTGGCATAACTCTCCATTGGTAATGGCCAGAATGAGTTACGAAAGCAGTATAGTGTTTGTATTCGTCCCTCATAGGAATCTGCCAATATCCTTTTGTGAGGTCAAGCACAGTGATTATTTGTGCTTCCCCTATTCGGTATAAAAGTTCGTTGGCATGTTTTATCGGATAAGCATCCGGTATTGTGAAACTGTTCAAAAGTCTAAAGTCTACACACAGACGTACACTGCCATTCTTTTTAGCGACGCACACTAAAGGATGAGCCCACTCACTATCACTTTGTTCAATAAGACCAAGCTCTAGAAGTTCTCGAATTTGACGGTCTACTTCGTTTTGGAGAGCGATTGGGATTCGATAAGGTCGAAGTCTTTTGGGTGAACAGTTGCCAGTAACTTTAAAAGCATGTCCTTCTACTTTTGCTAATCCAGGTTTGGTGCTGAAAACATCATGGTATTTACAAAGTAAAGATCCCAGTTCATGACGTTGTCTGGCATCTAAGGGGGATGTCATTTCCTTGGTGTGTCGTTCCACATCACTTTTTGTAGTGGTCACTCGCTCGGTCGGAGCAGAATATAACTGCCCAAAATCTTTGTCTTGTTCAAACACAAGCCCTATGTGTTGGACACGAGTCACATATGGACAAATTTTGTTGAAGTGTAATTCTTTTTTTGAACCATCATCAATTTCAACAATGGCTGAATGTGGTCTACTAAGCTGTACCACAGTCGCTGGTCCAGACCAAGTATTCAATAGTTTCTGAGGTGATGTTGGTATCAGGATCAGGACTGTCTCCTACTTCATGTTTTCTCTCGGGATCTCAAATTATACCGATCGGCATAATTTTGCTGATTTAGTTGGGCATTCTCATTTGCAATTTCGTGAGCGTTTTTGAGTTTTTCTTGCAGCTCTTCAACATATTTTTCCACAGATTTTGAAACTGTCTTTGGAACAACTTTCTCTCCTGTCCAAACCTCTTTCAGCAATACGGTTGGACCCCTGGGTATTCGTCCATAAACCAACTGATAAGGCGAAATACCAGTCGTACAATGAGGGACTTCTCTGTAAGCAAAGAGGAGATGCGGTAGATGCACATCTCATTCCTTTCCATACTCTTGGATGTTTTTGTTCATCATATTCTTTAAGGTTCCATTCCACCTCTCCACTGCTCCCATACTCTCAGGATGTCTAGGCGTTGCGAATCTTGGGGACACTCCTATCAGCCTCATAAATGCATCAGTCAACTTCGAAGTAAACTTCGTGCCCTGGTCAATGCAAATCATTTTTGGAAACCCAGTACGAGTGAAATTTTCCATCGGAACGTCGCATGTGGTTTTGGCACTTGTATTTCGGGTTAGTATTTCTTCAGCCCATCGAGTGCACAAGTCAACTGCACAAATGATGTATTTGTCCTCTTCTGGACGGGGGTTCTAAAGGATCTATACCAGTGGTTCTTAACCTTGTTGGAGGTACTGATCCCCACCAGTTTCATATGCGCGTTCACCGAATACTTCTTAATTGGAAAAATAAAATATGATTTTTTCAAATTCAAAACATAGGTATATATTTATACATAGGTGCACAAAATAAACAAAACCATTAAAAACAAAGAACAAAACCAGTAAAACATGATTTTCATACAAAAACAAAAACATAATAATGAATATTTACTGCAAATCAGTGTGACTTCTGTTGTTGCCTTTCAGAGACCAGTTCAGAAATGCGCGGTTTTACCTTGGCAAGTGCCACTCTCATGTCATTTTCCCAACAAAGTCTGTTCCTCTTCTTCGTTTTTATGCCCAGCATCCTCGAAAAGGATTGCTCGCAAAGATATGTTGTAACAAACGGTATGAAAATCTCCAGAGCTTTCTTAGCAATAACAGGGTACGTTACCATTTGTTGACACCAAAACATTGAGAGCGTTGATGTTCTGAAGAGTTGCTGTTGAACCTGGCTCTGCTGAATTTCAATGATTTCATCGAGGTATTCATCATTGACATCTGTTGTCTCAACACTAAACGTGAACGCTGTCTCGCCCATGCTGGATATGAATCTCTTGTAGGGAAGTATCCGTCGAGAGACTTTGCAAGCTCATCTAAGTGCGTGGCAATTGCTTGCTTCAGTTCCGCGGGTACATAAATGTCTCCGATTCCAGATACATATTCGATCTTACTTACACAGTCGTCTATCAGGGGAAAGTTTGCGAATTTATCGTTCTCTGTTCGTCGTTTCCATAAAGGTAGCTTTTTCTGAAAAGCTTTCAGGTTTTCTACCGCTTCGATGATGTTGACTCCACCGCCCTGCATCTGTTTATTGAGAAGATTGAGAGCTCCGAAGATATCAGCCATATACGCTAAAATGAGAATGAACTCAGAATTTTTGAAGAAATCTGCATGACAATGTTGGTGCTCTTGCAAAAACAGGGCTAATTCCACACGCACGGCAAAAACACGATTCAGCACCTGTCCCCGGGATAACCACCGAACGTTAGAATGGTACAGAAGTACCTCGAATTCAGATCTCATTTCTTTACACAGCTCCCTGAAGATGCGGTGCCTCAGAGCACTATTTCGCACATAGTTCACGCATTCCACTACAAATTTTAATACTTCTGCCAGTTTTGGAGGCAAGGTTTTTGTTGCCAACGCATGCCTGTGCTGAATACAATGGTGCATCGGCTTT
Source organism: Dolomedes plantarius (assembly GCA_907164885.2). Classification (NCBI taxonomy): domain Eukaryota; kingdom Metazoa; phylum Arthropoda; class Arachnida; order Araneae; family Dolomedidae; genus Dolomedes; species Dolomedes plantarius. The sequence continues at coordinate 191,207,443 of OU015496.1, read as the reverse complement.
AACTAGCGCACCAAAACCAGACTTTCTTCCCAGCATGGCTGGAACTCCGTCCAAACAAACTGCAGAAACCATATCCCACGAAATATTGTTGTTTATAAGAAGTCATCCACAAGTTTCTTCACATCGGCTGCCTTAGTTGTTGTTGTAAGAGGCTTACAAAATAAAAATCTTCCTTTATCACGTCGTCTTTCACATAGCGCACGAATACTGCAAGCTGGCTTAGATTGGAAACGTCTGTGGTCTCGTCGAGTTGAAGGCTGAATTTTGCCGGGCTTGAAATCAGATCTGCAACTACTTGAGCCAAGATGTCTTTGCTCATGTCCTCTATTCTGTCGCTGATGGTGTCATTTGAAAGAGGAATTTGGGATAACTTAACTTCAGCCGCTGTTCCCAGCATGATATTCACCATCTTCAACACAGCTGGTTTTATGAGTGTTTCACCAATGGTGTGTGGTTTGCCCTGCTTTGCGATCAGGTAAGCAACTTCGTACGATGCTGTGAGGATCGGTTTGTTGATGGGTACAAAACCGAGAACAGGCAGAATAGCCTTTTCATCGAATCTGGCTCTCTTCACCTTGAATTCAGCGAGCGTTGTGTTCTTGTATTTTCCATCTCCATGCAGCTTAAGGAAATGTTCTCTTAGTTTTACCGGTGCTAGACTAGAATTGCTCAACTTGACATTGCAAATCATGCAGTTAGGAAGCTGACTCCCATCACGTTCCGTTATACATGTGAATCCATATTGTACATATTCGTCCGACCACTTTTTTTTTTGCTCGACATAGTATAAAGGACTTAAACTATTAAGAAAGGTATCACACGACGTACCATCACGACAGTTACAATTAGACTACTGGGCGCACCAAATTCCCTGCAGCACAGATAGGCCAAGCGATGTTGCGTGATCACCTGCAGCCAATGATGGACAAGCGGGAAGATTTTTATTTCGTGTCATCACGAACGAATCATATGAGTCGGGTGTGTTTTGACCTCCGCCGAACCCCTGGGGTTCTATCGAACCCAAGTTAAGAACCACTGATCTATACAGTCTAACTCCAAACCTCGAATGGATTATCTGGTCTTGTAATTGGTTGGATCGGAATTCTATCTCGGTAAGTTATAGTTCTTCTAACTTGACAAGATTTGCAACTTTCACAAAATTTTCTTACATCGTTTTTGATGGTCGGTCAGAAAAATAAATACTTTATTCTTTCTTTTGTTTTCTTTTCGCCAAGATGTCCAGCTAATGGAATTTCATGGGCGGTCTTCAATACAAACTCACGCTTAACCGTTGCTAACACAACTTGCTTGATTTTTTCTCCACACACCTACTCAGAGTGCAACAATAGTCCATCCTCTACGTAAAAGTTATTTTTCGTTCTTTTGCAAACTTCCAAATATTCGTCAAGGATTCGTCTTCCCGTTGTAGTTTTATAAACTCTGACCTGTTTTCTTTACTAACTTCCTTTTCTTCATTGGACGCTGTAAGACGCTCTATCCAGGTGGTTCTTCCTCATCATTAATTGTAACTGCATTTAAACTACATTTCAGATCTGGTTTGTCATCTGGTATCACGTGAGGGACAACTGATGGACATTGTTGGATGTTTTCGTTCAGTGCCTCAAATGCTGTAGGACATATCAGCATATCACTTACTAATTTTTTTGATACAGCGCATATAACTTGAACTTTGCAATGTTGTGAATCGTTCACCTTCATGTTAAAAACCACTAGCGGAGCTGTTTCGGTTAAACCGAAAGCGCATACGAGTTTAACAGTTCCTTCTCCTTCACCAGCTTCAATAGGAATCAGATTACGTCTAATGACTTAAATTTGCGCACCCGTGTCTAAAATACCATCGAAAACTGTAGAACCGCATTTTAGTTCTATTCTTTTCAGCTTATCGCACTTCACTGAACTTGCTTTGACCGGAGTCAATGTTGGCACTGTAATCAGGGCTGACAATACTTCTCTATCTTCACAATTGTCTTCGGTAGTAACCAAATTACTACTAACGTTTTCAGCTCTGTTATTCTTAGGACAAGCCTGTGCGAAATGATTTGAATCTCCACATGTAAAACACGTAGGCTTAGATACTCTAGCACCTCTATCTTTTTGGTAATACCCTTGATATTTCGTTTTGTCAGAAGGTTTGTCATTGTTTCTATACTTAGTTGTGTTCACCAACTGCTGGTCTCTGGTATTTTCGAACTTTCTATTGGGTTTATATTTGTTTTTCTCTTCGTGCTGCCATCGGGGAACATCCTTTGCTTTATGGAGAAAACTCTTTTTCTTCAATCCGTTTCTTAAACTTTCATATTCATCAACCCTTTCTGCGACTTCTAGGGAGTCGATCATTTTACTCCATTCATTCAAGAAGTGCTCCTTTACTTAATTTTGTACTCTGCGTTTGAGTTGGTAAGCCACCAATAAATTCTATTAACTCGTCGAAGCTCTTGACTTCCAGTTCATTGATCCATTCATTAAAATAGTTATTCAATGCCTGAGTATAACTTCTCCAGGAGTCTTCTGGACCTTTCTGATGTCGGAAAAACAATTGCCTTAATTTTTCGGGATTTAACTTATAATGTTTCAACAACATTTCCTCATTGAAGTCATAGTTGTTTGCCTTCTCAGGTGGCTCTCGAGCTATGTTATTAGCTATTTCTGTGGGCAACAATCCCAGCAAATAAGCTATCCATTCTATTTTAGACACACCTGCCATCTCTGCAAGACGTTCAAAATTTATAGGATATAGCTGCATTTCGTCTTTCTTTTCATCGTATTTCGGGGTTATCTGCATTAGTTGTACTCTGGATTTCGTTTCACTTCATCCAAACTCGACGATTTCATCCAAATGCGAATTGCTTATTCTAAATTCCAACCGTTTCATTTCAATCTCGTGATCTCTTTCTTCTTTCCCGATTCGTTCTTCTCGCTCTTCTTTCTTGATCTGTTCTTCCTTTCGAATTCGCTCTTTGGGAATTCGGTCTTTGATTCATATATCTGATAATACTTTTCTCAAGATGATATCCAGAGAAACTTTGGCATCATCTTCTCTGAATTCTTCACTTTCAAGAATTAACTTTTTGATTTCAAACACTCTATTCTCCAAACTAACTTCTATTCCCAGTTCTGCTGCAAGTTCGGCTAAATACTCCTTCCTACCCTTACCCAAAAACGACATGGTAACGGTTTACTACTAAAATTCGATGGGACAAAATTAACCCTCCTAATTACTCTCTTAAGTCAAAATGTTAATATTACATATACTCAATTCAAACAATTTATGCATTAGAATCAGTAATAATTTTTATGACTCAATACTCGTTTCGATTTGCTAACCAAAGATTTATATCTATACTTTCGTTTAAATACGTAGTTACAACCTGCAACACATTTTGGATACACATTCATTTGATAAGTAAGATATTATAATTCACTAATCATTACTAATTTTAAAACAATTAAAATCAATCAACATTTACTGCAAATAATTACTAAATTCTGATGCAACTCAACTCAATAATGATGCAATTATAACACTAATTTCGATTCATGAATTCGACTGTAACATCATATAATATAGTTTCAATTTTAACTTTCATCGTTACCAAAATAGCTAACACTTAATGTTTCTGATATATTTATACACTGAGTCATCAATACACAGTCCTTAGTTCTCACGTTTCATAATTACTAAAATAATAACACCAGTGATTTAGTACTTTTCTCAATTGAATTAATACGTAATATACATTAACGAAAATATGTTTTGCACTTTTCATAAAATACTATTCAATGACTTAATTAATCCCTTCTTTATCGCCCCCGTCAAAATTACGGGGCGAGGTTTCTCCTTCTATTTCTCGCACCCGTGATATTTCCGGGCTGAAGTGTTTAAAAGTAACGGACCAAAAACATTAAAACAATCCATTTCATTTATCCTGAAAATTTTTTATTTCTTATTTTACATACCAGATGGCAGCACCAGACTATTTATAATGTAACTGGGGATGGGTTTTTTAAACTAGATGTGGGAGATCAAGAAATAAATGGAATTCTCCGGAAAAAATAGGCACTTTTATTATCGTTTTCTTGAAAATTATGCGATCATTAAAAGTATTCACACAATTTTTGATCTGGTTAACATTTCAATTTTCCAAACCTTTGAATCCTACCCAAAATTAACACTGTTTACTTTACTACACGTTAATACATTTTAATTAACAAGCAAATATTTCGTTTATTTCATACCATAACGTATTACCATACCATAAAATATTATTTTCATGAACTATTAACTATTGCAACCAAAAGTAAATCCTTATCCAATTACTATTTTCCTGGAAATTTCATTTTAATCTTCACTTAATTTCTATTAAGCAACAATGTTATATTACCATTGATACGAACTCTCTTTATTCAGAGCACGTCTTCTCTTCAATATACACTTCAATATACACAATCTATAGCTAGAACAACTACTCTGTTCTTCATAAATACTAAATATTTTTCATATATATGTAACATGGGAGAAAGACCGCAGATTGTTGCTCAGAAGACGTCTAATCTCCCATGCTACGGTGAAAAAACTTTAGTTAGACGTGGAAATAAAAAGACATCATGGCCGAAATGAAGTCGACACCAGCCTACGGGAACTTCATGTTTATTAAATCGCTGGCGCTTCTGTCGGGTGTTTCGTAGCAGGCAAAATATTACAGAGTGCGTCTAAATTTAGACATCAGATAGTTTTATAAAGTTATCTCATCACGTGACACAGAGGTGTGACTTACTTTTTGATTGGATAAAAGTTATTTGTTGATGCTCTGATCGGATCTAATTTTTATGGACGCCGCGTCGCGTCTAATTTCGTTAAAAAGTCATCCATCTTGAATGATTTTGCCGAAGTCTGTAACAATGGAATTTAACACGAATTCCCAAGGGAAAATTAAGTACTTAATAAGATTAAAAAGAAGTATGTAATTTTGAATAGTAAAGTGAGGAATTAATTGTTTGTAAATGTTAAGAGAGTTGAATCAAGAAATTAGTAGTTTTTTAATATTATATATATATATATATATATATATATATATATATATATATATATATATATATATATATATGTATATAAATATTTTACCAATATTTGAGCCTAGCGAAAAAATAATACAGGTCTCTTACCTCTCATCCACGTACAGGAATATCCTACAAGACTACGCCAGTTATACTTCCTTCGTCTCGGTCGCCATTTTGCTTTGCTATCCACGTGTTATTTCACAAGCACCAAGGATCCAGAACTCAAAGCACAACTTCTTTTCCAGGACAATCACTTTTATTTTATGTACACACACACAAACAACACGAATACATATAATTTAAGACAGCTATTACTATTAAGTAAATCCTATTTAACGTTCTAAAAAAACCTCGTTAGTAGTCGTAGCAATACACAGTTGACGCGCCTGTGCCAGCCTTCTCCCCTCTGGGTCTGTTCTGGGAAATATCGATGAACATTTTGAGAACTCCCTGAGAATTGCAACCACTTCAATTGACCCAAATATTGATGTATTAGTTTCTCAAATTCATTGCCAAATATCAAATTAGTTTATGACTCCTATAGTTATCTGTATAATTACAAATAAAATTTATAATGAAATAAATATGTTATCTATATATTATACTTTTTTTACTCATCAACTATTTTTAATGTTAGGTATATTTTGTGTAGCCCAAAACAATTCGTCTTCTTTCAATGTGACCCAAGGTTTGGTTTAAAAGGTTGGACACGTCTGATCTGAATGTTGTGCTTCCACTAAAAGAAGAAATTTGCTGTATTTGTGGAAAATTCGGGAGGAATAACTAGCTGTGGTTCCTCTGTACAACATGTGGTAACTGATCACATAAAGACTTCAGTGGTGTGGACAGTGCAGAAGACTACAAATGCTACTTTTGCATTCTTTGAATCTTGAGGCTGTTGTTACGCTGGATGCCCAATTTAGACGGATGGAAACAGATATTAAACTCAACAATAAACTTTATTCAGTCTCCTTCATCACCTATCGAGCGAAGTGTTCGCATGCATCGAGAATTTCTCGAGACACAATACTGCCACGCCACCTATCGGTGTCGTGCAACATAAAATGACATTGAATGGTGGTGCCATCTATTATACAGGAAATGAAATGAAATGCATTTATAAATTAAATAAAATAGGTTATCACTACAAGAGTATCCCTCCAGTGATGAACTTCATGAAGGAACGACAAACTGTTAAAAGTAAATATTAAATATACAATGATTAAAAAATCTATATATTTTTTTCACATACACATTGCTCTTTGAGAGATACCTAATGCAAATTTACTAGCCAAATAAAATGAAAAAATAATAATATATATGGCATATAAATCTGACATATTAAATTAATATATAAAGAAAACAGTCTGGGTAATAGCTGAATGTAATAAACATTTCACTTGTATATACCATAATGAATATACGTCCCTGAATACAAAATGCTGCAAAGGTTAAAGAGAAATAATTTACTTCACAAAATATGAATATGTATATACCTGTCAAAATTTAAATGTAATATACAGTGGACGCTCGTTAATTCGAACTCAAAAGTTCTCAGAAAAAAGTTCGAATTATCCGAAGTTCGAATTATCCGATGTTAAGAGAAAATATATAACTTTAAATGTGTATCACTGAAGAAGAAACTCTCCTAGTATGTATAACCCCAGAAAATGTATTATACTATGTTATCTAAAGTTAAACATATTAAAAAGCAATAAAGACTTACCTTAATCATAAAATGAAGCAGAATATATGCAGTATAAAGTAAACTTTTATTAAAAATATGAATTACACTTTGGGGAAAAACTGTAAAATGGATGTTTGGTTCTGTTTATGATGCCTACATTGTTCAGCCAGCTTCTCGATTTGAAGTAAACATTTCAATTCATTTTCAGAGGAAGGTTCCATCTGAATAAATGCTTTCAGAGTTTTAATAGAGTCCATTATGGCTTTTGTCCATTATGGCCGCATTAAAAATATCTTTCGGCAGGTAACTAGATAAAAGCCTTGACAGTTTCCTACCGAAATTAGTGCATACGTCTTCGTTTACATCAGAGCTTTGGCCACATACAGTTTGATAAGAAATATTTTTCCTTGACTTAAATCGAGAAAGCCATCCATCACTGCATTTAAAGTCTTCAATACCCATTCGACTTGCCAATTCATCAGCCTTCTCAGCACTAGGGGTCCATTTATCGGAAAATTTCGAGATCTAATATCCTGGAACCATAGCAGTAGAGCTTTTTCTAGAACTTCTTGGGACGTATTCCCCATGCGTTTCCTTCCTCTAGCAAATTTTGATTTTTCCCATGAATCTAAAATTGACTCCTTGTTTTTCAAATTAGTTGACAAGGCATTTTTTAAAATTCCATAGTCAGCTGCTAACTTTGTTTTACATTCGCCATTCTCTACTTTCTTAAAAATTTCTACCTTTGTCTCCAAAGTTAGGGTTTTGTACTTTCTACGTGTAGACATCCTGAATTTTTATACGTTCACACCACACAGTCAGGAAGAAAAACTAGAGCACATTAACTTGTCTGCACTGCAATTATAACTGACGCAGCTCCCTAGAATCTGTAGTAAAGACTAGTTTTTCTGAAATTCTAAGAAAATAGATCCAAATAAAGGAAAATTGCTTTTTCCGTTTAGCACTAATAAGAAGGACAATAGCTACTAACGTTTAGCGGACATGCAATAGTCTAGGAATGCAGGCATGTGCCTCTTTACACAGAAAAGAAATTTTGACACACAAAATAATAAATTCAGTGTGTATTTTCTCCATTAAACGAGGAAAAAGAATTTTTTTTTGTCAAATTTTTAGTTCGAATTAACCGAAGTGCTAAAAATTTAGTTCGAATTAATGAGATATTTTTAACATTAACTCCAATACACGTTTTTTGGGGCCTTTGGATTAGTTCGAATTAACCGAAAGTTCGAATTAACCGAGTTCGAATTAACGAGCGTCCACTGTATATGATGCAATTTTAAGAATATATACAAAATGTTTTAACCAATTTCTGTTATTAACCTCTTATTAAATTTTACACATGTACCAGATTTAGTTACTTGAGTTTTTTAAGTCTCAGGATTTTCTGGTGATTTCTTTTCTTTTGGTTGAGTTGCAGGGTAATCAGTCTCAGGTAAGTCATTAAATATAAAAACTGGCTTGACTCTATCAAGTGAGACACAACTTTTCTTCCCATTTAAGTCTATGGTGATGCTTTTGGTCTCTAGTGGAAGTATTGCATGAGGACCAGTGTAGGGTTGTGACAAGGATGAACTGACTTTATCCACTCTAAGAAATACCATGAAAGCAAGGGTTTAATTCTCGGTGCACAAAAATCTTGGATTTCACATGATGGGATGTAAGGATGGGTTTGGTGTGATTCATCCTTTCCCGCAATTGTTGGATGAAATTGTTTTGTGAAATTTTAGTCGGTGAAGATTCTGTACACAAATCTGCTGGAAGTTTGAGTGAAACACTATACACAAAGTCAGCGCTGGATGCATTTATATCTATTTTCACAGCAGCTCCAAGTAAGATGGCAGGTAAACATTCAGTCCATCTAGGATTTTCATGAGCCTTTAGAGAACTCTTTAGGACACGGTGAAAACGTTCCACTAAACCATTTGACTGGGGGTGGAAGGCAGTTGTTTTGATTCTGGTTGTGCCAAGCATATTTGTCCACTGTCGAAACAGAAGGTATTCAAACTGTCGACCTTGATCTGTTGTTATGGTGGAAGAACATCCAAAACGACAGATCCAACCACTAGACAGAGCACGACATACAGTTTCTGCAGTAATATCAGCAATAGACACTACCTCAGACCATCTTGAAAATCTATCGATGATTGTCAGACAGTAGGTCTGCCCTTCTGATGGAGGTAAGGGACATATAAAATCGCTGTGGATGTGAGAAAATCTGGCATCAGGTGATGCGAAGGTGCCTAGAGGTGTCTTCGTGTGTCTGATCACTTTTGATCGCTGGCATGCAATGCAGCTTTTCACCCATTCCTTACGATGTTTCTTCATCTGAGGCCAAACATACCTGGATGAAATTAGTTGTGTGGTTCCTGCTACACCTGGATGTGAAAGGTTATGAAAGTGTTCGAAAAGAGTGCTGCGAAATTTTTCTGATACAAATGGTCTAGGTACATCTGTAGAGACATCACATAAAAGTTTGGTATTTGTCACTGGACTGGGAATGTATTTAAATTGTAAAGAAGTACAATTTTCAGTCTGCAACTTTTTCAATTCAGGATCAACTCTTTGGGCATCTGCGAAACATTGAAATCTAGAAAAAATGAATTGGAGATAGGACTGATTTTTACTCTAGATAGAGTATCAGCTGCCGTATTGTTGATTACACTGGTATGGCGAATGTCAGTGCTGAATTGAGATACGTATATAGTCAAGATGCCGCCACTGACGAGGGCTGCATTTATCAGGTTTCTGATTAAATGCATAGATGAGAGGCTTTTGGTTAGTGTATATTGTGAAGCTGCGACCTTCTAGCATATGTTGAAATCGCTTTATAGCTGTGTATATTGCGAACAGTTCTCGGTCATAAGTAGAAAATTTCTGCTGACTTTTTGAAAGCTTTACAGACATAAATGCAATTGTCTCCCATCTATTTTCATGCACTTGCATAAGAGAACTTCCAAGAGCAAAATCGCTGGCATCAACATATACACTTAACTTTGCACCTGGAATAGGATGGTGAAGTAGAGTTGCTTCTGCTAAAGCACTTTTTGCATCATTAAATGCTTGTTCAGTCTCCTTATTCCATTGAAGTGTATCCTGGGGATTGTTGCGAGTGGGTCGTTTCGATTTCTTTTTATTTTTAATTCCCTCTAACAGTTTGTTTAAAGGTGCTAAAATGTGTGCTGCTTTTTTGTATAAACCGTGGATAGAAATTTAGAAGCCCTAAAAATAGCCTCAATTGTGTTAATGTGTTTGGTTTCGGAAATTTTAAAATGCAATCCACTTTATCTGTTAAGGGTTCAATGCCAAATTCAGAAACTTTATAGCCTAAAAATTGAATTGATGAAACGCCAAAAATACATTTAGATGGTTTTAAACTAAGCCCATATTTTTGTAATCGCTCAAATAAAACGCGGAGATGCTCGATATGCTCCTCTGGAGATTTTGAAGTGACTAAAATGTCGTCAGCAAAGGCGTAAACAAAATGAAGTCCACGAGTTACCTCATCAATGAACCTTTGAAACGTTGCTGCAGCATTGCAGAGGCCAAATTGCATTCGAGTACTCTCAAATAATCCAAAAGGTGTTATTATGGCACTTTTATGGATATCTTCTGAGTTTATTGGAATTTGGTGATATGCCTTAATAAGATCTATATGAGAAAATATTTTTGCACCATGTAAGTTAGACGTAAAATCCAAAATGTTTGGGACTGAATAGTTGTCTTTAATCGTTTGAGCATTAAGTGCTCGGTAATTCCCAACTGGTCTCCATTCAGCGCTGTCTTTCTTCGGCACCATGTGCAAAAGGTGATGCGAAATTGCTTTTAGAAGGACGCATGTAACTTAGTTTGATCATGTTTTGAATTTCGTCCTTAGCACTGCGCAGACGGTCAGGTGCAAGACGGCGTCCTTTTGCTGTTACAGAAGGGCCAGTTGTTTGAATATAATGAACAACCGAATGTTTAACTTCTTGGTCTGGACGAGGGGGTGTAGTGATTTCGGGGAAATCCAATAATAATTTATGATAAACACTATAGCCTGATACAGTTTTAATCGAATGAATCTCACTGTTCTTTAGTTTGCAGGGAGAGGTAATATAAGTTTGGCAGTCAATTAAATTTTTTGAGGTTAAGTTAGACATTAGATTAAAATTATATAAAAAATCGGCACCAATTATTGGGTTGGATACATTCCCCACTAAAAATGTCCATTTGAAAATTTTCCTAAGACCAATATCTAAAGAAAGGGTTTGGGTTGCATAGACCTGGATTGGCGAGGTGTTAGCTGCCGAAAGTGTCATTTGTAAAGCGTTTCTTTTTTGTAACTTCGAAGCAGGAATGATGAAAACATCACTTCCTGTGTCAATCAAAAAATTAACATTGGTACGCCGATCGCGCACGAACAGGCGACAAGAGTTTAATGGCAAGATGGTAGTCGCCTCTACACCCGGCCGTCGTCGTTTTTTTTCAAAATTCCATGGGGGAACACATTTCTTGGCATTTTAGCCAAACTTTTAGTGATACTAACAATTAGCAAAAGTTTTGGATCGGGATTTACTACGAGCACGCGACGCACGGTTGCGATGAGGACTGCGACCTCTACGCAACGAAATTTCATCTATCCGCGTATTTATTTTTTAAATTTCCGCAAGCAATCGATCTTCAATGGAATGAACTGAGGAAACAGAACAAGCACTTACCGGCATAGGTGTCACTTCCATCACTCTGTCAGCGATGTCCGCTGCCTTTTCTAGGCTTAACGGCTTTACTGCTGCGATGATTGACTGTACGGGCGTCGGCAAATGTTGTAGAAATAGTTCCATGATTAATTCCTTCGGCACGTTGTAAGATTCGGTGCTCCGCCGCATGACGCGGAGTAGATCGGTAGGTCTGCGATCTCCCAGCTGCTCGAGAAGTTTCCGGATTTCTTGATGGGATCACTCACCGCTTCTTTTTATTAGCTCCCTTTTCAACACACCGTAAGGGCCTGTTCCCATAGGAGTCCGTTGCGTTGCGTTAAGGAAAAGATGACGTTGAGACGAAAATAAACCAATCATAGGCGTTAAAAATTGTATTGCTAATCGTTTCGAGGTATATGATTGGTTTATTTTCGTCTCAACGTCATCTTTTCCTTAACGCAACGTAACGGACTCCTATGTGAACAGGCCCTAAGGGTCGGTCTTGTCAGGGTTGGCGATAATGTCCCGTAGCACGATAGCTGCTTCCGGTGGTAAGTTACATGCTATATAGTTGAATTTAGTCTTGCTTTCCGATATAGCTTTCGGAGTGCCTAATTCGAACGTAGCTTCGCCCATCAGGAACCACAGTGGAGGATCAGCGAAATTGTAGGCCGGTATTTTTACTGCTCCGACTTCTTGCGTCATATTTGAAGATTGGTAAGCACGTGGTCAGCGAAAAATAAATTATCCTTCGATATAGGCAAAAATATGTCCAGGCGTCCGTTATTTTATTTGTGCGTATTCACAGGTCACCATTGTTATTACGCTGGATGCCCAATTTAGACGGATGGAAGCAGATATTAAACTCAACAATAAACTTTATTCAATCTCCTTCTTCACCTATCGAGCGAAGTGTTCGCATGCATCGAGAATTTCTCGAGACACAATACTGCCGTTGACATTGAATGGTGTTGCCATCTATTAAACAGGAAATGAAATGAAATGCATTTATAAATTAAATAAAATAGGTTATCACTACAAGGCTATTACCCTACCACGACGGGTAATACTGCTCAATGCACAGAATTTTTCATTAAATAATGAAATATATTTTCTAACTCTTTTACAAATCATACAGAGATCATTGAGGTTACATTTCGTTATCAAAGTTTTGATTTTTTGTGTAAATTTGAGTATGTTATATCGGTTCTCTCTTAAGTGCGCGGCATTCCTCTACTTTCCCCTGTATCCTAGACTCTTTAAGTTCTGATTTTTTCAGTCATTTTATTTGTATAGTTATATATTTCATAGTTTTCTATTTCACTTCGTTATTTTGATTTTTGACCGAGGCGCACACGTCTCGAAAGGCCCGACAATTTTGACTGCTTTCTAAGAACGATTCTGCTAGATTTGGGGCAAAATTATACAGTGCCATCTTCCTATCCAACTTACACTACAGCGATCGTTCTATCGAGCGAACGTTCATTTTTATGAGTGTAAGGAATTTAAAACCAACAGTCATATGCATAAAAAAAAGTATAAATAATTATTGGTAACTAATGCAAAATCCCTTTTGAATCATGCTGGCAACCTTACGCATGCTATTTGCTTATAAATAAATTATTTTCACTCAGTTTACAATGATATACATTTTTATGTCTTGAACAAAGGAAAAAAATTTAATTATACTCAGTGTAAAAAATATTTGCCAATTGGGCAATAGTTATAATCATGAAGCTACGAATTATAGCTTCATGGATATAATTTAAAATAGGTTGCACTTCATAACCCTAGACTAGTATCGCCATCTATCGGTGTGTTGCAGAAATCAAAACTTTGATTCATGAAACGAAAGAATAATGAGAAGCAATTAATACCGTGTAAAAATTATATTATTCTGCGACGGCTGAGTTACGGATATAAAAAAAGAAAAGAAAATCTGAGCTTATGGGAAACTTCGGCATACATTCTGTTTGTTTCAGACAGTATTCTGTATTCTGTATCTATCTTAGACTACAATCTTATTCGCCGCATGTTGTATATTGGGAAATCAGTACAGATTTAAAAATTGGTATTTAATTACAAATTTGAGTACTGGGTAATGAGATACTTTGAAAATGTAAGAATACCAGTCTCCGGTACAATAAAGATACCTGACTCCATGTAATTATCGGTTTTCTTACCCAGTCTTAGAATTTTTTTTTTAAATTTTAATTTAAGAAAATTTTAAAAATAACTCAACAAAGCCGCCCAAATCGAATAGAGGTTAGTATGGAGAACCTCCACAGTGTGGGCATGGGTTTGAACGCCGGCCAAGACATAGATGTTCTAGTGCCTGTCTCCTTAAAGTGAGCATTGTTGGTTCGCCTACACCAGTGGTCGGCAAACCGTGGCTCGCGAGCCACACGTGGCTCTTTGGCCCCTTCAGTGTAGTGATGCGACATCGATAACAAAACATCGATGTTTTGAAACATCGATATTCAATATTAAAACATCGATGCTAATAAAATATCGCCCCAAAACCATCGATGTTTTTAAACATCGATGTTTTAGAACATCCATGTTTTAAAACTGGTTTAGTATTCTCTAACATTAATGTTACTTCCGTTAGTCGTGGGGGGCGGGGGATGATTTAATTTTACTCTCTGATTGGGCAGGCACAAATGACAAAAACTTGGTTGCTTTGGGCTACATTGATGACTCAAAATTCTCGTTGTAAATACCGCCATGTTTTGCCTTAAAATGTCCAGATAAATTCGTGGTATTGCCAGAAGTTTTGAGGGACTTAAGGCACATATTGCATTTTGCCAATCTGTCAGTGGTTTTGTAAAAATATTCCCAAACGGTAGTTTTGGGAGGCATCTTACTAATGATATTAACGTCAACTTATATAAAACCAGAACAGAACAAAAACTTAAATGGATGCACTCGTGTATATTCTATTTGTAAAATAAAACCCCATGGAAGTTTCTGGAGTGTCAGGAACATTCCAAGCGCTCTGATTGGTTCATTGGTTGTTAATTTCCATTTTTCTGTTTGCTAAGGAATCATTCCCCCTTTTATATTCGTCCTTTCCAGAATTCAGACTTACATTTACTGCGTGTGAAAATTATGCTACGTGGTAAATTTTTTTTTATTACGGTACTTTTTCATTAAAAAAAAAACATCGAGACAACGTAAAACATCGAGCACAAAACATCGATGTTAAAAAAACATCGGCTTCAATAAATCGATGTTTTGAAAACATCGACATCGATGTCGCATCCCTACTTCAGTGTGGCTCTTCCACAAAATACCACGTGTGATTGAAACTTCGTGATGACTGGTTTTCTCATTTCTGTTTTTACATACTTAGTTGGTGTTTATGGACCTTCAACTTTAGGCAAGTGCTCTGAGTAAAAACTAGAATTGTAGTTAAAATCCGTACCCCTGTGGTTGGTAATTCCACCTGCCTCTGTCCGAAGCACTTTGCCTTCCCTCCAAGGTACCCCCACCAGCGGCACTTTCCCCTCCACTCGCTGTCGTTCGGTTGGGCCGCTGGATAAGCAGCGCGGGGGAGGCCGTGACCTTCGAAATCCGAAAATCTTCAATACCAAAGGTCACGGAGAAATGAGCGCGATTCATGCAGCCAGTAGTCTCATTGTGCACAGGCCCCAACGGACTCACCAACGTGGGACAGCATCTTCCCCTCCCGTTTGTTTTTAGATGTGTGGGAAGCAATAACCACCCACTCTTCTCACTCCGCGTTTACACAGTCGAGAACGAGGAGGGTCGAATAGCGGGGAAGAGTGAAAAATGGGTGTGTAAACGGAACCCTTGCAGATAACCCAGTTATTCTCCTCCCCAATTGTGGCGCTCGCATCGGGAGCGGTTTTTCAAGCCCGAGTCAAAAGGATGAGTTCCACGTCTCCCCCACGTTTGGGGGGGGGACCACGTTGGGGAGCGGTTTATCTGGCCCGAGTCTATGGCTACGGGGAGGGGTCAAAGGCCAAAGGGGTGAATGGCGTCGGGAAGTTGCGAGAGACGGGAATGTGAGAACGGTCATTCGGGTCGATTAGTCACGCTCCTAGAGCGTGACTGATGTTTCGCGAATGGACGAGGGGTGGCTGATTCTCGGATGTGTAAATGCGGGGTAAGATAAGGGGCTTCCTTTCGACCTCTTCTACTTGGCCACCTGCACCAAAGAGTGTCCAAGCATGGGGAACGAGAGAGGGTTGGCTTGCGACAATTTGAGCCCCCCAGTATCAGTGTGTGGGAGGACAAAGGAAGATGACCCTGAGTGGAGAAAGAGTTCATAACGAAAAAGAACAGTCTCTCGAGAAAGCAATGTGATCGGTTGATTTTTTCTGTTATATTTTTAGGTTCGATTCCGGTACGGGCAAACTGTCCGGGTGAAATTCTGAGGAAAAACCGAAGGAGAGTTAGATCTCTCAGTGAAAGACCGTGGATGGTCTTAGTTAAGCAATTATCTCAATTATTACTATTATTAACTAATTTCGCATAAATAGCCGTTTATTAGCGAGTTTTCGCCGAAAAGTAGTAAAAAAATTATTTTCGAATTTATTCGCTCATATCGGCAAATTTCGCATTTATTCGCATCTGTTTCGTAAATACGAAAATCACGTATCCCTAGTTAACAGTTGCAATACAAATCTGTATTTGCATAAAAAAAACTATGAAAAGAACTTACACTGCTGGCCACCCAAATTGCAACACCAAGAAAGACAAGAGATATCACAACAAAATTTATTTTCTAGATAACATGTTGACCAAGTATCAAATGATTAAATTTATAGATTTCTGTGAAGTGTGGTTCCTGCCAAAATCAGTAGTCAAAGTAGCCGCCATTGTTGGAGATCACCTCTGCCACACGCCTCGGCATTGATTCAAAGAGACTTTGGATGAGTTCTTGGGGAACAGCAGACCAAGCAGATTCCACACGTTGCCAAAGTTGATCTGCTGTGGCAGCTGGGGATGGAATCTGGGTCAATCGTAGAGCAACCATGGACCACATGTTTTCTATCGGCGAAAGATCCGGAGAGCGAGGCGGCCAGGGAAGCAATTCAATCTGGCGATTGACGAAGAACCGTTGCACAATGCGTGCCACGTGTGGTCGTGCATTATCCTGTTGAAATATGGCTGTGGGCAAGCCCTGAAGGTAAGGAAGGACAACTGGCTCCAACACCTCGGAGATGTAGCGCTGGCTGTTTAAAGTACCGGCAATGCGTACTAGAGGTGTGCGAGAGGGATATCCAATACCGCCCCATACCATAATACCCGGTGCAGGACTAGTGTGGCGGTGCATAACGCAGCTGTTCAACATCCTCTCTTCACAGTGTCTCCAGACTCGAATGCGACCATCGTGATGTTGCAGACAGAAGCGTGACTCGTCAGTAAAGACAATTTCATTCCATTCTGCCGTCCACATCCTTCTGTCATCGCACCATTGGCGGCGGAGACGACTGTGGTTCTGCGTCAAGGGTAGACAAAGCAATGGACGTCTTGCATACAGACCACGCTGCTGTAAACGGCGTCGAATGGTACGCGCAGACACTGGATGATGCGTTACAGACTGCATGTGCTGTGCTATGGTTCGTGATGTGACTGAGCGATCCGTCACTGCCATGCGCACAATTTGCCTGTCATCACGTGATGTGGTGCGCTGAGGTGGATGCGATCGAACACGCCGGTCCGTCGTACCCTCCTGCATCCAACGATCACATATCCGCATTACAGTTGTTTGGTTTCGTCCAACACGACTACCGATTTCCCTGAAAGATAATCCACAATCTCGGTAGACCACTATCCTTCCTCTGTCGAACTCGGATACTTGATCAAAAGATGATCGCTGTTTTCGACGAGGCATAATTGATCGTTTTTTTTTTAAAAACCACAAGAAAAACACAATTGCCGAACTTGAAATCGTCGAAATCTCCAAGCCTTAAATAGCGCTTTGAAGTGGCGCCACAGGCGCGCGTTATGTGCATCTGCGCTGAAATTCTAATCATTTGCATATCTCACCTCCGCTAATGCATGTTGTAAATTTCATGTTATTTGCATGTTTCCTACAGGGTGTTGCATTTACAGTGGCCAGCAGTGTATAAAAGTGGCTCTGCAAAAAGCCAGGAAACAAGGAGAAAATATGCTGAAGCAAAAGAGAGTTCTTTTTGTATGTCATCCTGGCTAACCCAGCAACCCACCGAAGATACAGAATGCATTACAGAAGAAACAAGAGGTAGGAAAGAATTTTTTTTTTAAATGTAAGTCTTCAGGTACCTTAGTTTAGATAGTAATTTAAAGTAACCGGTGTTAAATTTATATTTATAATTTAATACTTATGGTGATAAAAATAAATAAATAAATAAACCTAATTCAGTGAAGTCTCCTAAAGTGCGATGTTTTTATAACGCGATTTCCATAAAATGCAGAGCGGAAATTGTGACAGCTGTCCTATAACGCGGTCTCCTTATAACGCGTTTTTCGTACAAGAACATTCCAACAACTCAAATGGCTTGAAAAATGTATCTTTGGCAGCACTTATTTGATAAGTTAAATTTTCGTAGTTGACATTTATGGGGTATTCCCCTGTTTATCAATTCCAGTTATCAGGGAATTTCCCTCAAAATGAGCAAACAATAAAGTATTACTCTTTTTAATTTATTCTAAGATTGTCTTTAAATGTGTTCAGACGTATGTGTAATAAAGTTGTTTTGACTTGCTTAATTTACGTTATTGGAATCGTATAAGGTTATTGGAATCGTATATTGGAATCGTATCATTAGAGAACATCTACGTAAATTTTTTTATTTGCCGTAATACAAGTTCTAATTTTTTCAAACTGGTACTAACTTAATCTTACTTGTTCTAACACACATCATTATGGTCGTTCATGCTTGAACGCATTCAAAGTAGCGTCAATCTCGTTTATTAATTATAATTACAATTTATTTATTTCCGAGATTCTATATAACGTGGTACGAATTTATATAATTTGTATTAATTCTGAGTTTCTTATAACGCGGTTTCCATATAACGCAGCAGTAGTTTCCATATAACGCGGTATAAATTTGTCTGATTTATCTTATTTCTATGTTTCTGATAACACGGTTTCCATAGAACGCATTTCCTGATTTGAATTAATTCTGAGTTTCTTATAATATGGTTTCCATATAACGCAGTACGAATTAATCGCGTTATAGGAGACTTAAGTGTAGACTAGTGGTAGTCAATCTGATCCCTACCGCCCACTAGTGGGCCATAAAGTTACCTGTATTTTTCCAACCAGCTGTAAATCCTACAGGTATTTTAGCCATCACTTTGAGAATTGTAATTATTTTGTGTTGGTAGCTTTATTATTATTGCCGTT
This sequence comes from Dolomedes plantarius, assembly GCA_907164885.2. NCBI lineage: Eukaryota > Metazoa > Arthropoda > Arachnida > Araneae > Dolomedidae > Dolomedes > Dolomedes plantarius. Next base: position 191,188,614 of record OU015496.1, on the reverse strand, counting down.
TTAGAAGTAAGAATTTATGTTGTGATTATTCATTGGGGTTAAAAATATATAAAATAATATAAATTTGTAAATAGAATAAGTAATGCTATTCTATCTACGGCAGTTAAAAAATTAAACATTTTTCTAGGTGCCCTGTTTGACATGGCTACAAAGAAGAAACATAGAAAAACGGAAGACGGAAACCGTGAATTTAGAGTTGAATGGACCGAGACTTTCGCGTTTATTCAAAACTTAAATGGCCTTCCGACCTGTCTTTTTTGTAAGGAAAAATTGACTCATAACAAAAAATCAAATTTAGAGAGAAACTTTATGACTAAACAAGTGTCATTTAATAATAAATATTCTGTTGGTGATGCAAGGAAGAAAGCAGTTGAGGAACTTCAGAAGAGTCAAGAAAAATCAAATTCTGTATTTAATTACTGGATGCAATCTTTCAACAATGTTAATATTGCAAGTTTTGTGGTTAGTCAAGAGATTGCTAAGAGAGGAAAACCCTGCACAGACGGCGAATACATAAAAAGTTGTTTTATAAATGCATCCGAAGAGCTATTCCGGGATTTTAAGAACAAAGAAGATATTCTAAAAAAAATAGACTTACCATTGTCTGCTAAAACAGTGAAAGATAGAACAGCCAAAATGTCTTTGAATATAACCAACCAGCAAGTCGAAGATCTTAAATTGGTTTCAGCTTTATCAATAGCAGTTGACGAGTCTTGTGACATAAATGATACAGCGCAAGTTTCACTTTTTGTACTATTCATTTCATCTACAGGTCCTAAAGAAAAACTTTTAGGATTATTACCACTCAAAGGTCAAACACGTGGAGAAGATATGGCAATTGCTGTAATTCAGTGCATTGAAAAACATCGTATTCCACTAGATAAAATTGTCTCAATTTCAACAGACGGGGCGAAAAGTATGACAGGCGTAAGAAATGGGTTTGTTGCTATTTTGAAAGAAAAATTTAATCACGAGATATTTACATATCATTGCATCATTCATCAAGAAGCGCTTTGTGCACAGACATTTCCAGAATAAGTTTGCAAAGTTATGGAACTGGTGATTAAGATTATCAACTTCGTTATAGCTAAAGCTCTTGATCATCGCCAATTTAAAGAATTTTTAGTTGAAATGGAGAGCGAGTACGCAGATCTTCTGCTGCATAACAAGGTACGTTGGTTATCAAGAGGACACGTTTTGAAACGTTTCGCTTCTTTAAAAACAGAAATTCAAGCATTTCTCCTTGAGAAAGGTGTTCACTATCCAGAACTAACGGACGATCAGTGGATCCAAAAATTTTATTTCATGGTAGACGTTACGTCTCATCAGCTAAATCGTAAACTACATGGGAAAGGAAACAATTTTTTCGATATTAGAAGAAGTTATTTCATTCGAAAACAAATTATCTCTTTTGCTCAAGATTTTGAAAGACAAACTTTGATTCGCTTTCCGAGCCTGTTGAAACATCGCCAAGGAAATAATTCTGATATTGACATTTGCTATTTCAAAACAACACTTTTAAATATGAGGGAAGCTTTTCTCAACAGGTTTCAGGAAGTCAGAAACAGCAAAGCGACGTTAGCCTTTGTTAAAAAACCTCTTAATGCTACTGTAACATAATTAATTTTTTCTCCCTTTAATATTGACATTGGCAACTTTGAAATGCAGCTGCTGGATTTAAAAAACAAAGAATTGTGGAGCTCGAAATTTAAACATCTTTGTGCTGATCTCGAAATATTGAAGAAAAACAAATGTGAACTTAGTCCACAACACAAGTAGTCTGCTTTGAAAGACCTGGAGAATGAAGATATGTTGATTTTTAACACCTGGAAAAGTATTCCTGACTCATATAATCAGCTGAAAAAACTAGAGTTTGTTGTTCTTTCCTTATTCGGATCTACATATTCATGCGAACAATCATTTTCAAGCATGAACCTTATCAAGAATAAATTGAGAAGTCGTCATATTGAGATGGTTTGGACATACAGAGAGGATGAACGAAATAAGATATACCAAATAAGTATACAAGACTACAAGACGAGTGACGATGGGAGAGTTGGAAGGGGTCGACCTCAGCGAACGTGCCTCAATCAGGTTGAGGACGTTTTTAGCAAAGGTCAGCTTAGGAGTATCCTAATAAACAATGTACCAACCTATATAGTTCAAGTTTTTAAAATTTGGCTCTCAAAGGGAATTTCAATCGTTGTACTGTTGATATTTGGCTCTGTTGAATAATGAGTTTGCCGACCTCTGGCCTACACGGTGTTCCCACAATAAAGTAGCCAACAAAAATTGCGACAATCCTCATGGCAATAACCTATTGCATTTGGAAGGGGGGAAAATGGACATTTAAAACGGTAACATGATGAAAATCGAATGACGAAAGATAAAATAAAATATTCATCATTTTTTTAAATTAAACTTACAGGGTCATTTTGTGGGCGGGATATTACTAACCTTAAATTCGGGATTTTTTTATTTTTTTTTCAGGCTGTTTGAGCTTTTGAGTTATTTTCACAGCCCAATAGAAAAAATAGTGTTAAATAAAAGTGCAAGTTTAAAAAAAAAACTTTATTCGTAACCTGAGCGGTAAAAGGGTCGACGATTCGTAACGAGTTATTGATCTAACCACTGATATATACGCAATGAGAATAGATCTTCAGTTTAAAAATAGATCTTCCTAATCAGCTGGTAAAGATAAATTTAACGATCCAGAAATACCATTAACTTGATCGATTATTCTAAATCGGGAACTGTCATTTGACTTGTAATTTTACTTTTATCAAGGGTGGGAATAATAGGGATTAAGGAAAAATGATGACAGTCACAGTATAGATATATTTCCTCTCACGAATATAATTCTTATGAGAACAAGAAAGCGATTTCTGAGCACGATTACCGTCACACCTCTCGCCAGTACGAAATTTGTTTCAGTTTGTCCGTATATTCAGAAACTACAGCTCTACTCTCTGGAAACAAACACATTTTTAAAGAAAACAGTCAATTCTTGTTTATACGTTTGCTTTTGAGGAAATTCATAATTCAATAAATATTAAAGAGAATTCACTACAGATTGAGTTCCGCCTCATTTTCGATTCAAGAACCTTTTTTCTTATTTATCAGGCTGAACGAATTTCTGACATGATTTCGTTAAAATGAAGCAATTGTAGGCTCAGTATGACACAGTTCGATATTACTAAAAAGCATACGAATAAATGTAAGATGTCTTGTTTCAAGTTTCATTGATTGACAAAAATTTTATTGATTTGCAAGCTAACCAACTTCTTTTCCTTACACCAAATGATATATAAATTGTAATCTTTTATCTTATATATAGTATGTTGTGGCGTCACGACAAGTAGTAAGGCTATTCTCTCTGAGGCATTTTGCATTATTTCCATTTCACAACTATTGATCCATACCAAAGAAAGACAGAGTTCTAATTAAAACGAAAGCCAAATTTTTAAAACAAAACATAACAAGATTTATTTACAAAAAGAATTAAACATTAAACACTTTCGACACAATTCACTCAATTTTACGTGCAGATTCACAAATACACGCTCCATGGCCCATTCTCAGCCCAAAAACACAGGAGCCTAGGAAAAACACGTCTACACTGTGCGGAATCTATGAAGCGTCTCTCTCAATGTCTGGATTTTTCAGAAGGTGTGGAGGAGCCGCCAGATTATCGGCTGACAGTTCTTCTGGAGAAGCCGAACTTTATTACATTCCGAAAAGTTGAGTTGACAGCTTTAGTGGTTTGTCTTGTGATGGAAACGGTCTTTAATTCCCCCACGGGTTCCGAAACTGGTGGAACCGAACAACACATTCCTTGAAAACACGCAGCTGTGTTTTCCAAGAGCTTGTGGGGTTTCGGGAAAAATAACCTCTATTTCCAGTACGCTACAATGTACTAGCTGAAAACCCGCACTTCGCTACGGAGTACATTCAAATTAAATACAACGGTCAATGTATGCAATTAATGCCAAATAAATAAATAAATAAATATATACTATATATGTATAATAAATACAACGATCAATATATGCAATTGGTGTAAAAAACAAAAAAATATATTTATAAAAAAAATCGTAAGGGATATTTTTATAGACAAAATAATGTAGAAGAAAATATTCAAATTAAATCTAATAGAACATGCTAAAGAATATAGTATAGTTAATATAGTACAGTTTGAGGAACATATCTTTTACTGTATTTTAATATTTTTTTGGATAATGTCCAATCGTCTGCCGCATTAGCAAGGAAATTTTTTTTTGTCTATTTCGTTGTCATGCACGTGACGATAAATTAATTTAAAGTACTAGAAAAATAAATCACTTGATCAGCATTTAATAAATTAAATTCTGAAAATTAATCTTTAAAAATTCACCAAAACTCAGAAAATGGAGGTAAAGATTCGAAAACGATTTCATTTTAAAGGAATTTCTATGATCTTTCTCGTGATTTAAATTTTACAACCCTCAAATTATTATTTTAAATGCAAACTTAAAAAAGGTTACAAAAACAGCTTAAAAATGTAATTTAAAAAAATCTAAGAAGAATGTTTCAAAAATCTTTCTTAGTGAACCCCTACACTATATACGAAGAATCGCCATGCAAAATTTCAGCCCTTTGGGTCCAGCGGTTTGGTCTATGCGTTATATGTCAGTCAGTCAGTCAGTTACGGATCTGTTTTATAGGTATTGTAAGATATACATAAGATTCGATTCACAAGAATCGAACTTTTAAGTGAATAAATTAAAGAAGCTACTTAACATATGCTAATTTCGGCATACGCGCTTGGTATAAATACCAAGCAGCTTGATTAAAGAAGGAAGTTGATAGATAAGCGAGTTAAGAGTTGTTAGGAGTTGTTACGAAGCGAGAGGGAGCTACGAGGTAAGCAGCTCCAGGTGCTAACCTGCGCTAGTGCTAGGGGGCCCAAAGTTTACGTGGCAGAACTGCTGGTTGACTTTACTGTTGGTGAGTATTGAAAAGTATATTGTTCTTGAAAGCTGTATTTATATACCCGTACTAGTAGTATATATGCTTATTGTTGAAAAGCAAAACTTACATGTGCAAATAAGAATTAAATAAACATTGTTTCATGTATAAACTGTGTTTGTATCCAATTCATTTAGAGTGCCAATTCAAATTATATACACCCAAGTCTGGGTAGAAGTAGTTAATCTTTATAGTATAGATATATATGTATAACAAGAATTTCATTTTTCCATGTACTGGGATTTAATTAGCAAAAGCATTGGCAGGTTTATTACGAATGAGTTCATAAGCCTAGTCATGGTACACTGGTGTAAGAAATTAAGAGAATTTGCAGACTTGGTCGATTATCTCTAGAACTACTGTACCGATTTTAATGAAATTTGATATGTACATACATTGATACAATACAAAAAAATAACCATTCAATAATTGTAATACACACGAATGATCGTGCGTAACACTCGTTGGAGTCGGAAGGTATGAAACAGCGGTTGCAGAATAAACAAAAAAATGGGTTAATAGATGGGTTAATTTTGCAGCAATCGGTTAATTTCATATTGTAACAGTAAAAATGAGTAACCACCAACGTTTAGATGATGGAATGAGGTGGCGAATTGTGGGGAGGCTAGAAGCAGGCCAATCTCAAGTCCAAATTTGCAGAGAGTTGAATTTAATCAAGTCCAAATTTGTAAAGAGTTCAATTTAACGCCCAGCGTCGTGTGTAACTTATGGAAACAGTTCCAGGATACCGGATCCATCGAGAGAAAGCCTGGGCAAGGTCGTCCAAGAGCCACGACGGCCAGAGAAGATCGCCATTTGTCGATTATAGCGAGGCGTAACAGGAGTGCTACAACTTCTCAGCTCTCTTGTGACTTGTATGCAGCCACAGGAACCCGTGTATCAAGGGTGACTGTTTCCAAAAGACTTCATGAGAGAGGGTTGTTTGCAAGAAGACATGCTGTTTACGTCCCGCTCAATTCTACGAACAGGAAAATCCGTTTATCATGGTGCAGAGAGCATAGAGATTGGAGTATGGATCAATGGGTGACCTCCATATAGAGCTCTTCTGGTCGACGAATTTCTAGAGAGTGAGGATATTTGCAGGATGGATTGGCCAACAAGATCTCCAGACCTTAACCCTATAGAGCATGTCTGAGACGCTCTGGGGAGGGCAATTGCAACTCGCAACCCTCCCCCCCCCTCCGAGAACCATCCAGGGAATGAAAACAGCGTTGCTGGACGAGTGGGACCAATTGCCACAGGAAATGATAAACTGCCGTATTTCAAGTATGAAATCACGCTGCGAGACCTGTATATCTGTAAGAGGGGACCATACCCCCTATTAACCCATCTATTAACCCATTTTTTTTTGTATATTCTGCAAGCGCTGTTTCATACCTTCCTACTCCCACGAGTGTTACGCACGAGCATGCGTGTGTATTACAATTATTGAATGGTTATTTGTTTCGTATTGTATCAATGTATGTACGTATCAAATTTCATTAAAATCGGTACAGTAGTTCTAGAGATAATCGACCAAGTCTGAAAATTCTCTTAATTTCTTATACCAGTGTATATCAATACAGACAATACTTAGTATATTTACTTTAGAGGCTAGCCATATTTTGATAAATAATTGAAGAGATTGATAATAATTGAAGAGATTTTAATACCGGGGTGAAGGGGGGAGAATTCCATTTCTGTTCAATTCATGTAGCATATTGAACGAATACGACTTTTTTTTTTTTAATGAAACAGTTACAATTAAAGAACAACACAGTGCGATCACAAATCATAGGAATTGGTTTCTTAATAATTTCATTAGAAAAATATAAACTTTTCTATTTCAGTGAGACTAACAAACACATCGAAGTACTATCGATGAATGACAATATCCAATTTAATCGATATACATGACAAGTTACCTACATTTTTAATATAAATTGTTTTGTCTTTGCAATAAGCCTTGCTGCTGGACTAGTATGTCAATGTATTAACGGGCTCTGCAGTATGAGTCAGGGCCATCCTAGCGGTTTAGCCTTCGTAGGCTAACCTCAAAAGTGCCGCCCCCCAAGCTTCAAAAACTTTAAAATTAAAAGAAAACAGATTTATAAAAAAACATGGTAACTAGAAAAATACGGTCTAATCTAATTGAATTAAGACAATAACACTCAGAATATTTACGAATTTTATTTTTTTTTTAAACACACAAATTTTGGAACTAAAACTAGTATACACAATACTTTTAAAACAACAAAGAATAAAGAATACTAGTGCAATATACGAAGTTTAAACCTAAATTAAAATAATCTCTTTCGATCCTTTTTTTTCTGCAAAATCGCGAATAACTTCTTTCAGATCTAATTTATTACTCAGTTCATGTTCAATGGCCAACATTGCTAACCCATTAAGACGATTTTCAGTAGACATGGTTCTTAAGTAATTTTTATTATTTTTAGTTTGGAAAAAGATCTTTCGCCCGTAGCAACAGTTATGGGAAGGGTTAGCAAAATTCTTCCATATGAATTTTGCTAAAATAAATCAAAAGCTTAATGCTTACATTTGGCCCAATGTTAAGGGAGGTAATGAATTTTAGAACGTCAACTGGACCTTCTTTCTTTTTTAAAAGTGAAGAAACAAGGTCTATTTCGTCAGCCAATTCTAAAGCGTTAAGATCGGAGGAACCTCTTTACAGTGTGCCAGAAATTCATTTTACACATGTCTTTAAGTTTGTGGACATCGTATAAAAACTCAAAAGAGTCGTTATATGTTTATGACTATTCAATAGGTTGAATCTCAGCTCCAGTGCACTGATCGTCTGAGCTATAGTAAAGGGAAAAAAATTATATTTTATATTTCTATTTTGAATCTTGTATAGGTTCGTCTACACTTTCATATGAAAAATTTTGTTTTTAGATCGAATACGATGACGTGGTGTAGTCAATTCAAAGTTTTTTTTGTACGTTTATTTCGTTAGCTAATTTTTCAGCTTCTAAGATAACTTTGTCAAAGGATTCATCCGATCTTAATTCCTTAAAAAAAAGTTAATGAGCTGTTTAATAAATAAATGGCTTGGGATAAATCAAAATCTTTTGATTGAAGTAGCTTACTTATCGGATTAATATGATTCAAAATTTTATACCATATGACGATCGAACATAAAAAGTTAAACTGTTTTATTGTGATCAATAAACCACTGGCCTCATCTCGAATCATATTATCTATTTCTACATTTTCATAAATACTTAATAAAGCATCGAGAATATTTTCTATTTCAAAATGTAAAGGTTTCGGGGAATCTATACGACTTTCCCAACGAGTGTCGCACAATGGTTTCAATGTAAGAGTTTTAAGGTGTTTTCTTAATATGGCCTACCGAAAAGTCGACGATGCAAAAAATGTATATAGCTATTGAACCATAAACAAGAAAACCGAAATAACTACAGCTCAAGATACAAAAGTGGCTTCTAAACTTATAAAGAGGAAAGAAAAACAAAAATATACTTTTACATCAATCTAGCTGGTATCGCCATCTATTGGAAGAATTATGAAGTATCATTATATCATTAAGTACCATTATTCTACAAACCATGTTAAAAAAAATTCGCTGCCTCCAAGGAAGATTTTGTCATATCGTCAACTACTAAGTTTAATGAATGGCTGCTGCAAGGTACGTAAAGTACTCTGGGATTTAAAGTTGTAATTCTTGATTATACTCCCAATTTATCGCCTCTCATATTTGACCATTGTCGTAACCTTGACCTGTCATATTTTCTAATTTTAATCCCTTTTTCTCCAACTCTTCTAATAAAACTTGAGAAAATTCCTTACCTGTATATATTTCTTCAATAGGAAGAAAATCCAGAAAAATGTTCATTAATGTTGCATTTAAATCCCGCTTCTGATTGATCAATGGAAACGTATCTTACTACAAATGTCATTTGTTCAACCTTACTCGCATCGGGAGTACAATCAAGAATAACCGAATAATATTTCGCTTTTTGAACTTCTTTATAATATAAGACTTTATGTTGTCATGTAACAGTCCAATAATTTCGTTCTGAATGTTTTTTCCTAAATATGTTGCTATCTTTTCTTCATTATTGAGGATTCTATGAACATATTCCTCCCTTATTGGGTCAAATTCAGTTAGCAATTGAATTAACTTCAGAAAATTTCCGTAATTATATTCATAAAGCTTGTCCCTTGTACCCCGAAAGGCTAGAGAACTTTCGCCAAGCAATTTAATAACTAACATTATGCGTAAAATTACTTCATGCCAATATTTCATTTCAGAATTAATTAATCTTTGTGCAGCTGAATCTACTGTCTGACAAGTTTTCAACCTTCGTATCAACTCTATCCATGATTTCAAATTATTTACATGAGTTTTAGAGTCTTCATGCGTTCTTAATATCTCACCAATATTTTTCCAGTTTCTATAACCCTCATTTAAAAACGAACTCAATTTTGAATTACCAAAAAGTCTGCAACAATAACAGAACACAGTATTTTTTGACACTGAATATACCAGCCAATCTCTTGACACGTGTTCTCAATTTTTACCATGTTTTTATTAACTCTCTTTCTTGTTTGTTTGTTTGTGTGTATGTGTTTGTCCAGTCCAAATCTTGCAATCGATTTGTAACTAACTTCCCGACTAGCTAGACATTTGAAACTTTTAGAATAGCTCAGAACACGACACAATGCATTATTTTAATACTTTTAGCCATCTTTAAGCAGAATTGAATCCTTTTTCAGTTAATTTTGCTTTGTAGACTGGTGCAGCCATCTATCAGCCGGAACGGTAACGAAAAGTTAAACGCAAGTTAACTTCCAATTAACTTCATTTCCTTCAAGTTGATGGGATAATTCATGAAAAAAGCCGCTTATATCATCCGGCCATAATCCTGGGTCTAATGACAGTTTGGTTGAGGCCTCCTTCATTTCCCTTGGCCATTGCCTCGAAACCTGTTGAGCTCTGTTCCTGTCTGGAACAACTCGCAATTTCATCATTAATTTTGCTGTCGTCTTGATAATCCAAATCCAAATCAGAATTGATAGTAATGTCTAAACCTCGACACTCCCTTAGTTCTTTGCTTTGTTTGGAACTACTTGCATCTCTTAAGAAACTACGCACCGCTCCCGATTGCTTTTGAAGCCGGGTTTGCTTCTCCAACCTCGGACGACATCGAGCTGAAATCATCAGGATTATAGAGAGGACAGATTATGCTCCCAAGGGCGCGTTCGGTTAATTTGCCGAGTCTTTTGTTGTCTTTTCACATGCTTGTCTTTTGTTGTTTGCACGACGTGTGCAGACTAAGTTTTGTTAACATGGGTATATTTTTGTTTTATTGTAATGTCATCTGCACGGGTGGTGCAGCTTTTGTTAACTTGAATAATAATAAAACAGCCTCCCTGTCGGGGGTTGGGTAATGTATAGTGGGGAAATGTATATTGGGTAAATGCATGGTGGTTGCTGTGTTTCGGGCTATAATTTTGAAACTGAAATTATGTTTAAGTGGCTCTTGGATGGCCTGATTCGGCGCCGGGAGTGGGCGGTGTCATGTGGCGCTGACTATGACTTAAATGTAGCTATGAACCGCTGTTGCGGTGGTCGGGGCTGGACCTGAGGAGGCGGAGTCGAGCAGGTCGCCGTCGTTGCGACCAGCATCAGTAGGCAATCCATTGCCGTATAAGCATATAGCTGTGGTCGGTGTACTCTTTCGAATCTCCAACCTCTTCTTTTTATATTGACTACCAGTTAAGTATGTTATTTGAAAAGTTTGTTGTGATTTGAATAGTGTTAATTCTTGTAATATTTGAGTATAATTATATTGAATATTGTATGCTTACTATGGCTAGCAGTTTATTATTATTTGTTGAATATTATTGTTTTTGTATATTATTTGCATTGTTTATCATACTGCTAATACGCAGTAGTTGCTTAAGGTGTATCATAAATAAACTTGAGTAAATCTGGCTTATGGTAAAAAAGATATGTATGTATATGTATATATATATATATTTATATATATTTATATATATGTGTGTATATATATATATATGTATATAAGAATAATTAAATAATAAAAAATTCTAGGGCTAAGTTCAAATGGAACCAGGAATGGACTTTTTCGGCTGTTAACTAGCTAACTTAAATTAAACTACTCGTTTGCCACTAAATGGCCTGTTTTGATCTGTTTTATTGTTGCATTAAGCTAGTCGGGTTGCCCTTGCAGGTTCTGCTGTGGTCCAGTAGGATTGCCGCCGTAAGGGCAGTTATCAGAGTATGTTTGCCTTATAACCGAAAGGTGTGGGAGGCGGAAGGATCGACTTATATTGACTACCAGATAGCCATTTTCTTCCGTCAGACATTCTAAAACAAAAAGTTAATTAGATAAGGTGAATCAAACAATCAAAACCGAACATACAGGGTATCTTCTAAAGCAGGGGTAGGCAAATAGCGGCCCGCTACAGATTTTTTTTTGTGGCCCACGACACCCATAAAAATCCGGACAGCCAGAAAAACTGCCAAAGACAGCCAAAAACTCCAAGACAGCCAGGAAAACTGCCAATATTGAATTTAATTTATATTTATTGATTTTTATGATACAATTTATACCTTTCCTGAAATGCAAAGTTAATAATTTAAAAAGGTGCGGCCCTCCGATAACTCCCGCTTACACAAAGTGGCCCCCGGCCAAAACAATTGTCCCCCCCCCCCTGTTCTGAAGAATGGTAAAAATAACCGGAGATGCCTTGGATCAAAATATAGGCATTTTTAAAAAAAAGTTATATGTTTCGGATATACCACGGAGCAACCATTCAGAGAGCTGTCCTATTTAAAATTTCAACGTTAATAGCAATACATACTCTGTGGGACACCCTGTAAAAATAAAAACAGAGTAATAATAAACTTTCCAGAAAACTAGACAACTTCCGCAACTAATTTTTCTTTGTATCTGTTATAGATTTCACGGTAGTATAGTGGAACGTTATATTGAATGAAACACCTTGTATAAGTTAAGTTACTTTCACAATAGAATTCCTCAACAACAAAAAAAAAAACCTATAAAAATGAAAACTTACTATTAACAAACTTAGTAAGTAACTTATACTGAACTCAACTTAAACTTATACTCAACTTTTTCTTGGGTGTTTCTGTTATAGATTCCACGATAATATTGTTGGGACAAAAAATAACAACACCACTTTTAAACGCATAAAAAAAATCACCCTCTCGATACTTAACTAGATTTGATTAAAGATTTAAAATAAATAATAATTTTCTCTTAAATCCAGTTTGTTCCTTTGTTTTTTAAAGCTTCAACCGCAAATATATCTTAAACTACTGAATCGATTACAAAAATTTTAGTATTTTTATAAAGTTAATTTAAATACCTTTTAAACGATGAATCACTTGACTCCTTTTCATATTTAAAAATTAAAGTTAATAGTGCTTTTTCGAATTTTCACGCATGCACAATTTTTTTTTCTTTAAAAAGTAGGAATTGCCCAACCCTTAAACCACCTTTTTGTTTGAAGTTGATATCATCAATGAGGATATATAGAAAAAAGTTATTTGAAATTTGTTTAACAGTTCCTCAGAAAATCACAATTAAACATAAACAAATAAAAAACCAATGCGGTTGAAAAAATTGTTGAGTGAACTTAGAATATTAAAGGTGCAGGTACAACAAACAATACTAACTTACCTCTAAAAAGCACTTTTCACATCCACTACACTGTAAATCTATCTATCTATATATATAAAAATGAATGTTTGTTTGTTCATATTTTATGCGCTGATGTACCATTCATTCGATTGCGATGAAACTTGGTCAACTTATTGCTTGAACTTGTGCGAAGGTTATAGACTATTTTCATCCCTCTACGACGTTCCATTCCCGAATTATGTTAGAACATGTTTGCGCGGTACCAACGGATATTTTTGTTCAAAGCCATTGTAACATTTCATTGTTTCAAATTAAATTATAACATTTCCGTAAAAATAAATAGACATGAATTTAAAACGTGATTTATTTATATATTGGCGCATGCAAGAAGGAATTTGATATATTATTTTCATATACGTGGCAACGCCGGAATATTTCTTTTTAAAAATGAAAATATAAGGATGGAAAGTCATTCATTTTCAATGAATGTGTTATCTATCCATTTCATGAATTGAAACTATCCCAAGCTACCTGTTCAAATTCAAATATACTGAAGGACACGTTCACTTAGCTAGAAACATGTGCGTTTAGCCTTGACACAATGATTTATATAACTGAAGTGACACTGAAACATAGCAGATGATTTAGTTTTTAGAAAGAATTACAATCATGAAATACGTGTATATTATAATTAAGAGAGTCTGGAAGTGGCATTGAAGCGTAGCAGACGATTTAGTTTTGAGAAAGAATTCTGAGCATGAAATACGTGTATATACTTTTTCTATAATAATTATCAGATTTGCTGTGTTTTAATATTGAATGTGATCTCAATCCATTCAAACATTATTGATTCTTTTTTTATAATAATAAATCAATTCAAACGTTATTGACTAGCTGTAAATTAATGCTTTAAAATGCCCAAAAAGAGGAGAGCAACTTTTAATCCTGCAAAAGTAAGGGCAACATGTCAAAGATTGTTGAGAAATGAGCAATGTGATGAAAAAACATTCCCAAAAACTCGAAGGTAACAGAATTCGAATTGTAGTGATCCGAAGCAGTGAGACTGATGAAGAAACTTTTAACGCGTCGAACATATTATCGTCTTCGAGCTTCAACATCGAAAGGAGAGGAAAGCGATGAACAACGACAGCCTTGACAACAAACTAATGCTACTTGCTGCCGCAAAAGAATTTTAGCGAAAACTTTAGAACATCATAACATGAGGCCAATCATTGAAAAAAAATAATAACAGAAACTGAATCCCGAGCGAAGCCGGGTAATACATCTAGTCTATATATATATATAAGAGAATGTTTCTTTGTGTGTCCTTTATACGTTCCCGAACGGTCCATCCGATTGAGATGAAATTTTGTACAGATGTTGTTCTCACTCCCGCGGGAAACACTGGGAGGGGGGAGTAAGACACCCTTAGCACCCCTAGGGGGCAGGGGGAACATATAAAAGCAATCGAAAACGACTAATATTAGCATCGAATCCATAGTTTTCGGGGTCGCTGAGATTAATAGTGACACTTCCAACGCCATTTAAGTGCATGTTCAGCCCCTATCAGCACTGGGGGGAGGCGAGGTGGGGAAAAGAAGGAGTGAATATAAAATGTCCAAAATGACCGAGAATAGTGTCGAATCCATAGTTTTCGGGGTCGCTGAGATGAATAAGGACACTCCCGATGTCGCTAAAGTGAGAGTTCAGTCCCCTCAGAATTGGGGGGAGGCGGAGGGGGAAGAAAGGGTGAATATAAATTGCACAAAATGACCGAGAGTAGTGTCGAATCCGTATTTTCCGGGGTCACTGAGATGAATGGGGACACTTCCGATGCCTTTTAAGTGAGAGTTCAGCCCTCTTCAGCATTGGGGGGGAGAAAGAGTGAATATAAAATGTTCAAATTGACTGAGAGTAGTTTCGAATCCATAGTTTCGGAGTCACTAAGGGGAATATAGGAAATTAAAAATGCTGTTTATAGTCAAGTTTTGAGTTAAATTAATAATAGAGTGAATTTGTAATTTTACTCTATCATTTGTATACTGTATTTACAAATTACTGTAGAAATTACTTTACAAATTACTGTATTTGTAATTTTACTTTATCATTTGTATACTGCAAATTAAATTACTTAAATTTTACACTATATGTAGAATCCATTCTTTTTCCTGTGTAATAAAAAAAATTGAGATAAATAAATATCCGGGCAACGCCGGGCAATCAGCTAGTGTTACATAAACTGTATCACTACTACAATCCAAATGGACCCGGTGGAGTTATAGCATAAATTAGGCATTGTTTTAAATCTGACTCTCTTTTATTAGAGGGTAAAAAAGCTTGTTAAATCCTCTCAGTGGTGGACGAGCATTTCTCACTTCGTGTCGCGCGGTCGCGTATCCAAATACCCACTACCCAGAACTTATAAGCTTGTCTATTCTTGTCTGCTGTGCATCTCATAATATAGAAATGGCCAGAAGCCTGTCAATGCCTGCTGTATTTAATTTTATTTTACTATTCCTTTATTTTCTAGATTCAGGCAATCGGAATATATTTTTTGAGTTTATATTTCTTGTAGTTCAGTTGGTTTTGCCACCCCTAAATTTTGCCGCCGCAGGCAGTTACCTATCTTGCTTACCGCCTAGAGCCGGCTCTGTATGAGTCAGAAGCTTTAGGAGTTCTATAGTCCTCATTTTTAACTTTACTACAACAGGTTTCCCTTAAGACTCTCTCGATCGCATTGCAGTTTTCTAGCTTCGATAATGCTGATAAACTTTTTCAATTTTTAGCTTCCATCTTGAGCATTTCAAGACCTTAAAAGAAGAGAGTTTCCGTCGTAAAGAGGCGCCTTTCCTGATCCCAGCCGTTTTTGAAAGCAAAGCACAAAATATTCACACAAAATCATTTTTTTTTTATATTGAGTTTACACGCGATATTTGTCTATCATTGGAATCAATATTTTTTTTAAAAATGCAAAATAAAAATAAGATATATTAAACTGATATATACATTAGTCGTCAGTCCTTTCGATTTTTGGATGGGGACATTTCTTAGAGAGAGAGAGATAAATCATAAATGGATAAATTAACTCCCAATAAAAATAGAAAGCAAAATACTCCTTATATCTAAATATTCCATCTGCGACAGAAAATGACTTAGATAGTTTATATGTTTTCACGATAAACTTCAAAGTACATTTTCTGATTCTGTACACCAGCGTTTCTCAACCCGGAGGCCGGGTTTATCTTTCTTACGTTTGAGGGGTCATGAGACTAAAAAGGTTATGTGCAGTCGTTTCGTTTGGGCTTTTCTTTTTGCCTCCTTCTTTTCCTAGATTTGTCTTGAAGGTTGGTGTGTGCGAGTGTCCTCCGGCAGAGCTTTTTCTCGTCTTCTAAATTATGTTATTTTCTCTGGCATATCAGTCTGTACTGCTTGGAGCCCGTCTGTGACTCTGGTTTTGTGGAGTGTGTCCTGTGGGTGGCGGTTGCGGTGTTCTTGCCTGGGTCGTGCACGCGGTGGTTGTCTGCTGCGGGTCTGTCTGCACCGTCGGGGTTATCCCAGTTGGGCTTCGGCCAGGTCGGGCCCGACGTGTGCTTTTGGGAGACTAAAAAGGTTGAGAGCCGCTGTTGTAAACTATTTTTTAATTTTACACTCGTTTTTAATTTTCCCCCTCCACTCTGTCAAAACTAGAGGATTTTGTGCATAAATATTTTCAGTTTCAGAAAAGTCACTCTTTCAACACGTGAAAAACGAAGGACTAAAATACATGCAATGCGTTTAACACATTAGGCTCCGGTATGCATTTTTATGAGAGTTCTATTAGTGTAATTATTAATCTATATAACTACAAAACGCTTTGTCCTTCGTTTTTTCTCGAATTGAAATGTGACATGCTGCTTGCAGCTGTCTCATCTCACCAATTCTACTCATCTTAGCAGCTTATTTTAAATCATCCTTTCTTTTAGAAGGTTTTTGGAATCTTTGTTATTTATGTAGTTCACGCATGCAGTATGGTACGAAATTGACAAACTGAGGGAGAATACAGAGGTGTCAGAATATAACAATTTTCGAATACGATTTTGTGATAGAAGTCCTACAGTGTAAGTTAAAGATTATTTACATAAAATATCCGTGTTTATATTATGCAGGAAATGCATTACATTTTTTTGGTCCCCACCATTGGAAAAAGGAACTGCCTAAGGCTAGATTACACTGTTGTTGTTTTGTGTACCATGGTGTACAAATAAATAATTTTTCCTTTTAATTATTTGGCAATACCATGTTCTGTCTCACCTTGTTTTCTTTTTGCTACTTATCGGCGATTGGAATCGGCAGCTCAGGGAGGTCTTCTTTGAATTTACTATTTTGAAGGTTTCGTGTCACCATTAGCGAAAATTACCAAATTAAGAATCCAACATGTCTTCAACTGCTGGTCAGGTATTTGTCTGCATTTCTTCAAATACTTATTTTCTACTAAATATGGGATTTGTCAGCCTTGCATATTTTCTTTTTCAGTGTGGTTTAATTTGTAATTTGAATGCTGTAATTGTAACGGCCAAATTTATTGTAGTCAATGGGAAAATGATTAATGTTGAATGTATTTCTCGTATTTGATGCAATTTCCAATGGGGTTTTATGCTGCCGGATATCCTTCGCATTACTTGAAACTTCTCTGCGCATATTCTGCGGAAAATGAAAGAGAATTACCAAATTGGTTTATCTCTCTTTATTAATAGAATGATACTATTTCTGTCTTATTTATTTAATTGTAATTCTGCGTGTCTCGCAGACATTTCATTCTCAGTGAATTTGCTGTGTTGAAACATCTGTTGAAGCTTGCTATTTAGTTTCGATATATAAATTATACATAATAAGCTAAACATTTTACTTCATAGATTTAGTATGTACCCACGATCTTTTGCAAATGTAAGTATATCTGTTGTTAGATCCCTGTTTACTTTACAATTTGAAAATGCTAATGGGTTTTGTATATAATATATGAGTGATATGCAGAAAAAAATAGTTTTATATGAATTCGGCAACATATGATAATGCATCGTACCCCGGCAAGAAAAGTGACACAAGTAAAAAAGAATGGCAATTTTGAGGTTATGTCTTTGAAAAATATGTATGAAGTGCCCATCATGTGTGAAAAGTTTCAAAATACATTGATTACATGAAAATAGAAATCAAAACATATGATTGTTTTCTTAAAGCCTAAATATTTAAAACCTTCATAATTTTCTTAATGGGTGATAAAAGGCCAAATATGGCAAACCACATTTTGTAGCGGCGGGGAGTTATTTCTGTTGCAGGTGTAAATTGGCCGTTGAAGTATGTTTAGTGCTCTCAAGTTAGATTTGCCCCGAGCATAGTTATCTTGAGCTTTCTTCAAAAGTTATCTTTCGTATTTAGACTGAGATAGGAGAAATACTGTTGAGAAATTAATCAGAGTGCAGCTGATAAAAAAATAAAGTGTTGATCTTTTCACTGTTTTTAAAAGTTAATTAATATAGGAAAATTCAAAAACCCTGATCTTCTAGTGTCTGATAAGACTGTCTCTTGACATCTTTCATATACTACTCAGCTCAGTCAGATTTCCTCATTGTGTTGTTTAGTTGATATTATTTTGCTTACCTCTCAGAAAAAAAAATGCAGCCAAAAAGTACCTCTTTGATATAAATGCCTTTCATTTATGACTTTGCTTCCCTGATCAAAGTTTTAGGAATATAATTTAATGATCATTTTGTTATTTTTGAAAGGTTAACTTTATATAAGGAAACTGGTGACTGGTCTTTTACATGTATAATACACTGATAGAAATTTATATATATATATATATAGTCAGGTTTCTTATTATTCATCTCACTTATTTGTTTTGCTATTGCTGTGACTTGATATAATTGCTTTATTAGAACTGGCATTGATTAGAAGATTTAAACTATATGTAAAAAGAATTACATTTATTAAATATTAATATTTTAGAGCTAAAAGTTCTGTATTAAAACTCTTTCAAAATGGCTGAAAAATAGGTTGTTTATATGAAACTTTATATTTGATACTAGAGACTTAAATTTTGCTCTGCCCTGCCATTAAAAATAAATAAATAAATAAAATAACAAGTTCTAAGTGCGATGACTTAAATTATTGGATGTGTTTATGTATGTTAAATATTACTGCTGTGAATTATGCAGTTAATCTATTATCAGTAGAATTTCCCTCTAGAAATATTAATGTTTTATAATTGTGTGATATCTTTAGTATACATTAATAACTTTTTTCTATATTGATGTTCTAGGTAATTAAGTGCAAAGCAGCAGTTGCATGGGAACCAAAGAAGCCTCTCTCCATTGAAACTGTTGAGGTAGCTCCTCCTAAAGCTGGTGAAGTCCGAATCAAGGTATCTAATTTACATGATCATTGTATGATTATTTGTTTTTTATTAATATCAATATCAATCGTTAATTACTTTGACATGTAAATGACATTATTTAGTCTTCAGAATGAAGGAACAAAAGAAGGCCAGTGTTTTTTAAAATAATATACATGGTATTGCACAGTTTTTTAAAACTATTATTATTATTATTATTTTATTGCTTGAAATTGTAAATTTCCTGAAGTGTGGTAAGCTGATAAAAACTTTGTATAGCTTCTATTCATATATCTGTTGGAGCAGTATAAATAGTTATTTGCTACATTAAAGATGAAATAAGATTTTTCAATCATTAATATTGATTTCCTGATTGTTTACCTGTTACTTATACTCAAGTATGTTGACTAAAAATTCTGGGGCATTTTTGGAAGTACTAGGCCTGTATAGTCTTGAAGACATATGAATTCTGGGCAATATATATATATGTAACAGCTTTGGTATAGGACCCCATTGGCAATATTTTGTACTGGCATCTTTTTTGTCTCCTAGCCAAGCATCGCATCGTTAATATTGCATGAATTACATAGAAATTTAATTTTGCTAAATATAAATTAAAAAATAATACAATAAGGAAAATAGCATGAACTTTGCAGATCCAGAAATTATATATAAATTTACACAGAAATTTTGAATTCTGCCCAATTTACATCCCTTATAATTTCTAGAAATTTGTTGAAACAATCAACAATTTGCTCCTTGAAAGATTTAGTGAATAGGTAATAAGCCAAATAGAATTTAAAATCATTCTGCCGATTATGTGACAGCAAGGAGTTTTTCTCATGTCTCCAAGTACTTTCTATCGTGTTTGTATGGCATCCAGTGTCTGGATTGACAAAATTCATTCTGTGTTTAACTTTCAAATGCTGAAAGCCTTCTCTACCTAAGCAATCATAACTTTTGCAAATGTCAGAATAAATGGTAGTTCCTGGCTCAATCCACTCCTTAATAATTCCCAACAATGTGTCCTCAATCCTATTGTGAACCGCTACTAAAAAAGCTTGCCCAATTCCCTCTAACCCCTCCCCCCCCCCCCCGCGAAAACCCACTGATCTTAAACTGGATGACCCTTATGATATTTACACTTCCTAAATTCACTTCTGTCTATTCCCACTATCTTACCAATACCACCTATTTTCTCCGAAGACAACTCTATATAATCTAAGATAGTTTCGTATACCCAGTTTTTGTTCCTCTGACCAACTCATATGTTAAGAACAAGACTTTCTCCATCCTCAATTTACTACTGGAGAACCATAACCATGGCGAATTGACTTTTGAGTATCACATTCCTTCCCAGCCGTAATTTCCCTACAAACCTTCATAAAACCATCTGACTTTGTTTTTTGCTTTAAATTTCATTTCAGAATTACATTTCTCACAGACAAAACCCCCTTTCATTAACCTTGCTTCCTTTAACAGCTTTTGATCTTGACACATATGGAACATAAACAACATGTTGGGAACCCCACATTTTCCCAAAGTCATCCTGCCATTCGAAAACTGAAACTTCAAATTCCCCTCCAACACTCCCTGAAACTTCTCTACAACACTTACACAGAAGACATGGTTAAATCCAAATCCGAAATAAATGAGAAACGAGTGGTTACCAGATGTGCCAAATGTAAAAAGTCTCCAATATAAAATATGGCCAATGGGGTCCTTTATTGAAGCTGTACCGTAAGAGAGGAGAAAGAGTAATCTTATGATTAAATATTAAAAATGTATGTTTAAATATTAAAAATGTACATGTTTAGAACATCATTGTTAAAGAATTTTTTCACAAGATCTTATAGTATATCTGAATAAAATTACTAAAAAAACACAAATTTCTTTCCCCTATCATGTTAAGTGTATAAAACACAGATCCAATGGCTTAAAACCCATCCAGGTATCTATTAAAAACTCCCAATGATAACATATATACCTCCAGCATGTCAGGCAATCTTGGACCTAGGTTTCACCCTTCTTATGTGCTCCTCAGCAAGGTATAGCTGATGAGTGTACTTCTTGGAAAATAATTCCAAATTGTGGAATTTCTTCAACTTTTTATTTGTTACTGGCAAAGTGTAATCAACCAGCCCACATTGGAGAGGACTATCGTCTATTATGAACTGCGGTACACAATTTAGAATGCTTGAAGATGACTAAATACATACTCAAGCTTACTTTACCCAAAGGCGGGAAAATAGCATACTATGATTAACATAGGTAGTGAAACATGGATGGAATACCATTCTGTTCAGTATAACAGTCTAATTTGTAGACTGTCATTATGTGTTGACACATTATAAAAATTGTTGATGCATCTTTATCACAGATACTGTTTTAGGAACTTGAAATTTTGTTCTAATATACTCTGATTTTTTATATCATTTGCATAAGAATTAAGGTTACTTGTATAGTACTGCATAGCCATTACTGTCTCTTGATCTTTTATTTTTTTTTAAGTATGGTGAAAAGATATGAACATTTTAAGACATTCTGCAATTTAAATTTTTGCTTCCTTACAAGTTGTTTCTAATTACATCTGCTCGTAGGGAAGCAAAGTTTATAAAAACTAACGAGAGATAAAATCAGTTTTGGAGCTTTGAAAATTTCTTATTTTATCTGAAACTTTTTCTATTTAACTTCTGTATTTCATTGTATTTTAGGTATTAGCCACTGGAGTTTGCCATACTGATGCTTATACATTAGATGGCTTGGATCCTGAAGGTTTGTTTCCATGCATATTAGGCCATGAAGGTGGTGGTATCGTTGAAAGTGTTGGAGAGGGAGTAACTTCTGTTCAACCAGGTTTGTATTGTGCTTTTATGTTTCATATTTAGGTGTTAATGATAAATTTGAATTTAACATATTGAATATTAAGTATAACTTTTTTTATGGTATTGTGTATGCAATAGCTGCTTAACTTAGATAAAAATTGGCATATTTGGAGGTTTTTTTAATCAATTTTAATATTAAAATTTCCATAAGATTTATTTAAGCTGCATTTTATATATAAATGTATATATGCATGTGTGTGTGTGTATATATATATGTATATATATATTTATATAATGTTGGTATAAAATAGCTAAATGTTAAGTTTAATTCAAAATATTAAAGTATGAAATTCTTATTGAGATGGTTGAAGAGGATCTAGTAGTTAATTCTATGAATATGCTTAGGATAAGGGGTTCCAAAGGTCTAGATAGTGATAAATTGTAATGCATGGTAAAACTTTATCCCCTTAAAAATGTTTCTTTTAAAACTAAGATGTACTACTTAACCATTGGAACTGGGTTTTCAGTTCTAATAAATTTCGTTGGGTACCCAGTTCTTGGTTACCTGGTTCTGCATTATATATATATATATGTATATATATATGTGTGTGTGTATGTGTGTGCAGTGGTACTTCAGTACTCATCATTAAATTGTTCCAGAAGGCACAACAAATACTGAGCAAATTGTTCCTATAAGGAGAAATGTAAATTGAATTAATACGTTCCTCAAAACCAGAAATTTCTCATTTTACTAGGCAGTTTATAAATTCACGAAGTTGTTTGTTTATACAAAATCTTTAAACCAGACAGACATAATTTAAAATGATAATTAAATAAAATTTTATTTTATTTTATCTATCTTCACTCAACCTGTACTGAAAGAAGTTAATGGCATAATGGGAGAGTGGTGAAGTAGAGGAAAGGAGGTTATTGCTTAGAAGGGAAGTGTCCTTTCAATAAAACAGCAGGCGATGACACAGGGATTCTCTCTCTATTCTGTCTCCCAACACCACTGGTCTCTGTTGTAGACTCAGATTTTGGGAGTTTCACTACAAACCTATCAAGAGAAACTTGCTTCTGCCTACGTTTCAAAATGTATCTGAAGTGAGACATTGCTTGATCTATAAACAAGTCCACATTTTGTCTTGCTAGAGCTTTGTCAGAGTGATACTTGTGAACAAAATTTTATAATTCAATCCATTTAGAAACCATTTCAGCATGTGTGATGAACCAACTTCGAGTACCAAAGCATTTTTTTCAAGTCAAAATGCAACAAGTAGTGAGGTATGACTGTATATATATATTGTGTGTATAATATTCTAATATAATATTTACTGTGTATCTATTGAACTCTTTCAAATGTTCAAGCTACCTTTCTGGAAAGGATGTTAAATGATTCTTCAGTAATTAGCCACAACACTGTTTCATTTATTTATTTTTTTGCCCTTTCCTGTAGGTGATCATGTGGTTCCATTGTACATTCCTCAGTGCAATGATTGCAAATTCTGTAAGAGTACAAAGACAAATTTGTGTTCAAAAATTAGGTGAGTCATTTTATACGCACCATAGTCACTTTTCTAACATTGTTTCTAGATCTTATTTTTCTTAATAATGCTGTTAATTTACTCATGTTTCAAAAGATGAGTATAAACTCTGCCAGCCAACCAAAAACACTATATCTAAATGTTAGTCTACGGCCACACGAGTGATTTTTCCCTGAGAAACACAGCTGGAAAACAAGCCCCAAAATATAGATAAGCTTCTGTAACATAGGGGTGGCCAAACACAGCTGTTTTTCCCTTTAGCGGGGGAGTTGTCTGTCGCATTCTCAAGGTCGGCCGCTGGAAGATAGAACCAGACCTATTTTTTCTAGCTGGATTTCAAGCTAAATCGGTGGCCACACGTGCGTGAAAACACTCGCTGGTAGTATTCAAGACGTTTACGTAAAGATAGGGTATAATGTACAGAGCCTGATTATAATAATTTTAATCCGATTTTTTTTATTATTCCCATTTCTCTTGCTGCTATATTCGTGTGTTCTAGTAATTTTTTATATTTAAAATATCATGGATTATTACTTGGATAGCGAACTTTTGATCTTAGAAATAGAAAAATATCCATGTCTTTATGATGCACGGACAAAGGATTTCAAAAACCGGGAACTAAAAAGAGAAACATGGATGACCGTAACAAAGAATGTTATTGGGGAAAAATGGGACCAGATGGACGAAAATGGAAGAAATAAAATTGGTAATTAGTAAAACAAATTAAATTTTATTTTTTAAGTTACAAGTTATAACCTAAGTTGTAAGTAGGTGATAGTTATAACTAGATCGTGGATTATATACAATTGCATACAATATTTTCTGATTTGCATGTGTCTTTCTATTAAGTATATTATAAATAAAAATTGCATTCGCTTCAGAAAAAAAATATTATATAAAAGTTATATCCCCGCTTTACACATCTGAACAACAGAAAAGGTGACTGCCTACGTTCGGAGCCAATTTTTAAAAAAAATTGTTTTTTTAAGGATTTTTTGGTCTCATATGGTAAAACAGCATTTAAAAATAAAAAATTAAAAAAAACTTTCCTGTAAACACCATACTTTTTTATAAATTGGTCAATTTGAAGTAATTTTTAATGAAATTTAGCTAAAACGCTTATCACTCTGAACAAAATTCTAATGCTACTATTTTAATTTCCTTCTCACACATGATATATATAACAGTTATCTTTAAAATGACCTACAATCTAAGAGAAATTAAAAAATGCAAAAATAATACAGACAATTTTATGTTCCAATATGAAAGTTTTCCCCAATTCGTCATTCCTTTCCTTATAAAAACAGCCCCAAACAAAAAACTATTTCTTATACATCAATTATTGTACGTCATTTCATTAACAATAGCATCTAAAACATTTCCTGAAAATTTTATCAAATTATATGCATTATTATCTGAAATATCATGATAACGGTAGAGATTTGTGCTAAAAAACATAATTCTGAGAAAAACGCCTTTAAAGTTGTTTGTCACTTCAGTTTTGTATTAGACGATGTTTTTTAAAATAGCTATAACTCTGCTTCTAATTGATGTAGAATGAAAATCTAAACGGTTTTGAAAAGAGAAAAGATTGAATTACAAGATTCTTGCAAAAAATAAAATTGACCAAAATGGTAAAAAAATGGCCGCATTTAAAGCTGTTTGTCACTTAAATTTTGTATTAGACGATGTTTTTTTAAAATAGCTATAACTCTGCTTCTAATTGACGTAGAATGAAAATCAAAACTGTTTTGAAAAGAGAAAAGACTGAATTACAAGATTCTTGCAAAAAATTAAATCGATCAAAGTAGTCAAAAAATGGCATTTTCAACGTAGGCAGTCACTTTAAGTATATTATAAATAAAAATTGCATTCGCTTCAGAAAAAATATATTATGTAAAAGTTATATCCCCGCTTTACACATCTGAACAACAACAGAAACCTTATTTTAAATATGTTCTTTTGTTCAGGTAAGTAATATTTAGATCAATATTTAGATAAATAAGTAATATTTAGACCTATTTCTATTTGAAGTGCATATTTATATTTTTAAGTGTATATTTGCATGGATATTTTGCCATTTTTAAGTGCATATAATCCGCTGTCTTGTTATAACAAGAGGGCATTATACAAAACTTGCTAGTATACAATTTTAAAGAATTTGATACAAAATTATTGCTGTTATTAGTTAGTAGCTTGTACTGTGTACTCGTAACAAAAAAGTTCCTATTCTGCAATGTTGCAAGAACGATTTTGCCAGGGCACTGAACCTGCAGGAGAACAGAAGTAACTTTTGAAACTGTCTCTGGTCTCAACTCCAATGTTGTTTCCTCTTGTTCCAATTGCAGGAATACTTTCTAGTGGGCATGACAGGGTGTCTTCAAAATTGTAACCATCGCGGTGTCTTACGAAATTGTGAAGCACACAGCATGCTTGTATAATGATGTCGGCCATATCAATACTAACATCGATTGCAACGATCGATATCAATACTAACATCGCATTACAGTATCACTTTTTCTAATTGCAACTTCAACCTTAGATAATAGAGTTTCAAATGAAGATATCGACATTCTATAATACTCAAAAAACTTGTCTGGGTATCCTTTCAGCTTACTGTGTAGAAGTGTAAATTTTCCCTTTACTGATCTCTCACTTATAAGAGGATGTACCCAGTACTTTCTTTGACGTCGACGACGTTGTCGGCGAACAATTAATAAAGCACATAACGCGTTAACAGCATTTTCATTTATTGAAACTAGATTCATGTTGTACTGCAAAGCACAAACGACTGACCTCGCATGAAGAAACCGCACGTGTGGCCGGCGTAGATTTTCAAGATGCGGGTAAAGTTCCAGCGGGGGAAAAAAATGTCACATGCACGTGTGGCCGGCTGGTGTAGATTTTCCAGCGCGGGGAAAAGCCGTACCGGGAAAAATCGCTCGTGTGGCCGTAGCCTTAAGTCTCACCTGATCAAGAGCAAAGTCACAATATCTTTTTGTTATAACCCAAAGTCCTCTTGTGTTAAAATTGATATTGCTGATTTGCAGGCAAAATAATTGCCTGCCAAATATCCATCTTTTGTCTTCTTAATATCATTATAAATGTGTTTACTCTGTATATCACTTTCTACTTTTCTTGAGTTTGATGTGGGAAACAATTTCCTTTTCTGGGCTAATATTGCTAGTATCACTGTCAGAGATACAGTTTCAGTCTAAGTAACATATAGATTATTTCAAATGTTCATCTACTCTGTTAGAATTTAGTTTATTCCGTACTATTTTAATTTTTTAAAGTACTCTGATATGTAAAAACTTCTGTTTATATTTATAAAATATTTTTGAATAAATTAGGAGTCTGAAAGGAAACAGTTTCATTGATACCCTCATCTCGTTAGTTTATGTAATCTAAATTAAAATGTCTTTAAAATGACATTGGCATGTTTATTGTTGCCTTTATTAGTTATTACTATAAAAATGTTGTTACTATAAAAATGCGCTATATCTATGGCATTCAGGACATTAATTGTCATGCCATGTGACAATATTTATACAATAAAATTGCTCTCTCATTTAAGGGAGTAGAGATTTATTTGACAAATTTTGGTCATTTGGCTACTAGGTCATTACACCATGGGCTCTCCAATATAGGGGTTTAGGGATTTATTAAGGTTTGTAATTAAAGCCTGTATTTGAATAATTATTGGTCTTATTTGAATAATAGTAGACTGGAACAGATGAAGTAAAATGCACTTTTCGTACTTAAGTTTATTATTCTCCCCAGAGGAACTCAAGGAAAAGGTGTAATGCCAGATGGCACCAGTAGATTTACCTGTAATGGAAAAACTGTGTACCATTTCATGGGAACAAGCACATTTTCAGAATATACTGTGGTTGCAGAAATTTCTCTTGCAAAGGTCAGTATATTGACATGGGTGAAACTTTTATTCTAATGTATATTTATTGAAAAATTTGGAGATGAATGTTGTTACAAATTTGTTGTAGCAGTGTAGTTATTAAAGGAAAATGGTTAAAATAAAACCTAAAAAGTTTTTCTGTGAAAGCTCTTAATACTTAACCATTCAAAACTTGTAGGTATGTTATCCCAGTTTTTTAATCTGTTTGGCTTGTGTTCCTGTCAGTAGACATACCATATATTCCTATTTAAATTAGTAAGAATTTCTCCCTCTATTACATAATTTTTTTATGAGTATTAATTTGTTTTCTATGGGTATCCTTTGATATGGCTTACTGCAAAACACGATCTGCATTTTGTAGAAGAAAAAACATTGTTCCTGTGCTTGCTACTGACACTCTAGATGTAAATTTACATACTTTTTAGACTTTTGAAGGGAAATATTTTCTTTTACAACAGCAGTAGTAAATTACTGTAGTCTGTGATCAACTTTCATTGTTGTAAAATAACTTCTACACTTTACCAAATGTATATAAGTTTTTATTTACCCCATATTTAACTAAGTGTAAAATTTAAATTTTAGATTCACTTGAAAATTGGTCAAGACTTTTGCTTTCCTTTTTAAAATTTTTAAATAAAGTTTTTTTTTTCACCCTTTACAGCAGGGGTGGCCAGCAAGTGGATTGCGATCGACTGGTCGATCTTCGACTTGATTTTGGTCGATCACGAGCCTTAATTTTTTGAAAAATTATAGATTATAATAGTTATATAGAAATTCTCATTTTTATGAAAATGGCAACTAGTCGATCGCCGAATAAACAATTCATGAAAAAGTCGATTGTTGACTTAAAAAAGTTGGCCACCCCTGCTTTACAGTATGAGATTTTGTCAAAATTTTAATTTCGAAATAAAAAATTTCTATTCTCTTTTCTTGGAGCCTAATTTGTTTTACAAGCAAATTAAATGTAATTAAAAAAATTAAATCCATACACTGTATGTCACTGGGGCAAGATCAGATTTGGTAGCATGTTGTTAAATTGCTTAATAGCAGTCAAAATGAGTTTTTAAATAGCATTTAATTGAAGTAAAAGAGGACAAGGCATGTAGTTATAAAGAGTGTAGATGTTAAAATTTGTAATATCTTATAGTCGATGTCATCACATTGAATACTATGCACCCATCCCTCAATTTACACAATACTTTATTTATGTAGTTTCAGTTTAACACAGTTAAAATAAATTTTTTTTTAAAGAACTGCATTAAAAATATTAATGAATAAAGAAATAGCTAAAAAAACAAAGACGTTAAAAGTCAATAAGGTACTCCATGTCCTTGGATTAATTGTTGAAGATATTTTAAATATTGATATTCAATAAATTTTTTAAAACCTCCCAGTTTTATAATGTAGTTTCGGTTTAACGCTGAACATATCTGTCGTGTAAATCAAGGGATGGGTGTATTTTACTGCTTATATTTTGCATAGAATTAATGATAATACTTTGAATTGAATTTATATTGTTTTTAACTTATATAAAATGAATATTAGATATTATCCAACAAATGATGACCATTTACTTGTCACATATTTAACTTAATAAGTGAAAAGTTTTATGTTATGTAGAATTTTAAGTAATTATGAAATCTGCTAGAGAATTTGACCAAATACGAAAGTAAATTGAGAATTATGTGAGACTCTTAAAAATAATAAAAGTTTTTGTAATGAATGTATAGTGCAGGCTATGCTTCTCAACTCATATCTATGATGCTCGGTATAAAGCCTTAAGTCAAAAACAGGGATTTTTAGACACTTGTTAGAATTGATCCAAAAAAAAATCTTTTGACTGGAAGGAAAATTTGATTAAGAAACAAGAAATGTCTATAAATTTTGTATACAATATTACGTGAGCCTTTTATACCAGTCAAAACATTTTTTTTTTATCAATTCAAACAAGTATCTAAAAATCACTGTTTTTGACTTAAGCCCTTTATACGGGGCATCATAGATATTACTTTTTAAAGTTGACAGGTTTGTCACAGCTTCAGAGCTGTGAGGAAATTTGATCTTTAAAATGAAATCATTGAACTATTCCTTTTTTTTATATATTCAAATTTTCTTCTCATTAGGTTGATGAAACAGCACCTCTGGACAAAGTATGTCTGTTAGGTTGTGGAATTCCCACTGGCTATGGAGCTGCTCTCAACACTGCCAATGTTGAACCTGGATCAAATGTTGCTATTTGGGGATTAGGAACTGTCGGTCTTGCTGTTGCTATGGGATGTCAGGAGCGGGGAGCATCCAGAATAATAGGAATTGACATCAATCCGGAAAAGTATGAAATTGGTAATACCACATGATTATTTTATTCTTAAGCTTTATTCAGTGTAGTTTACAGTAAATTAATATGTGCATTAAAGTAAATTTTTTAATGGCTTTTTTGTTGAAAATCTGTATCACAATTTTTGTTTTAAAATAATTGTATCCTGATATTACTCGTATAAATACAACTCATATATTTACTTATTTTTTTTACATGAATTCATGTAAATCTTTTATAACAGCCCTTAAAATTCTTAAATTTTACTTATGAATTTTCTGTGCTCAGTTTTTACATTCCTAAAACTAATTATATTCTTTGTTTATTGCCTACTTTATTGTTTTTAGAAGAATGTTCCTAAACTTGTTCATGACCCGCAGTTAGAAATTCATTTTGTAAATTTTAGTATTGTAAATATAAAAGGCCATAACATATTGCTGATAATGCAAATTTAAATGACAAGTTATTGAGCCTGAAAATCCATAACTTCATGTTTGTAGGGTTTTTTTTTCTCTACTAGTTTGATATTTGAAAATTAGATTGAGATTATACATGTCTAAGAATGTCTTAAAAAAACTCTTGTATTTGTTTTACAGTATTTCTGATATCTTCTGTGATAATTCTTTCTATAACAGCTAGCTGTTTTCTTTATAACTTAGCTATGCGATTAATAATCTAGTGTAGAGGTGGGGAATGTGCGGCCCTATTTAACTTTTGATATTTTAATTTACTGCAGTTTAAAAATCTGACTATTGCTATATTTCACATTAATAGTTTTATTTTATGTAGGAATGATAATGTGTGTATAATAAACCTCAAAAGATATTAAAAATTAAAAATCATTATGATATTCGTTCCATCATTGAATCTACATACGCATGGAGTCTCCTTCATATGACCTTTGTAATCTCCACAATTTGAAATCTGGAAGAATGCTGTTGATTATCCGAATCTTCGTGATCATGCTTGTAAGATGCTTACATGCTTTGGTTCAACATATTGTTCTGAATCCACATTTTCTCTTCTAGCTCAAATAAAAACTTCTTTGAGATCACAGTTGACAGATATACGTTTGGAAGATCAACTAACATTACGTACATCTAAATTGGTACCATATATATAGAAATTATCTTCTAGTCCACTAACAATTTGTTAAATATTTGATACTAATTTTTTTGTTTTTATTCCATTTTTGCAAATAAAAAATCAAAGGTATATTTCATTTTTATATTTATAAATTATGCATTTTTTTAAAATTTAAAAATATATATATATATTAATTTATTATGTAATTTTTTGGTGCAGCCTTATGAGAAATATTATTTTACTGATACGACCCTCTGACAAAAAAAGTTCCCCACCCCTGATCTAGTATATGAATAATATAATTCTTGAATTTTATTTTTTTATTTATTTTTGATGCCCTTGATTACAGCAAAGAAGTTTGGATGTAATGAATTTGTGAATCCTAAAGATCATAACAAACCAATTCAAGAAGTTCTTGTTGAAATGACTGATGGTGGACTAGACTACACCTTTGAATGCATTGGAAATGTAGCTACCATGGTAAGTACATGTCAGTGGTACTTTAAACAGTGATTTGTTTGTGTAGATTTAATTTACAAAGTTCACATGGTTTCTAAAAGACCTTAAATATGTTAATTTTTCACTGTCCATAGAAATAGGCTGTTACAGTCCTTATTTTTAATTGCAATTCCTAAATTTTTTATCAGGAATATTTGATTATTTTTTTTTAAATACAATTACCATATATGACTTTGTTATTAAATGTGGGACACAGTGAGCATTTTCTCCTCATTGTGCATATTTCTCCCTTTTTACATTGGATTGTTTATTCATCTCTCAAAATTGTGCTCAATCCAAACTTTCATTGCTAATTCCTTTATAATAGGAACTTCTTTTCCCTCAACTTTTATCAGTTTGCAGGAATGTCTACTATCCATGAATTTCTAGTGAAAATACACAAGGTAACTTAAGGAAAATACGTTAGTTTACCCCGTAAATTTTTCCTGCTGAATGAAACTGTGTCTCTTGTACCAATGTTATCCCAAAGTTTTGTAGGTGCCTTACTGAATTTCTGCCTCTGGGAGGCAATGTCTCAAGACAGAAAAATAAATATCTCTGTATCATATCCATATGCTTTTAAGAAGGCTTTGTAAGACAATTGGAAGCCTACATCCATTTTGAAATGTGAAATTTTCCAAGATTTTCAAGAAATTCTAAAATACTCTGTAAAAATGAAATCCATCATTTTTACAGAGCATTTATAATTATTTTGTAAAAATGAAATTGTGAAATCTCAGGACAACTTGATAAAAATTGTCATTTTAATATTTTTTTAATGAGAAACCTTAAAAAATACATTGTTGATATTTAAAAAAAAAATATTTTTATTCAAATAACCTAGGTATTTCAAAGTTACTCTGTCTTAGATAACTTATGGTGTTTTAATATAAATAATGAGTACAGCATTTAAAAAATATTCTACATCTGCCCGAGACAAAATCCGATAGTATGTCTTGTACAAGTGATGTAAAGACTAGCAAATGGATTTCAGTCATTACATCTTTGTTAATGCAGAAACTTGTTACTTTCTAAACTGTGGGAACTGCACATGTTCTAGATATTGTAGTTGTAGTTATGCATGGGATGTAACTAAAATAGGCAAGGATAATAAAATAAGCCAATTAGACAACTTTATTTTTCTCTAATTTACCAGGAAATTTTTTACATTCTTTCATATGATGTAAGTTTTAACCTTAATCAAAACTGGGGGTAGGGAGAATTCCATTTTCTTGGTAGGTCTAAAATAATTTGGCATACCATTTGAATTCATAAGAGGTTTAAAGACTTAAATACAGCCAATATTATCTACATGGTGGGTTATTTGCCCTATTCAGGCCTTTGTGATAAATCATTCTCTGAAAAATTAAACTATGAGTTTCCACCATGTAGTATACTGTAAAATCTCAACTATAATACAAACCC
Organism: Dolomedes plantarius; assembly: GCA_907164885.2. Taxonomy (NCBI): domain Eukaryota; kingdom Metazoa; phylum Arthropoda; class Arachnida; order Araneae; family Dolomedidae; genus Dolomedes; species Dolomedes plantarius. The sequence goes on along the minus strand of OU015496.1, from coordinate 191,155,953 downwards.
GAGTATAATATGCATGCTTGATTTTGCACGAAATTTTCGGAAAAAAATTAAAATTCAACTATAATATGCTCCCATAACTTTTCAATATTTTATATAAAAATTGTACAAATATTTATTAACATAAATAAAATTTGTTAATAAAAAGAAACGAAAACGCCAAATTCGGTAGAAAAACTTAAATTGTTAATTCAAAACAAACAATACTGTCAAATTATCAGTCTTAATCACTTTCACTAAAATACAGCTCATCTATTGTTGTTGTGTCCATGTGACAATTATTGTTGCCATCGTAATATATATCGCCATCATCCTCACTTGACGATACAAACTGTGAGTTCCGTTTGTTTAAAAGGAATACCTGCTTAGTAAACGGGTAGATGAATCACAGAGTGCAGATGCACACGCACCCGTGTTTCGGCAATGTCTTACAGCTGCTGTACATTCGTTTATCCAATGTTTAAAACTACATTTCTTTTTTCGCGAGTATAATATGCACCCTCATTTATGCTAATTAAAATGTGAAAAAGTGCATATTATACTCGAGATTTTTCGGTAGTTGTTTTTACTTCTATTCAGAATTCTAGGAATTAAAGGGATACTTTTGATGCCCAGATTGATATCTTACATTAATAGCCAAAGTAGTAAATTATTTCTGTATTTTTCATAATAAAAACTATTTTTCTGTCATGAATTTCTAGATATGCTCTCAGTATCTTAACTTATTTTGTACAATTCCTTCTTAGAGAGCTGCCTTGGAATCCTGTCATAAGGGTTGGGGACAAAGTGTAATTATTGGTGTCGCAGGTGCTGGTCAGGAAATTTCTACCAGACCTTTTCAACTAGTCACTGGTCGAGTCTGGAAGGGATCTGCTTTTGGAGGTAAGTCTTGTAAATGTATAATTTTTGTAAGTGTATGTATAAAGTTGACATTTTGATTCATTATGTATCATTTATTCATTTTAAATAGCTATTTGTTATGTATTTTGTATGTGAGTGTGCATTTTATGGCTGTTGCAGAGTATATGCATTGAGTCAAACATATTTAAATTACATTTGAACTGTTAACATAAAACTGTTAGTATGTCTGAGAATTGTGAAATGTCATTTAATAGTATTGCCAGATGATGGAAAAAGGGTTTTAAGTATCAGCTTTTAACTATAGGTCCAGTGTGTATTGTTTATCATTTATGTTGCAAAAGGTGACTGTGTAGTGTTCAAAAACTAAGTCTAAATTTTGGTGTCTAGATTAGAGCAAAATTAATTCTTAATTACAGGCTTATTACCCAATGTCTGTTTAAAGCAGAAATATAAAACTGACCATTAAAAACTAATTGATATGCTGTCATTATTAAAACACAAATGTAAATATCTGAATTTCAGCTTTAAATCATAGAATTGCTTTTTTTTTTAAAAGATTATTTACTATATCTTATACTGATGAGCTAAACATTCTATAAATTTGAAGTAGTTATAAACTTTTGAGATAAATCTAAGTCCCGTGTCATTTACTACTGAAACTTTTATATTTGCTAGAAATTTCAAATTTTAATTAGGAGTTGATAAATGAATACCGTAAAATCTTGAGTATAATATGCACCTTTTTTTCACATTTTATTCTGCAAAAATGAGGCGTATTATACTGATGTACAAAAAAACATAGTTTTAAACATTGAATAAACGACAAACAATAGATGAGCTATAGTCCAGTGAAAGTGATTAAGACTGATAATATGACATTGTTTGTTTTGAATTAACAATTTAAGTTTTTTTTCAACCGAATTTGACATTTTTGTTTATTTTCATTTTCAAATTTTATTTAATAAGTATTTGTGCAATTTTTAAATAAAATATTGAAAAGTTATGGGTGCGTATTATAGTCGAATTTTAATTTTTTCCAAAAATTTTGTGCAAAATTAAGCATGTGTATTATGCACTGGTGTGTATTATAGTCAAGATTTTACGGTATACTTCAGGTTTAATTTGAATCCATCTCAAAATCATATATATTAAACCATTCGCATGCAATATTTTGATTATAAATTAAAAAAATTCTGCATGCTTTAAGTATGCATTCATAATTTGGTAATACTTTGTTAAATCGTAAGTTTTTGATAAGTAATTGTATAATTCTATCATTTTAAGTACCTAATGCAATTTTTTTTTTTACTTTTAAATAAAAGCAAAATTTTTCTTCTAAAATTGCATTTATGGTAGAAGATAATATCTACAATTAAATTTTCAATGTCTTTGAATCCAATGTGCCTTGAGAGATCAAGAGATTGGTGATATAGTCTTTAACCAAGCTGCTTCCTTTTGATCAGTGGTTCTTAACCTTCTATTGATCAGTGGCCTCTTGTTATAAAAAAATAATTTGTCAGGGACCCTCTCTCAACCAGCTCTTTGACAGGCAAAAATGGGTTTAATTTTCAGAATAAACAAACAGTTTGCGATAAACAACTTTCATAAAAGTTAAAAATAAGTTTAATTATAATAACAAATTTAACATCAAATTAGACTCAATAGCAAATATAAAAACTTAAAATGAAAACTTAAAAAGGAATGAAATTTTTGAGCTTGCATTTGCTTTTCTGGTGCAATAATTACTGTGATGCAGCAAATCTGGGTCACAGAAAATGTATTAGGGATTTTTTAGTGGAACAAGGATTTTTTCTTACTGGAAACTTTAAGAAATGGAAGGAATGCAAGAATTTTAAAAATTGGAACCAAAAAATTTGTTTGTCCCGAATTTTATAATGTTAAATTTGCATCCATTTTGAAATGATTAAACCATTTTTTTTTATGACTATAGTCGAACCCCGTTATAATGAACTTCAAGGTACCAAAGGTTTTGTACGCTTTATCCGGTGGCTCGCTATATCCGAACCGTTAAGAAAAATGCTAGAGTTCACAAAATATATAACTCATTTGTTGTAATGTGTATTCAATAATAATGTATTTAAAAAAATGATAAAATCTATTAAAAATGATCCTTAATGAATTAAATCGACTAAAATCGATTACATTAAACTGACACAATAATTAAATTACATACAATAGGAAAATGGTGGGACCAAAATTTTCATTCGTTATATACTGGGTTCGCTATAACAGGGTTCGACTGCACTGACTTCGAGAACCACTTCTTGGGTGCTCCTGGACTATCTGTGGTCTGCAGACCACCACATAAGAACTTCTGCTTTAGATGATGATTAGCATTTACTAGAATCAAAATTATGCATTCTTTGATAAATAGAGAAATTTCTGCGTAATGTAGATTATAACTGATAGATGTATATTTCATTTTTTTTTTTTTTTTTTTTTTTTTTTTTTTTTTTTTTTTTTTTTAGGCTGGAAGAGCAGAGAGAGTGTGCCTAAATTAGTAAAAAAGTATTTGGACAAAACACTGATGGTGGATGAGTTTGTGACCCACAACTTTAAAGTGAACGAAATAAATGAAGCATTTCACTTAATGCATGCTGGAAAATCGTAAGTAGAAAATTACAGTGTGGTTTTCACTGTTAGATATATGTAGTTAAGCAGTGATAAATCAAATTTTCGAAATGTGATCTATAGAAGGTCATTCGCACTTTATGGAAACGATTTTGTAATTTTTTTTTTGTCGTTTGCATTTTGAAATAAAAAATTGGCAACTTCAGAATAATCATCTGCTACTGTTTTGTTTTGATTGGAATGTAAAATAAGAGATTTATTTTGAAAATGACTCCTAAATTGATAGAGGGCTTGAAGTAACTGCCTTTCCGATGAGAAATATTCGTATCAACAAATTATAAAGAGCTGAAAAAATTGTGGTTATGGCATTTCAAAAAAAGGCATTTTTAGTATATTAAATATGAAAGGAAAAAAGTCTTAATGTAAAACTGAAAACATGACTCTGAAACCTCATCCTAGGACTGTTCAAACGCAGGTAAATATAAAAAAAAATGAAGTCTCTGATCCTAATAGAAATCCGCCGACTCAAAGATCCATTGCATCAAAACTAGGAATGTCTTCTGGCACTGTAAGTAAAATCATTCATAAAGATTTGATGTTAAAAAATATGTTTAAACCTAAGTTCATCTGCTTTTGCCAAAGCACATTGCTGAAAGAAAAACTAAAGTGTAGAAAATTATATGAAAAACACATAGCTGCTGAAAAATGGAAATTTGAGGTAACACTTGATGAGGCATGGGTGTATTTAAGTGACTGTAATAAAAAAAAAGTTCAATTTTCTATTGCCCAACTGATGGGAAGGACCATACAAAATAGCTTCATTAGTGTACAGAAAAGTTCCCAAAGGGATTCATGATAGTTGCAAGATTTTGTTACAACAGCAAATTAAAAATAAAAAAAGTCTCAAGTAAAGCCAGAATTAATTCGCTCTACTCTCAGCAGAATATTTTAGAACCAATTTTTGAAGAAGAAATTCCAGCCTTATATGGAAAGGACATTGATAAAGTTGAGCTTCATATGGACAAAGCCTCTAGTCACACGTCTAAATCAACTGTCACTTATTTAGCTAAGAACGAATCAGAAACAGGAATAAAGTGTATCCCATTTAATCAAATACCTGTAAAATCATCTGATGCTTCTCCAGTGGACTTTTGGACTTTTGGTTTATTAAAACGAGCCCTAGAAAAATGGCATCCAAGTACACTGAACGGACTTTGGAAAACAGTCTAGGAGGAATGGGGTAAAATTAGCATGACAGTACTAAGGAAAAGTTTATTTTCATGGAAAATTCAAGCTAGAGCTATTGTCAAGAACCATGGCTATCGGATAGAAGCAAATTGCCGCAAAAAATACTGCATTTATACATAAAACTTAACTATCAAAATTGTTTCCATAAAGTGCGAACAACCTTCTGTAAAATATTTAACAAAACCTTTTAATGTGGCAAATATTTTGAAATGTGAAGGTAAAACTTTTATCCATGGGTATTGTGTGTTAACTTTTTTAAAATAATGCATTTTATGAATTGTATTTTTATCAACAGCTTTAAATTTAGTTTCAATCATCTATCACAAAGGGAAATTTATGAGTGATTATTTTTTTGTTTAAACTTTCAAATTTTCCTAGGTATACCTATCTTATTTTTTTATATTCACACTTTTCATAAAGAACAGTAATTGACCAATGAGCAGGCAACAAGGTTGGCAACAAATATCTCTGCATCAGTAATTTTTTTTATTTTACAAAATAACTTTTGTGTATAACATCACATAGGTAAAAATGATCTGTGTTAGAGTTGTAGAGCAGTGGTGCACAAACTCCGGATCGCAGATAGTTTGGAGTAAGTTTGTATCATACTAAATTATTTAATGAAAAATACATAATATTTAAGTCTGAAGTTTTAGTCACATGAGACAAAAAGACAAGTGTAGAAGGTAAACAAGAGGCTTTTAAACTGTCATAATGCAAATTAAATGTGTACTCAAAATTTGCAGTTAATTGATTTATAGAAAAATTGTCAAAATTTTGGTATCTCTCTTTCCTATTTTATTTTTTTTGTTAACATTTTCCTTTAAAAAAAAAAAAGCCGCTACCAGAAAATTTTCTTGCAGGCTATAATCTATTTAGTTTTTAATTTCACAAAACTTGCCCAATCTTATTTGCAGAGTTTCCTTGTTTCCAAAATTTTTGAGATAGATTTTTCTAACACTATGTTTCTGTGTTCAGAAATATGGTTTTTATTCTAGTGTTTTCTAGTTTTCCAACACGTAATTCTTGTAAGTTAAAAATTTGAAGGTTTATTTCATACATTTAAGAAGGCAAATCCAGATTGTTACATCATCCAAATTGTTAATCATGGGTCTGAGGTAATCTAGTGTTAGCACACTTGCTTTGGACTGGGGGTGCTGATTTTGAACAGGGCTGCCCAGAGACTTTACGGGGCCTGGGGCAAACTTCTGTTGGGGGCCCCAAGACTATTTTTCAGAAGACTATTTTGTAGTAAGAGAAATCTGATTAATTGAATAATTTAAAAAAATTTTTTTTTGGGGGGGGTTTCCCCTTTTTTCAGGAGATTATTTTGAATTTTGAAGTACGGTACAAGTTTCAGAATTTTCTTTCAGAGGAAATCTAATAAATAAATTTTTTTTTAATTTTTGGGGCCTCTCTGGCAGTTGGGGGCATGGGGCAAAGTGCCCCAGTTGCCCCCCCTTCTGGGTGGCCCTAATTTTGAATCCTGATGAATGCCATTAAATACCTTGTGTCTAGGCTAAGATGGGCACGTTTAAATTTGTACACCAGAATGTTCTATATGTCAGTGGGTGGGAGAAGTTACAAGCCCTCCAGGTGTCACCCCTTGGGGTTGCTCAGTCAAAATGGAGGTGGCACAAGCGAGTGGTGTTGGTTCACCTATATACTGCATCCATTGAAAGATAACGATTCTTGCAGATAATGGGCAAATGTCTACACTGACAAATGCCTCACATCAGCCAAAAAAATTATAAATCTTATTCAAAAGAGGCAACCTGCAGTCAAATTGTTAAAATGCTGGACAGATGTGTGAGTCCAACTCTTCTGGTTGTGACGGCATTCTTGTTCTGCATTTTGTCTGCTGTTCTTCAACTTTTAAGAAGGCAGTAGATCAGCCAATTTGTTAATCATGGGTCTGAGGTAATCTAGTGTAGCGCATACGCTTTGGACTGTGGGTGCTGATTTTGAATCCTGATGAATGCCATTAAATACCTTGTTAAGATACCAAGCTTACCCTTCTTATTCTTCTAACCTCTTCAGGCTTTTTTTTTTCTTTTTGCCTAATGTTTATACAATGTATTTAAGTGAAAATGTCTTTTTCCTTAGACATACATGTCTTCATAGTGAAAGTAGGGGCATCTGTGACTGAGACATTAGCAGATTGGGGGCATCCCCTCCCAAAACTTTGGTTTTTGTTTATACAATTACAATGTATTAACTAAAGATGGTCCTTAATTTTTTTTTCTGATATTGTTTCTATAAAAGTGTTCATTTAAGACTTGAAGCCAATGTATCAATTTTGAATTTATTTTGTATGTTTGGAAATAAATCTAATATTAGAACTTATATTTGTTTTAACTGTAAATGTTTTTTATTTTTTAGATTACGGAGCATTGTGAAATTCTAATATTTAGAAGACATATCCTGCCTGCTCAAGTTTGCCAAAGGATGCCGTTATAAGAATTATTTTCTTAATAAATTCCTATTTTGTAATAATATTTTTGATATGATATCACTGTGCCTGATGAGTATCTGAAAAGATTATTTCATTAACTTAATAAAAGTTTTTGTCCAATGTTCTCCCATAAGTATTTTTCAAAGGTCCTGTGTCTATTTTTACTTGAGGAATTGTTTAAGCAATACAAGCTTCTAGCCTATGGAGTTGTGATTTGGGTTAATAGTGAAAAAGCTGTTTGAGCATTTAACGAACTTTATAAAATTATACCAATATTGATGCATGTTGTTTAGGTGAGAGTTAGTTATACAACTCTTAATTAAGGAAAGATGTGTATTGCAGGATTCTTACTGCAACAATGCTGACCATGGTACAAAGATTGAGGGGTTAACTTATTCTCCCTTCAATTTTGATTCTGGATCATAACACTTGCTTTAACCCTTTAACCAGTTTGCCCATACAGTGTACGGGCTACTCACACCTGGCCCCAACCGGTTTGCCCGTATAGCGTACGGGCATCAATATTCTCTCCTTTCCTCTTTTTGTTTGCATGTGTTTTTCATTTGAAAGTGATTGTAATGACTAATACTAATACAAAGCCTAGTACAAATATTTTTTAACAGGTGGCGTAGCTTGTCCTTGTCATTTAAATTTTTTTCAACTGGTTTTCTTTGTTAAACGAAAGTGCGGGAAATTTTTCTTCGTGGAATTTTAATTCTTCTGCTTGCAACGCTTGTGAATTCAAACCATCACACCTATATATATAAAATGCGTAGGTATGTGGCACAAAAATCGACGGTATTTCTACACTCCAAATGGCAACGGCTGCAACTACCAGATGTAAACATTAGCGGCCGTCCGCAATTTAAAACCACGTGTGTGTAGTGGCGACATTTATTACAACTGCTGTTCTTTTGACAAAATATGTTTAAACCTATCAAATCCAGTGTTTAGTCATGGACAGTTAGTTGTATGTAGGTTTATCTAGACTTCGTTCTTTTGATTCTGTCACTGTAGTATCTCCTACTTCTGTAATACTCAACTGTGTATATCAAGAAGTTTTATGAATATCATAGTTGTAATTCACACTGTATTTTAGTACTTGCTGAATTTTTACTCCCTTTTAAAAGTGAACATATTTTCCCAACAATTTATTATTTGATATGATTAAGTGGAGATATCTGAATTGTGAGCAATAGTACACACAGAGAGTGATGCAATCCACACCATATTTTAGTACTTGCTGAATTTTTACTTCATTTTTTAAATGAAAAAAATTTTCCTGAGCAATTTCTTATTTGATGTAATGATAAAGTGTAGATATCTTAATTTTGAAAAATGTACGTACAGAGAGGGATGTAATTTTTAAAATCATTGGTATTGGGTTTCTCGGTCTTTTCTTTAACTCTGGTCTGAAGTAATGGAAATTCACATTTTTTAGTCATGATGTTTTTGAATCAGCCTTATGGTGAATTCAGCAATGATTATAAATTTTTTGGCTGAGCTCCCACTACCCCTTAACAACGTATATTTATGATGACAGGTAATGGTAACATTCCTTACATATGTTACTTTCAGTTGAGTTGTTTTGCAGAACAAAATATAAAACTAAAAGCAACCATTATGGTCGCGCAGCGGCTAGTTTTTAAAAAAATTATGGATGAAATAAACAATGAAAATACTTTCCTGTTTGATGATGGACTGAATTCTGATTCAGATTTGGAACTGTCTTCTAATTATCTGGATTTTTCTTCAGATTACTTGTGCAGTGAGCTCAGCTCTGATGAAGATTTGAGTTCTGCCAGAACTTTCACTGAAGTTGATGTGAAAAATCTGCCTGTTCCATGTCCTCGGTTTAATTTTACTGGTATTACTTCTGTGCACATGTAAGTTGACAACACATCTGATGTTCTACAGTTTTACGAAAATTTCTTTGTGATTCTATCTTGAGTAAAATTGTGGAAGAGACAAGTATGCTAATCAGTGCATCCAATCGAGTGTTCAAAGAAAATTCTCAAAGAGTAAATTTTGGGAAGAAACAACTCTGGAAGAAATGCATGTATTTTTTGCGTTAAATATACTTCAAGGAATTGCAAAGAAACCAGGAATCAAACCTGGAACGAAAGGCATTCAACTTATACACCTTTTTTCGGTAAAATAATGTCTCATCGTCGATTCCTTCTTCTACAACGCTATTTGCATTTTTCTGATAATGTGGCATTTGATCCTCAAAATCACGAATGCCCAAAATTAGTCAAAGTTTGGCCAGTGCTGAAACATCTCGATAAGAAATTTTCTGAAATGGTGATACCAGAAAGAGATGTATCAATAGATGGGAGCCTTATGCTATTCAAAGGCTGACTAGGATGGAAACAGTTTATTCCACTCAAAAGAGCTAGATTTGGAATAAAATGTTTTATGCTGTGTGAGTCGAATTCTGGTTATGTGTGGTCAGTAATAATATACACAGGTACAGACACAATTTTGAAACAAGAGTTTTCAAAATTCTGCATTTCATCACAAGTTGTTTTGACAATGATTGAGCCTTTGCTTCATGAAGGATATTGTCTTAAAATAGATAATTATTACTCTTTGCTGGAATTAGCAGACAAACTAATTTCATGTCGAACAGACACATACGGCACACTTAACCTGAAGAGAAAAGAAGTCTCAAAAGAAAATTGAAAAAAGGAGAAATTATAGGTTTTCAGTGAGGAAAAGTTACTGTAATGAAGTGGATGGATAAGACAGATGTTTCATTACTTTCCACAATTCATAATACGGAAATGGAAAGAATTCAAGTCCACTCTGAAATTAAAGAAAAACCAAAAACTGGTATGGACTATATCAATACAATGGGATGGGTAGACCGCATGGACCAAAACTTGAAAAGCTTTGAAATTATCAAAAAAAGTGGAAAGAAATATTACAGAAAGATTTTTTTTCACATTTTCGACATTGCTAGGTGGAACTCATATGTTGTCTATTATAAGAAAGGAGGAAGAAGCACACAACTAGAGTTTAGACTCGATCTTGTTGACCGCATTATCGAAAAATACCATTCAGGAATAAATTTCAGACGTGGAAGACTTAAGTTCTGAGCCTAACCCTCTGAGACTCACAGAGAGACATTTTATCGAAGTAATTGCTCCCACGGATAAGAAATCGAGACCTGTAAGACAATGCGCAGTTTGCTGTTCAAAGAAAAATGAAAAATGAAAGAGAATCCAAAAAGAAACAAGATATTTCTGCCCTGATTGTGATGTAGGACTTTGTATTATACCATGCTTCAAATTGTACCACACAAAGATTTTTGAACAGTTAGCAAAAGTTTAAACTTCAAATTCTATGGTAAGTATGAAAGAAATTTTTGTAACATCTGTTAAACATTCTTCATTGCATGCAGAGTTTTCTTGCAAAAAGCAAACATTAAAGGGGTTTTGTGTTCCAAAACTTTAAAAATAAAAAATAGCGTAAAAGCATTAAAAGTGAAATTAAAAAAAAATTCTTTCATTTTCTTATTATATTAAGTATGGTGTTTAATTATATGCAACAAAAAAATATGCCTTTTTTGGTAACATTTCTAGTGAAAATATTGACCAGTTAGGGGGTTAATTATTGGGTGTTGTGAGTAGATTTAATTATCATATCCTTTGTAAAAACTTTACAGCTGTCTATCTGAGCATGTTGAGGGTTGTCTGAATAATTTTGATAATTATTGTGATTGGAGTCTTCATTTACAATTTTTAGTGGTCTTCAAGAGAGTTGATTGTAAATACTTGCCATAGAAAAGGTTCTGTGGTAAGCATATCACAGAAGCAAATACCCACAAACAAAATTCTTTTGTCAGTACAAAAAATAAATATAAATCTATGTCTCTTGAATGGCTTGTACATGAAAAGAAATACAGAGCAAGAAAGTGCTCTTCAGCCCTTAGACCCCAAGGGGAGTGTGGGAGTGGAGAGAGTCTATATTGACACACCATTTTGTTGGAGGGTAATTTTGGTGCATGCAGATAAAGCTGTCCAGCTTCTATTCGGAGGCAATGTGAGCGTGATCGCTTGATTATTAAGAACTGGAGGCAATCTGATTGAGAGTGGGAGTTCTGTTGTCTTGAAAGTTCCTGTAAATAATATTACTGTGCACTAAAGATTATAAATTTGAAATACTCCTTGCATCTTTGATTGACTGGAGAGCATTTTAATTCTTAGATTTTTTACATAAATATAGAGTAAAGTGAAACAACTATACTTTATAGTTAATATTCCCTCAGATGACTTCCTTTTTTGCATGTATATAAAACGAAATGGCCAAACATGGTTAATATTCCCCATCGAATGTATTAAAAAATTTCCTGTTTTTATGAAAGAGCTCTCCTTAGCTAGCAAAACCCTTGCTCTTTTCCTTTCAAAATTGGCAGATATACAACATCAACTGTAGAAGCAAGGCCTCAAAGAACTGCACCTTGCATCTTACTGCTGACAGAATTAATTTTTGAAGTATTGGCAGATTTATAGTGTTGTTCCTTGGTAAGGGCCAACTTTTGTCAGTGGATACAAAAAGTTTTATCTGTGGTAACATAATTTCCAATGCATGAATAAAGGTGTATGTATTGTCTTATAATTGACTAAAAAACTATTGTAAATACATTTCAAATTATTTTGACAGTGAATGTAAACCTTTAAATAATACTCATTTATTGAGTACAGTATGACTTTGACTCAATCTCTCTTTTCTACAGAGGGCTTTTTGTCCTTGGGTAAGTTGACCTTCAGTAAACCTCTCTCCTGGAAAAGAAAAAAAAAAAAAACTATATATCCAGAAACAAACTTTCTTATTCGGTTCAGTAGATTCCATGAATGTCTGCTGTATATGATACTGCATTCTCTCAAAAGGGAATTTTTTACCTGTTTGGGACAGATTGTGAAAAATATGACATCTGCCTGTACATGAAAATTGATCCATCACTTCAAAATATTTCGAAGTTTGTACTATTAATTTGAGCATCTTTTGTGCTTCACGCTGATGTATTATTCAGGTGAATTGCATAATTACAATGTAAACATACCTTAAATTTTAAGACTTTTAGGCGTGGAGAATTTTACCTCCGTACTGCCACATGTCTCATCAGGCTTGAATAATACCTTGGGAGTAAAGAGCTGATCTACAGTTAACTTATTCTTTATCTAAAGCCGCCAGCATATCTTCTATGTTTGTTCCGTATTTCAGAATGCTAGCTCACCTACATTCAATATGTTGTTATGGGGTATGACTAAAAATGGATAAAAGCTGCTTCTCTGGCATTCCAGTTTCCAGACTATATTTAAACTGTTAAGGGAACATCTGGTGTCCCCACTGCCTTCTTACTCGCATATCGTACGTCTAGCCAAAGTATCTTTCACTTGATAAATTTCGTGTAAAATTTGAATTCCAGCATACTTGTGAGACTATCAATCTGAAAACTCTGAGTTGACACCTTAACCCTTCAGCGGCGCGCCAATTTTTGGAACACCAGCAGGCGCGCGTGGCACAAAGTGCAACGTCTCTTTCAACCTTGATTATTCCTTTTGTAATAAACTTTTTATTTTCAAATTGAAAATAATAATTCTGTGTTTTATGGCAAGTTATAAAATGTTGATAATATTGAGATATATTTATAATTAAAAGCCAAAAAATGTAGATACAATCGCCTTATTTCAAAACTGTCCTGTTTATTCGATCTAAGGACAACTTACGAATTGTTTCCTATTATGTCCAAAAACCTAAAAAAACAATGATATTGTCCATCTTCATGATATGCGGGATACCGTGTAATAGCTGCACATTTGATCGATTACAACAATTCTTGCTTTTGTCGTATTGTAATCCAGTATAATCGGTGGTTTACCACGGTTCAATCACGACTAACAATGAATGGAAAGGAATACAAGGGTCAGAAAATCAGACCTGCGTTAGAAAGGGTGTAGCTATAAATAGAAACTGCTTAGAACATTCATACCTTACATGTAAAAATAACCCATTCAGAATTACGAAAATGTTGCACTCTGTACACGAGCGCGCCCGCTGATGGGTTAATAGACAAGTTTTCTAGTATGTAGTAAAGATGCTAATTCTATATGAATAATAAACCCGCGCAGTCTTAATTGGAAGTGAACCTTCTTTAGCAGTTTGCTACGTTTCCTTTGTTTTGAAGCTACTTTGTATTAGGTGTTTGAAATAATTTTGTGTAGAATTGATTGCTTAAATTTCACTTACGAGCTTCTCCCAGTCCACGTCACTGAAGAATGGATGGTTCTTAATTGCCTCTACATTTTCTTTGTATCCAAATCGTTTCTCCTTAAACTGAGAAGGAAAAATACAATCACATATCATCCTTCATTTTATCCTTTCTTATACGGACATAACACCTTTCGTTTTGCTTGTGGCAGAAATAAAGTTTACCTTAATATACGCTAAATTACTGAAGGTAATCGGGTATATCGTTCTGTTTGGGAAAAACGGAATAATTTTGGGATTTAGGAACTTCAGCCTTAAAGACTGCTGCAATGCATACCCTCTCAACAGTTTTCGGCGGAAATGAGTGAATTTCCTGTCGTGCAACTTCAAGACATGGTATTAAAAATCAAGCGGTTGCTGCTCCTATTTCCTGAGATTTTCGTTGGGATTAAGTGTTAGGCTGTTAATAACTGTCGCATCTTCAATTCTTTTACCACGTATCCTGTTATCGAGACATCAACTCTGGCATGGAGAAAGGAAATATGGGGCAACGATGGAAAGGCTCATCGGGGGAAGAACAGCTCATGATTTCAGAGGACTTATGAGCAGTCGTACCTATATTGTGTTCGAAGAAAGTATCAGTGGACTTCGTAAATGTTATATCTGTCTGTATGAGGTGAGTATCAGTCCTATGAATCGGGCATAGTTTCTTCCAAGTAGTGGTTTCTTTCTAACTCTCATCTGGTCTGATTACCCTTAGTTTAGGTAACGCTCCTGAAATCTATCTAGGATTTAAACCTCATTCTCAATAGTCTAATCTTCGCGCACCGTGTTTTACTGGAGTGAAAATGCAATGATAAGTTTCATAATACTACTACAGTACTGGAAAGGGCAGTACGGTCTTGAGCATATTTAGCTACTGATTAGTTTTATTGTTCCACTGCCCACATGATATAGTGGTTAGCGTCCTGGTCATCGAAGAAGTGGTCTTTGGTACAAATTCCAAGTAGAGCTTGGTTGTTTCCTTGTTGTCCCCTCATAGGGTGCAATGTTGGCTCTCCTAAATGGTGTTCCCTTAATAAAGTAGCCAGCAAGACTTTGCGGTATTGAAAGGGTGAAAGTCTCACGACAAGTGCCTCCGCATTAGGGGAAAAAAAGTGTTTTATTGTTCCAGACTCATTAATGTGCGGAGTAAGCACTTCCACACCGTGTCGAAAACGCTACTGTATTATTTGAAAGTTGGAATACCACGGTATTTTTTTTTAAAGTCTCCGGACAGACTATTCATCTTCAAACAAAGCTATTCGAACCACTAGTTCCTTATCAACTGAGGTCCTGCAACGGTGACTAGAGACCCATCCAAACATCGTTTTACTTTATAGCTGTGTTCTTTGACTTGTGAGTCGTTGAATGAGTCGAACTGATTAGCTGAAGCTAAGTTGCAACTGGAGGGATATAGTGAGAGCTATGGTGGCTCTTTTTCCGGGGACAAATTCAACGGGTTATCAAACTTTATGTTTTGCAACGCCTTGTAACATATTTTATTATCTGCTTTAAGGGAGTTTAGGACAGAAAATTTAAATTTAAAAAAATTGACAATTATATAATTATTACTTTTTCTCTTTGTAGAGAGATTATTATTAAAAACAGTTTAAAATGAGAGTTTTTCTTTAAAAAAAAATTAAAAGTGCATGCTTAAAGCATGTTTGGTTTTGATACGTTTGGGAAATCCACAGTTTTATTTGAATGTTTTGTTTCCTTTTGGGCAAAAGGAAAATTTTCAAATTAATTTGTCTTCAGAATTTATTAAAAAATGTCTAATCACTTAAAAGAGGAAAGCGTGTATGCAAATGTGATTTATATATATATATATATATATATATATACACACACCATACAGAGAGGGAGAGCAGCTGTGTCCTAAGTCAAATACGCTGTGGCAGACCGGATTATTTTTGTGTTGACCGAGATTAAGGTAAACCAACTACCGTGCTCTGATTATTTCAAGGTTATAAAGACGTAACTCGAAATGGGATGAGGGCCATATTAACTTTATGCAAAGTAGCTGCGGGCCGCAAGAAAATAGCATAGATGGGAAAGCGAAAACTATTTTATCTAACGAAAAATATATTACTGATTATTTGAAAAATTAAATAAGCGTGAACATTCATTGCTTACATATTTCCTTTCGTAATTTTATAAATCTAATAATATGTAATACCGTATTTTTTACATTTATTGTATTATGAGTCTTCACAGAAGGTTTCGTGGGGTATAGGGGTTGTGCTAGTGGGCCGTATGTTGTGTAAGCGTGCACCAAAATCATATCCAACGTAAAGTTACGTAGAATGTTACCTTTTGCAGGAGACCTTCGAGCATCTTTCTCAAATATTTCGGAAATATCTTGGGGATGTACACCGAGGTCGTCAGCATCACTGAAATACAAAAAGCGGCTGATGAGAATAGGTTCGATTTCTTTTTCAAATGCTCGCCAGCACAGTCGGTCATGCAAGTGGCGCAGCCAGAATCACTGTTTGAAGGGGAAGGTTTCTTGAATCGAGGGGAGTGAAAATTACATGGGAATGACGTTTTTTATTCTGATTTTTAAACTCGCAAAAGAGAATACTTCTTGTGTATAGTTCCTTTTTATATATACTGCGGCATTTTTGGACAAACTGCGTTTAACAGTTTTCCGTGCAGCTTAAATGCGATGAAAATTACTGAGGTAATCAGGAATTTATTGTACGAAAACCTATAATTTTTTAAATGAAAAAATATGGTTTCCGAACATATTTAGAATTTTCCATATGAGGTAAAAGCTTTTTATATTTTAGAAGTACGAGAATACGACTTCACTCCCTCCGTCAAGCTGTAGAACGACTAAGTCCACAAACCTTGTACTCCACAGAAGCGCAGGATTTTACATACAAACAAAAAGAAAAAAAATGAATTGGTCATATTATTACATAACTGCGGTGACTTTGGATAATGTTCAATAATAGTTTTATGCAGTTGTCTTTTGGTTCTTGCGACTATCCATTAAGCCATTACAGTGTTGTCGTATCAGATAACGAAATTTTTTGAGCATCAATTACAGTTTGAGTTAAATTATACTCCCCTGGAAACGAAACTAGTAAGTATGATTTGGGTCTCAAAATACCATGAGGTCATTTTGTTGTGATTCAATGGCATGATCCAGCTATTTGTTCTTCCGACCGTCGAAAAGGACTAAGCAATGGCGCTCTACATTATATTTTTTATACAAATGTCGGGTCCTTAGCATTATGCCATTGACCGGCGAGCCTCCCAGTATTTCTGAACTGCGTTTTCTAAAGTTCTAAGAGCGCTGCCAGTGTACCAACAGGTTGACTTGAGTCACGCAGATTACAAAATGAAGAGTTAAAGGGACGACGGTGGATACGAAAACAGTCGAGGCCCTGTCAAAAGATGAAATTCTGCGATGGCCGCACTTTTTACCTCCAATACCTGCATTTCAGTGCAGGTATTGGAGGAGGGAAAGCATATGTAACTTCTGTTCTCAGCAGCTTCGGCCAATTCTTCAAAAAAGTCAAAATTTAAGAATTTTACTGTGCAAAAAGACATTGGTTTTTTTAGGCTTTTGGGTTATACTGTCGCCTTTTTTGTGAATAAATAGGCTTTCTCATTGCCAAATGCTCCCCAGTTGGTACATACTGAAGCGCAGCGGACTTGCATAATTTTCTAAGGAGGTAT
Organism: Dolomedes plantarius; assembly: GCA_907164885.2. Taxonomy (NCBI): domain Eukaryota; kingdom Metazoa; phylum Arthropoda; class Arachnida; order Araneae; family Dolomedidae; genus Dolomedes; species Dolomedes plantarius. The sequence goes on along the minus strand of OU015496.1, from coordinate 191,138,852 downwards.
GGAGGTATAGGTACTCAGAAATTCTAGGACAATTGTTCTGGCCATAATTATCCATTAGATAAAGAGAAGATTTTGAGTCTGGTAAAATGACAGCTATTTCAAAAGAATCTCTTATCGAGAGGAATTGATTTAGGGCTGCATAAATAGCTTAAACCTCGCCGTCTAAAGAAGAGGTGTTATTACTCACCAAAATAGATAGAGAATGGAGAACAGGCTGTGATAAATCCCTATTCAAGCACCATAAGCTCGTGAGTCTGTCTGGTTATTTAAAAGTTGTAACCATAGACGTTTTGGCTGAGCAGCGTGTGACTTTGCAGTTTTGCGTTCACTCGGGAAAATCGGGAGTTCGAGTTTTAAAAAATGTTAAACTACCCCTGTACACCATTCTGATGCATCATCTCCATAAATCCGGTGCCAGGTTAATCCCTCAAGGCCTTGTCCACATTACTTCCGAAGCGGAGCTAACGTCAGCGTTACTCGCATCGAAATATTTTTTACTAATCACAGACCTCCAAGCGATTAACCACGAAACTGTTAAGGCACGAACGAGATTGGTTAAAAATATTTCGTTGCGAGTAACGCTGATGCTTCGGAAGAAATGTGAACAAGGCCTTTGTCTTCAATTTCATTATAAAAGGTGTAGTTGATAACAGACTTAATTAATTTGAAATATTTAATACGCTATTTAAATAGTTTTTGAAATATTTTAATAGCATATTAAATATTTCAAGAATTCGAGCCATCGTAAGAATTACGAGGCCGCATGGTTTCTACGAATCGGTCACATGCTCGCTGTAATTTTATGCCCCCTAAGATATTAAAAAAAGGAGAAACTCGTTGTAATCTGATAATCCCTAAATGAGAATCCTTTTTATTTAACAGTGGAAGGTCAATCTGTCTACCGAATTACATCTCATTCAATTCCGACGCGAGAAAAATCCTATTAAGTCTTTCTTGAACAAACATCCTACAAATTTTTGTATAAAACATTAATTATATCAGTGGAAAAATCGTTCAAAAATGTGTAAATTAATTATTAAAGTAAAACTTTGCCCGTTCGACCTCGTAAATCTTCAGTCCCCATTCTAAGCCATGGAAAATTTTCCTCTCGGCGTTGTGATTAGCAGATGCATATACTTTAATTCTATTTTTTGCATATTAAGGTTGTAGTTGGAATGAAAAGTGAGCCGTTTATAAAATTTTTAAGGCTTCGGTAGTTAATTTTTTAAAGGGCATGAAGTAATTGACGCATATCGCAAAATTAAAATTGTTTATTGAAAGAAGTTAAAATTAAAAAAAAAATTAAAACTGCTTATTAAATTAAAAGATTTTCGAAAATACGTGAATTTCATTTAATGATCTTTAAAATGCAGAAAACAGAAATAAAAAATATGTGTTTGCTTATCTGGATTTAGAAAACTTCCCTGCAAAAGACTTGAAGATTTGCGAGGTCCACTGATGTAACCGCCTTGACGAACGATGTCTGCTTAATGCCGGTTCACATTGCATCCGAAATGTTGCGTTGCGTTTCTACGTTGGCTCCGAGATCACTGACATGACCTGTGGTTGGTTTGACAAATCACGTGGTCAGTGATCTGAACTATGTGATTGGTTAAAATTTTTAACGCTTCGGATTCAGTGTGAACAGGCCGTTATTCTAGAAGTCATCTTCCATAGGAAGTAGTTTACCGACGATCTTCCCCGTGTAGTCGAGTTCCTTGAAGCCTATACCTTTACACTTGCAATGATATTCTGCTGGCGTCATGCCCATCACCATCTCGTACAGGCAGACTCCCAGAGAGTACCAGTCGGCCGTTCTATCTGTAAACAAAAATTACATAATTACACCATCATCTGGATGGAAATTGGATTGCGAAACGGATGAGGTCAGTTTTAGTGTCACTCCCAGGTAGCCTTAAAATAAACAGAAAAAAAACCTCGCAGTTCACTACCATCTTACAACGAGAACGCGTGCATTGAACATTTGTACCAGAATACACTCATACTGTTTTCCACGTAATTCTTCAAATATTAGAGGAACCTTTGGTGCTTTCGTAAGCAACTGAGCTTAAAAGAAACATCTGATATATTTCACATTGCTGTTAGGTGAAATAAACTATGACGATTCATGTCGTCTTTCCATAAATGGTACTTTCCACCGCACAAATATCATCCCATCCTTTGAAGACAATGATATTTCTACCAGGGCTCTAGAAACAGTTTCCTCCTCTCCGATTCTGTCTTAGTACCCCTTTATCCGCAGTGTTTAACTAGTATATAGTTTAGTTAACGAATGCGTACAGCTTGGAGTCTAAAGTTGCATTTCCTCGGCGTATGCGCTCTTTTTAGTTTTATCCGTGGACGGACAGCATGTTGCATAACAGAGTTTTTCAGCACTCAACTTTTCGATCTCCTTTCGAAGGCAAGTTTTCTCGAGACCCTGTTTCCACCTCATCGAATTTTTCAATACTAGAATTTAAATGCTTTCTAATGACTCACGCCTGTGATTTGCGACTGTATTGTAAAATTCAGATGGATTTCCGAGTTTTTAAATAAGCTCAACGATAATTTTATTTTATGAGTATCTTCGTTCGTCTGGATATGAAGAAACATTTGAGTAATAAATTAGTAGCTGGTGAACCCTACATATTGGTTTAAGTTTCGGTCTAAATAAATAAGCTGCTCACATTTTTTTAATCGTCTTACGGTCAACTGATATTAAGCTGGAAATGCTGTTAGAATAAGAGAGGGAACTGCGTTAAGTTAAAAAGTTCCATGGACCGAGAAAAGAGACATTTATTAACAGTAGGCCAAACATATATAAGCAGTGGCGCCGGAAGAGTCAAATATAGAGGGAGGCAAAGTAAAATAGATTAAAACTTTTACACCTTTATTATTAAAAATACATATATACGGTTATAAAAAATACCCTTTTATGTTATTTTTCTAATCGGAGAAAAGTAATGAGAGATTTCTTCTGTTTTGAGAAAATCTATTAATTACTTTTTCAATAAATGTGTCTTTATTTTTACTCACAGATTCTCTGTGAACGCTAAGCATACAGAGACCAGAAAGTCTCTCTTGAGACATGGTTGATCTCAACCAGGTTTTACCCGTCGGAGCGTACTAAAAGATCCAAGTTTCGGCTTCACAGTTCAAATTTTCAATTTCATACAGTCTTGAGATGTTATGAATGTTTGATTTTAGCAAACTAAAGGTTTCTGCCTGTATTATTAGTTGCGGGTGAAAAATAGACAGAGCAAATGCACTATCCGTCTCTTGGGAAAATCGGACTTCAATGGACTGTATAATTAAATCCAGATATGGAGTAAATAAAGAAATTCGAAAATAATTTTCAGCACTATCAGTAGAGTAGTTAGCCCTTTGCGTTTGCGTTGCAGCTAATCTAGGTATTTTAATATCAATGTCAAATTTTCTCTCGTCCAATATGCATTTTTAAAAATATATCTTTAAAGTAATTCTCTGCATCAGCCCTGTGATCTTTCAGAATAGATAAAAGTAATTGAATATGTTTCTTCGTCGATAAAAGGTTTATTGTTTTTGCTTGTAAAATATTGCAAACAGGCTCCAGTTTGGCACTATAGTGTGAAATAATATGCAAACACACAATAAATTTAGGAGTGGAAATTGCGCATAACAACTGGTTGGATTTCGATCGTGTATCTCCATTTATTTCCATCGTATATGATAAATGTTGTAGGGCGTTTCTTATTTCCTCAAAATGTTCCAAAAATATTATAATAGACTTATACTTGGCAGACCATCTAGTTTCACAAAATAAGGGAATTTTGGGTACATATTTTCTCCGATATGGACTTTCGCGGAAAAAGTTAATGACTTTTTTATAGTAGCTACTGAATTTTGTACATCCTGGATTTTATTTAAGTCGTTGACCACCAAGTTAAGTCTGTGTGAAGCACAATGAAAAAAAGAGAGCTTTGTTATATTTCTCACGAATTATTTTCTGCACTCCGTTTTCGCGGCCTGCCATTGTTGCACAACCATCAAATCCTAATCCTACTACCTTTTGCATACTTAAGCCATAATTTTCTCAAGTTTGCAATATTGCTGATTATATACCTTCTGCATTCATGGAACTAAGTTCAGTAAATCCCAAGAATTCGTCACATACTGAATTAGTATTTTTATCCACGAATCTTACTCCTATCGAGAGCTGCTCAACACCAGAAATATCAGCAGATTCATCAGCTAACAATGAAAAACCTTCACTGGCGTTCACTTCTGTAATAATTTCTTCTCGAATAATATCACCACAAATCTTAATTCATTCTGAGTCTGGTGAGAAGTATATTTAGCATTTTTTGCACAATTTTCCAAATGATCTTTTAATACTAAATCTCCGCTCTCGACTCTAAAATTTAGGAGATCATCAAAATTTCCAGTGATTTTACCACGGAGAGGTAAATCGTGGGTACCACAAAAAATTATAGTGGAAATGATTGGCATAAGTTTTTCTCGATTAGACTTAACTTGTTCCCGTTCATAGCTACTGAGCTGTTCGGTGACACAAATACTTTTACTCTCCATAACATGTCGAAAGTTTACAGCTTTAATTGTCGATGAACGATGCCACTCCGAACACATATGTTCTTTTGCATTTTATGGAAGTCTTTGCAATTCTTGAAAGGTTTTACAATGAAAGATCCAAAAAACCCTCTTCTTAAATTCGGTCGAAAGGTAACACAAGTTTTACAAAGTCCACCCTTAAGTTTATTGGAATAAGCTAACCAATCGTAATTTTGTAACCATTCGTGACGAAAAACTCTTTTTCCATCTGAGTCCCTTTTAAAATTGTAACTTGAATCGGGAACAAAATGTCGAGTCAATAACGCATATCTTGTTTCATCGGAAATAGAAGCATGCTTTTCAATAAAATCTCCTATATGTAAAGGATGAATATGAACGGTACGATTTTCACCAACACCAGATAATGACGTTGTATTAGATTCATGATCAACATCAAAATGTAATGACCCAAAACCTTCACTCACTACTGCTAAGCTAGGAACTATGTTAGTAGATGTACTAGGTTCTACTTCTAATGGTTCAAGAAGCTTCGATTTGTAATTACTATCAGTTTTTTCTTTAAAAAAATTCTTATATCCATGATTTCATGATAATACCTATTGATATTTTGGTATGTCCAGCAGTAAAAATAAAATATGATTTCATAAAATAGAAAAATCGTTAAGCAGAATAGTAGAAAACTCCTAGGTTTTAATTTCACTCTAATCCTTTGCCAGAAAACAACAATTGAAAAATGAACTTAAAAAAATGATACAAATCATCTACTTTGAAATTCTACGTAATTAAACTACTGTAAATATTTTTCATTGTATTTTGAACAACAACACCTATTATCCATATTATTTAAAAGACGACTCTTACCTTATGTAAGCAACGTATTGTGTCCATGTTAGAAAACCGTTAAGTAAAACCGTGTACGCGTTTCAAATGCATCGATTCAAGATTCCCTTTCGCGATGCAAAAACATTGTGTAGGGTTGCTTTTGAATCGCAAAAGCAAACGTCTGGCATTGGCGCTTAAACGCACTTGCGTACCTGAAATTGACGATTAATCGCTCCTGCGTATATGGAATGACGTTTATCGCGCTTGCGTTAACGAGTGTGAGGTTGCAATTTAGTATTCAGTTTTGTTAGGCTTTATGATTTGAAATGAAAATTCTAATATTTTACGAGCACTAGCTAGGTAGAAACAAAAAATTCAATTTTCTAGGGGAGGGCAAGTGCCCTCCCTTGCCCCCCCCCTTTCCGGCGCCACTGTATATAAGCTACAATACAGATAGACACAGACTGACTGACAGACAAAAAGGAACATCATATGTATTTATAAACTTATACAGGATCCCAGAAAGAGCCCATAGTAACTTTTAATAAGGCATCCAATAGAAATCGTTGATACGAGATCAAATCAGAGAGAAGGGAAGGAACTGAGATCAGATGATGTCCTCTGCTATTACATTGCTAACAAATGTATGATTTATTGCGATGCTCACAACACATGCTACAGGAGATTTCAGAGGGCAAAATAAAAGATGTTGAAGAAATAAATACCACCAATATCCAAGATGATGAATGCACAATTCTGCCGATACGTTCCCGAAGAGTCGAGATTGTTCGAAATGAATTTTTGAGTCCTATTCCGGAAAAGACTCCCCTTTTAGCTTCGATACCAACCAAATATTAAGCAAGAATTGAGCTGTGCGGTGGTCGTATGCTTGGACTGAAAATTCTAAGATGATTGATACCTTGTTTTAAAGAAAACATAAAGCTTTAAACATTTTGGATTTCATTTTCGTCAGCCTAAATGTGTGAGCTGATCTAAGCGTGCGAATAACGCAGGAATAGACTTAAACTAGAAGCCGATCGATCGTACAATATCAGTTTCAAATACATGTTTAAAATGAAACGGTTCGACTAAAGGAGAGAGTCGAGCTAGTTTCAGTCACAAAATTTTTTTTTAATCATTCAAGAGTACTCAAATATTTGATAACTAATCATTATTTGTTCGAAAGCGTCTTCGTTTCTATTTTGCATTTAATTCAAAATTATCTTGCTTACTGCTTTTTTTTTTTTGGAACGAAGTTCTTTTACGCGGCTTACAGTAGAGTGAACTGGCAGGAATCGTCACGTAACGAAAAAGCGTTATGCCCCTTAATAAGAGCTTTTTCTCAAGGACTCTGTGGCTGAATGGTTATCGCATCGGTCTACAGAGTATCGGACGATCGCATTACGGAGCGAGAAGTCCCTGGTTCAAATCCCCGCACTGGCCGTTTCTATTCCCACTCATTCTTGGAATAGCGCAATGTATGTGTGTGTGTATATATCTATCTATATATATATATAATCAATAGAAATCTACATATTAAATCACGTTTAGAGTTGAAAAAATAACGTAAGGAACTTCGTTCCTGACGGGGGTCCCCCGACCGCACAATTTTTTTTAACTTTCAATTTTTTCCATTTAAAAATCTTTTTATGACCCCCTTTCCTATGAGGATCCCAACCTATCCGTTGTAAAGCATTGCAGAGATCGGTAGCATTGTCTATTAGATCGGTCTCACTGGCTCATGCGAGTACAACTTGCCGACTTTGCCTGGCGAGGACGTTGGATTTAGGTTATTGCAGTGGTTCCCAACCTTTTTCAGCTGGCGACCCACCTTTCCTTATCGGAATACCTCCACGGTCCATCGGTCCATGGTGGAGTAAAAAACCTTATTTGTATCGTATCCCTTCCTTACGTATATGCAAATATATATATGCAAATATATATATATATATATATATATATATATATATATATATATATATATATTTATATATATAAAGAGCTTGTCTGTTTGTTTGTCCGCTATAGAATCATAGACTGTTTCACCCACCGGGACCAAATTCGGCACAGTTAATGTTTAGGACCCGAGAAACTTAAATCAGGAAAAACGAAATTTGGGGTTCAATTAGTTTATTTTTTCAATTAATTTTTTAATGATTTTTGTGCCCCTAAGCGTACCTCTTAAATATGGATACAGCCCCTCCACCACAACCAGTCTAATTCGATACGCGGGGGAAAAGAGGTTTGTTCTGAGGGGTGGTTTGAGAGTTGGTCTGGGGGTGACGGGGGGGGGCGAAGTGTTTATTTTGCGGGGGGTGCAGCCCAGTATTTTTTTGATGGTATGCATGAAAAGTTTTATATCTATATATCTACCCGGGCAACGCCGGAAAATAATGCTAGTATATATATATATATATATATATATATATATATGTGTGTGTGTGTGTGTGTGTGTGTGTGTGTTTATATATATGTTTTTTGAAGATACAGATTGATTATTGATAAACAATTTGTGTTCTGATTTGAAAATGGTTGACAAAATATAAGCACTTTGTACTTTGACAAAATATAAGCACTTTTTCTTATCTTTTCTGATGGTTTAGTCGATGGTTTCTGATAGTTTTAGGATCGAGTCGCGACCCTCCTGTAACCCCTCCGCGACACACCGGTTTTGAACCGCTGGATTATTGGACTACGTGTCCTAGAGACGGTTATCATCAACATTATCTAACTTACAAATATCCCCACAATGCGTTTTATGGGAGAGCCGGTTACTTTTTAATACTAGTTTTTCTTTTACTTTTTGCTTACAAACAAAATATTGGGGTGATGTTTAAAATTGCGTTTTAAGTCATTTTTCATTACGAAGACAAACATAAAATAATTTCGAAAACTTTTCTGGGATACAATTTAATGGTAGCATTCTCACCGTATATTTCTCCGCTGAAGACTTCAGGCGCTTGGTAGTACAGATTTCCGTGTAATCCCCGAGCTGTTTTGTTCATCTGCGAAAAGAATATTTAGAGACGGTAACAGGGTAATGACCGCAAATCTGAATAGACATCTACTGAAAATAAATTTGAATAGGTGCACCAAGGCTTTCCTGTTGCACTTACAAATACTGCTTGTTGTTTGCCAATGCGGAACACTTGTCTATTAAGAAATTCACTCTGAATGGTTGCTTTCAATGGGGGCACCATATAGGTGAACCAACACCACCTCCTGGTTTCACCTCCATTGTGACCGAGCACCCAGGGGCGACATCTGAGGTGCTCGTACCTTTTACCTCCCTCTCTGACCTCATAGAAGGACTTTCCGGTGTACGGATTTAACATGTCCTTATCCGGCCTAGACACGAGGGTATTTAATGGCGTCGTAGGGATTCGAACCGTGCATCACCAGTTCCAAGGGCAAAGCACTACCACTAGGCTACCTCGGGCCCCTCTTACAAATACTTCCGTCGGCTACGTTTAAGGGATGTAATGATCAGCACATCAAAGTGGGGAGTAGAATATTCCAGGCTCAGTTCTCGGACCAGTCAGCCATGTTTTATAAAAGCAATTAAAAGGAAACTGATTAGTTTAATAATGCGTGGCAGAATGGTCAGTTAATGAAACGTACCAGTACAGCTCGATGCCTCGTAAAGTGTTTGAGTGATTTTCAATTACTTATTTTTATTTTTTAAATTGCACAAAATTTCATTTCTTTATAGAAAGCACATTTTGATCGTGTCGAGGTGACGTCACACCATTCCCCATACGTACTGCAAGCTCGTCAAGGGAAAAATATTCGATCGATTTGACGTCAGAACGACGCACAGCTTTTGCCAATTTCAAAAGAGTGTTTCGTCCAGGTGCGTGCGAATGACGTCAGATTGGTCGAACTATTTTCGCTCGTTGGTTGTCTGACTAAAAGCATTCGTTCAGAACTAAAAAAAAAATGGCAAATGAGTGAAATCTGCTTTCTTTACTGGCTAGCTAAATTTTCGAGAGCTGCGCAAGAATAGTTTCGATAATACCCCTCGACTGAGGCAGCAACGATGGTCGACACAAAGTCTAAATTTGCTGTCAACGTCCGTTTGTACCAACTAACGTATAGACATGCTTTGCGCGTTCCGAAAAAGCTCGATAGGAGTCTGAAAAATGTTCCATGCCGGTAGTGTTCGTTCCGTGTGGAACGTTGGTTGGTTAGTTGGTTTTTGAAGCACTGGGATCATCTTTTTGTACGCGAGGGCTGTTAACAGATTTGAATCTACTTTTCAATACCGTGTGATTGAAATCTTTCTCTCCAACCGAAGCTCATGGAAATGATGCGTTGAAAAAAAAAATCGCTTTCTTAATGTTGTAACTTACGAGTTTAAGAAATACTCTAACGAATCCGTAACGTTGTCTAGCATTCTCTCTTCTTTTTTTTTTTTTAATGGCCCGTAAGTATAGCCACGCTGATATACCAACTCTAATTGTTGTCTGATCTCTTGTTATATGCGGAAATAATCGCGTTTCTACGGAAATAAGCATATGAGGCGGTGAAAGGCAAAGTGATGTAAATCACATTTTCAGGTCTTTTCATTTGAGGGCATAAATGTAATCTCCATGTTCAATTTATAGTGTAATAGCAAATAGTTATTATTTGCAATATTATAATAATTATTAGGAATTATAATTTGTTCAATTTATAGTGGAATTTTTTGCAGTTTTTGATATAAAACTCTTTTGATATACACCACTTGATTTACTGACTTACACCACTTTGCCTTTCACCGCCTCATACGTAGAAATTTGAGGTTTCTTTTTTACAATCTAGTGAATATATATGCTTAAATCAACAATTCCTATATCTAGCTTTGGGAAAACTTGTTTCAGCTAAGTGTCATTTGCTACAGTATAAGTCAGCATCATTAATTATATGAACAGTTCATAGGTTTGTAAATCTGGAGTTCACCGTTAAATGACTTTACCTATCAATGAAAATACCCTCTGATGAAAGGAAGGCCTAGGCTTATTATTTGACCATTTTGCCAGCCTTGGCTTATTGCGCAGGCGATCTCCTATTCTGCTCCTAATTTGCTTTCGCGATTCGTGAACTGACATTCATTTACAGTTAGAGTGAATATCTTAAGGTTTTTCAAAGGCCTAACTTGATTTACAAGTTTTGTTGCTATATTTCGCACTGTTTTTACCTTATCCAAATTGATTAATCTCAAGTGTCGCGGACGCCGAGAAATCTTAGAAAGCAGGTTCTTTGAATGCGGGAAATATAAATTTAGCCTTCCGATAAACAACAGATGAGCCCGTAGAAATATAAACGAATTAAGCGAGTTCTAGTGACTCTATACACTTCTACATTTCACAACTTTTGTAATAATGTAATTAGACGCTAAGCGCTGAAGCTTCGGGAATGTTAAAAGCCCATTAATATGAGAATCGTGCTTAACAGTTCTCTCTTAAATAACTCGCTAATGAACGGAGCAGTTATTCTTTCCGCCCGCCAAGTTGACACTCGAGAACACGAGCTGTTTGAGTACAAACATAAAAACGGATTACTTTTCAATGTCATTCGCTACAGTTTGACAGCAAACAAGTATCCAATTCCACCTTGTCTTAAAGACATCCATTTTAGGCACCAGACCAGATGATGAAGTGAGGGGATAGTTTAGCCTCTTATCTCCCTTCCTCGCCCCTATCATGCTCGAAATATCACGAAAAATACATGGATGAGTTTCTTCGCTAACGCACTTCTAACTACACTTTAACGTGTCTGTGAGACACGTCTAAGAGGCATTTTATTAACCAGATCACCCAGTTGTTAAAGGCAATTGCATGATTCTGAGTTTACCCAATTTTACGGCCTTGGTGCCTTTTAACGGGCTTTTCTCAGAGCGAGAAGTGTCTGAATTCTTTTTGACATCGTTGAAGTGAGCCCGTAATCAATGAAAATGAATCTGGAAAACACTAACATTATGACAGGTAAATGGTTGCGTAATAATATAGACTGATAACTAAACTTAAGAGGCAACACTTGATCGTTTCTGCCAAGTAAGAGTGAAGTGGTATTGGTTGGAGAGGGTGATCGTGCGAGTCTCTAAGCATGTGAGCAATTTGGGCGGAATCGCGTAAAAAAACTGCTTGCAATGAGAGGGTTAAAAGTCATTAATCATTCCTCAAGCAGATGTCCCATTGGGGTTCAGGTTGTTCATCGAACTACACGCGTGTAAAATGATTATTGAATGAAAAGAAAAACCTGTTATATGTCATGATAACAGGGTTGCCCAGAGACTTTACGGGGCCTGGGACAAACTTCTGTTGGGGGCCCCAAGACTATTTTTCAGAAGACTATTTTGTAGTAATAGAAATCTGATTAATCGAATATTTTTTTTTTTTTTTTTTTTTTTTTTGAGGGGCCCCTTTTTTTAGGAGATTATTTTGAATTTTGAAGTACGGAACAAGTTTCAGAATTTTCTTTCGGAGGAAATCTAATAAATAAATTTTTAAAATTTTTTTGGGGCCCCTCCGGCAGTTGGGTGTGGCCCTGCATAACATAAACGTCTCGTTTCTTCGAATGGGTATAAAGTTTTGAAGCATTATTTTCCTCTATTGATAGACCAACACATGGGCATGGTGAACATTCTACATCCGAGTCTCTAAGCATGTGAAAATTTCGCTGCCATTAACTGATGTCTTCGGCATTTCTACAAGAGTTCCTAAAACCCAGTCTAACCCAACATCGGCAGTTATTTACCCACAGTTCGTGAGATATTTTGGGATATTAGGGAATGCTTACTCTCTTCAGCGGCATACCGCTCTAAAAGGGCACCTTAATTTTTCTACTATTCATACGGGAAAAATCAAGATTACAAAGACGAAAATTTTGATACGTTTATTAAATTAATATTTTGCCTCATAAGAATATATTATTTCTGGCACTTCTGACAGATAAAAAAATATTCTTATTAATGCAGTCTGAGTGTGTGCAGGTAATATTTATCAAAGAGAGCATTTTACAGCGTGTTTTAATATTAAACAAGGGATAATAAAAGAGTAATTAAGTAATAAAGCACTGAATATACGATGCAAATAAATCTAAAATGATTACTTAAAACGTTTAAAATAGAATATTTCAAAATATTATTGAAGATAAATTGTGGGCGCCATATTGAAGACAATTGTGACGCCGTTTGTTCTCAGTAAAGAGCGAGACTGCTGGCTATTCATTTAAGAGGGCATCGTATATGTGGCCAGCATTACCCCCTACAAACCGGTCCCGTAATTTAGAACCGAGTCAAGTGACGAGACCGGAACACTTGAACCCGCACCTCCAGAGGTAAATTTGAGAACTTGGAGGACATTGCAACCACGACAAATTTAACGTGCACCGGCCATCATTAGTGATCACGGCGGTGGATTTTGTCAGCGACCGGCATCGAACCCGCAGCCCTCAGATCACTGGCTCGACACCTTTGCCTTCACGGCTAAACGTAATATATGTTTTAAAGTTATTCTAGTATTTTTTCGCTTTCCTTTATCCCATGGGTACCTAAACGTGCGATACTGATTTTAAGAATGATTGCAACAATTCGAGGCTAATCAACACAGTTCCTTTTTTACGACTTTGGCATTTAATGACTTTTAACGCTTCGAGCCACTGCAGGCAATAAATTAGAAGTGGGCAACAAAATGCCGGACACATTAGGTCGGGTTTTAGGAGCTCGAGCCGTTTTGTTGTCCACGGATGGGATGTGTTTGGCGAAGGCGTTGGATGATTGCTCATCTCGCGTCCTATTAAATTTTAACGCTTGAAAACATGTTATTAACGGAACTAAGGGAACGGTGGATCTTTATTTGAGCAAATCTTGTCATTTAGTATTGATTGTGTTATTGTAAAAAAATTATATATTTCTATAGATTAATTGTACCGAAATAGTTTTTTGTAAGTAAAAAATCATTTATTGAGCTTCTACGAAGTAATTTATAAAGTGTAGGTGTAGTAATAAATTTTAAAATTGTTTTTCTCAAAACAGATTTTTCAAGGTTTTTAGATTTTTTAAATGTTCCATGCGACTTAATTTTTGTTCAAAATTCATGAAACTGATGAAGAAGAATCCTGATACTGTTTACAAAAAAACTATGTAGGAAATTTAAAATTCGACTTCATTAAGGCAATTAAATTTATTTTATAACTTATTAAAAGGCAAAATTTTGATGAAAATCGGGATGGAATTCGGAAAAAAAAATCTCTCAAAAATTAACTGTTCAAAGGATTAAATAATTGATACCCAGATTTGTTTGTAATACAGTTTTATGTGATTAAAATGCAAAATCGAGGAAATATCTCAAAAATTAAGTAGCAAGGAGTATTTTAAAATTTGCATATAAATTTCAAATTTTTAAAAAAATCTTAAAATTATAATGAGATTGGAAATTTCTTTTAAGGTGTTCTATACATTTATAGTAAAATGTATATATAAACAAAATTTTGTATCTCTATGATGAAAAAAAAAATTAACGTCCACCGTTCCAGTGACCAAAAGTATGGTCTAAGGGGTGTTATCTCAGAGAATATTTTAACAAAATTCGGTATTGTTAGCATATAATAGCATTACAATTTTATAAAAAAACGATATATGATATTAATATATTGCTACAGGGTGGCCCAAAAGTCACTAGACCATGAGAATGTAATAACTTTTTTTACAGTTAATTTTTTGAAATACATTGGTGTAAGAAATTAAGAGAATTTGCAGACTATCTCTAGATCGACCCACACTACTATCTCGATTATCTCTAGAAATACCGTACCGATTTTAATGAAATTTGATATGTACATACATTGATACAATACAAAACAAATAACCATTCAATAATTGTAATACACACGCATTATCATGCGTAACACTCGTTGGAGTCGGAAGGTATGAAACAGCGGTTGCAGAATAAACAAAAAAATGGGTTAATAGATGGGTTAATAGGGGGTATGGTCCCCTCTTACAGATATTCAGCTCTCGCAGCGTGATTTCATACTTGAAATAAGGTAGTTTATCATTTCCTATGGCAATTGGTCCCACTCGTCCAGCAACGCTGTTTTCAATCCCTGGATGGTTCTCGGAGGGGGGTTGCGAGTTGCAATTGCCTTCTCCAGAGCGTCCCAGACATGAAAATAATAAATTTCAAGCAAGTTCTGGGTGGTTGGACAAATTTAAGAAAAGGCATGGCATCAAGGCAAAGGTTATTTCCGGAGAAAGTAGAAGTGTATCTGAAGCAGTCTGTGATGACTGGAGAAGCAATGGCTTGAAAAAAATTCTTAAAGATTATCAGCCCGATGATATTTTTAATGCTGATGAAATGAGACTCCTTTATAAGTGTTTACCCAACATAACTCATACTTTGAAAGACGATGATTGACATAGAGGCAAGAACAGTAAGGATAGAATAACTGTAGTGGTAGGCGCTAACATGAGTGGTGAAGAAAAACTTCGATTATTGGTAGTAGGTAAAAGTAAGAACCCTAGAGTATTAAAAAACGTAACGTCTTTAGAGGTTGAATATTGTTCTAATAGAAAGTCATGGATGACAAGTGAAATATTTGAAGCGTGGATTTTGAAATTGGATAGAAAAATGAATGATCAAAATAGACAAAATTGCTTTGCTTGTAGACAATTGTCCGGCCCATCCTAATGTGTCTTCAAAACTATCAAATGTTAATTTGCTTTTTCTTCCCCCGAATACCACTTCAATATTGCAACCAATGGACCAAGGGTGTAATAAAAAACCTGAAACTTCATTACCGAAAACGCATTCTCCTACGACTTATCTGGACATTTGAAAATGAAAAAAACTTTACATAAGGTGATTGATATGAGGATATGCATGGCAGAATTAGCCAAAGTGTGAGAAAATGACGTCTCTGAATCTACAATAAAAAACTGTTTCTCAAAAGCTGGGTTCGCCGTATTACCGGAAATCGAAGAACAAGACGTGTTCCCGCACATCCAATAGTCTTGGGAAAATTTGCACTCCCAAGGTCACATTACAGACGGTATTCCTCTTAACAAATTCCTGACGGCCGATGATATGTTAATTGTTGCTGATTATTGTAGAAGCGGAATGGTATAATTCCCCACGGTGTGTGGCCAAGAACGAATCTATTGTAAAGGCTGCAGAGGCAGGGGTAAATAGGGGCTTGTAAAACAAGAGGAAATAGATTAGCTGTCGGTGTGGCCATTGATAGCGATCTAAAGTCTATAAATATTGCAAGATGGATGGTCGTTATTTTATGGCCCACAGTAAAACCTTCAGATGATAAGGGTCAAAGTGGTATTGCAAATGAAAATTATGGTGGGGAGGTACTTCGTAGACTATGGACAGGGCAGTATAATAAGGAACCAATTGGGACAGGAACTACTGAGAGAAAAACAGCCCACTGCCTAATGAAAAAGAGGGGCTGGCCAGAATGGCCCCCCTGTAAACAGACAACAGCCCCTCCAAGTACGAAAGGAATAGGAGAGGAGGTCCAGATTTATCTCAGACTTTTTTCTTAGAGCTCAGATGACTGGAGCATTTAATAAATCACAAAATTCAATTAAAGTGTAATTGCTGCAAACACAATATTCCCTTTCATATTAACATTTTACATACGAGAACTCAGAAGCAGAGGCAAACTATATGGTCGAAGTAATGATTTTTAGAGTCTATGGGTAGGCACTTACTACAGCTGAAGTATGCAGCGATGAAAGATGACATCGACGACAGGGACCCAAAATCACGTCATATACAGGAACATCTCGGCGGGTTACTGGCACTTCTCCTAGACTCTGAGGCAGTCGAGACTCTCTGTCATCTGAGCTCTAAGAAAAAAGACTGAGATAAATCTGGACCTCCTCTCCTATCCCTTTCGTACTTAGAGGGGCTGTTGTCCGTTTACAGAGGGGCCATTCTGGCCAGCCCCTCTTTTTCATTAGGCAGTGGGCTGTTTTTCTCTCAGTAGTTCCTGCCCCAATTGGTTCCTTATTATACTGCCCCTGTCCATAGTGTACGAAGTACCTCCCCACCATAATTTTCATTTGCAAAACCACTTTTACCCTTATCATCTGAAGGTTTTATTGTGGGCCATAAAATAACGACCATCCATCTTGCAATATTTATAGACTTTACATCGCTATCAATGGCCACACCGACAGCTATTCTTCTATTTCCTCCTGGTTTACAAGCCCGTATTTACCCTTGCCTCTACAACTTTTACAATAGATTCGTTCTTGGCCCCACACCGTGGGGAATTATGCCATTCCGCTTCTACAATTATCCTACAGATGAAGACATACTGACTTCGTATCATGAAACTGAAAAAGAATCCGAAGAACCAGAGGAAGTAAATGAATCTGAAAGCATTTCCAAGCCATCGAAAAAAGAAATGCGAGAGGCGTTTGAAACAATACATCCTAGACTTTAATTCACGGAAAATATCCCTGATGAAGTTTTTAGTGGACTGAATAAATGCGAGAATTTCTTTGATGAACATTCTGCAAAACTGGCTGTTCAGCAAGATATTCGTAGTTTTTTTTAAAGAATGTAACTGTGATCATTGTAACCACTGTCTGAATTATTTTTTAAAGGTTTGCAGAACTCAATAAATCTTTCATGTTAATTCATTTTTTAATTATTAATTTTCATCTAATGTGATTCGCATATAAATTGGAAATGAAGTTTCGTATACGAATATTAGCTTTAATTTTAATGTTTTGGGAGAATTATGATAAAACTAAGATCAATTCTATATAACGAAATTTCTATATATCGAATTTTTTTCCGGCAATTTGCTATTTCTATATATGGAGGTTCGACTGTGTATATATATATATATATATATATATATATATATATATATATATATATATATATATATATATAATTTGTGCGTACGCATAATGCGTAAAATTTTCCTCTTTGTCGACATAAAGTCATATTCTGTGCCGAAAAAAAAGTACGAAACGATTCTATCCGTGCCCGTCAAAAG
Source organism: Dolomedes plantarius (assembly GCA_907164885.2). Taxonomy (NCBI): domain Eukaryota; kingdom Metazoa; phylum Arthropoda; class Arachnida; order Araneae; family Dolomedidae; genus Dolomedes; species Dolomedes plantarius. The sequence continues at coordinate 191,121,455 of OU015496.1, read as the reverse complement.
ACGCGACATCGAGACGTATTGAAGTCCGCAATGTGACAACCGCGCGTCGCCCCAACTACGCGAAATGACTCATTTTTTTTTTCTTCATTCTCCTCCCTTTCTGTTTCCGTCGAAATCAAATTCTCCTTGGGCATTTGATAGCGCGCAAGATAGGGGCGAATAAATGTGTGCACTTGACGGAAAGGAAGATTGCTCGAGGAGTGGCGTTGTAATGCGTTATCGAGGAGTTTCTCTTTCAACAGGCCCGCAGTCACGACCGGGCGTTTTCGAGGCTTGCCGAAGATCGCAGCGCTTCGTGCGGGAGACGTCGAGGTAAAGTTATACGCTTTTTTTTTTAGATCGTATTATGTGTTATGGGACTCGGCAGAACCGGTAAATATCCCGTTGGATGGGTACATTGCCTTTGAAAAAGGTTCATATTGGATAAAAGGAAACAGTTTGATCAATAAATAGACAACGGTAATATATACAGATGTATGTTGATGTGATGGATATAGACAATAGTCTCTAGTAGTGTGTGTGAATAACATAGGGAGATTATAGATTGGCACAGATTAGATAAGGAGTGTTGTAAATTGATATATATGGAGGTAAATGATACTTATGAGACCGTATTATACGCGCGTTTGTCTTATATCACTCGGCCGACCAGAAACCAGACTCAATATCCCGTTGGACTGGTACATATCCATTGAAAAATGTCCATATTCGATAAAATGGATCGAGATGATCATTAATAATTAGATACCGGTAATAGATACATATGTATATTAATGTGATGGATATAAACAAGAGTCATTAGTAGTGTGCGTGAATAACATAGGGAGATTACAGATTAGCACAGATTAGATAGAGAGTGATGTAAATTGATATATATGGAAGTATATAATATTTATGAGACCGTCTTATATCACTCGGCAGACCTGTAATCCTGAAATTTTAACTGAACACCTTGTTTATTTTGTAGGGTATGTAATAACACATAGTCAATAAAAAAATTTAAAAATGAAAAAAAAAACATTAATTATTTATTTAGTATTTAGTAATTATTTAAATTTTAAAACATAACACATAAAATAGAAAAAAAATCTTAATTTTGTTGGGTCCTTGGATTGCAAATCTTCTTGATATCAGGTAGACTATAACTTTGCCAAACATGACCATGACTAATTAAAATAACTATATGCATGAATATTTAACTTTTAAGACATTTTGCAGCATTAATCCGTCCAACATGTTTGAATTTCTTGTAGCCGTTGCGGGATATAAAACAGCTCCAGGTTTTCCCGGAACACCTATTAACTTTCCGTGGAACACCGGTCATCCGCGGAGCATAGTTTGGGAAACCCTGAGAGTGGGGTCGGGTTGGAATCCCAGCTCCTGCGTTGTACCCTCATAGGAAGCAGTGTTGGTTGACCTATGTGGTGCTCCCTTAATGAAGCAGAATAAAAGCAGAATAAACTAACAAGCAAACAAACAAAAAAGGAAAAGGAAAGACAGTAGATAAGCCTATTAGCACTATCCCTTCATCGGTAGTGTTATCGATGCTAAAAACAATTAAAGTTTTTCCGATAAACTTACTTTATAATTTATTAAATTATTTACTGATTAAAATAGTTTTATAAGTTTATATTCAGTCACTTTTGTTAGTCATTTCAAATACTTGGAGAACTGAAATTATATATATATATATATATATATATATATATATATATATATATATATATATATATATATAAATATATATATATATATATATATATATATATATATATATATATATATATATATATATATATATATATATATATATATATATATATATATATATATATATATATATATATATATATATACTGGGCGCGTGACTGCAAGCGCTGTTTAATTTTGTTGTTGTTGGTCATTATCATGTTTTTATTAAATTGCTTTCTTGTTGGTTTGTGTGTGTGTGTTTGTCCCTTACAAATCTTGCAATTGATTTTTAACTAACTTCCCGACTAGCTAGACATTTGAAACTTTTAGAATAGCTCAGAACACGATGACAATGCATTTTTAAATACTTTTAGCCATCTTTAAGCAGATTTGAATCCATTTTCAGTTAATTTTGTTTTGTAGACTGCTGCAGCCATCTATCGTCCGGGACGGGAACGAAAAGTTAAACGCAACTTAACTTCCAATTAACTTAATTTTCTATCAAATTGATGGAATAATTCAGCAAAAAAAATTTTTTTAAATTATTTATTAATATATAGAATTGTCAAGTTCATATGATTCAACAGAAAATTTAAAAACATGGTATATAAAAAGTTCTTTTTATCTTGTAATTATTTTTCAGAATAATTTACTAATATATATATATATATATATATATGCTTTTTTATAAACTGATTTAATTGTTTATTAAATTATTTATTGATTAACTTAGTTTTATTTGTTTGTTCAGCCAGTTTTATTAGTCATTTGAATTACTTGGAGAATCGATTTGATTAATTAGAATTTGATTTTGATTAAAAATAATTTTGAATGTTTATTCATTGGAAATGGTTCGAAAATTTTTTCTCGTTGTATTCAAAATTGTTCAAAACTTTATTTTCTTTTAAACCTAACTTTAATTTTAAAAGTTTAACAAGACTTTGACAACATGGTATTCTAGAATTTTAAAATGTCTTTAATTTTTCGGGGCTTTCAGAATAATTTTAAATGTTCATTCCTCTCAATTAGTTTTATTGCTGTATTTGAAATAGCTATATATATTATTTTTATTCGAAGTATTTTAAATATTTATTTCTTCGAAATGATTTTATGACTGGATTTGAAATAAAATTCAATGTTTATTAATTATGATTTTATTGGTCCATTCAAATCAGTTTAGAATACTTATTCCGTTCGAAATAATATCGGCATGTTTCAAATGTTTTTACATACTTATCCATTCGAAGTAATAAAAAAATTATTGAACATTTATTCAGTTGCATTGATAGTTTTATGGATGCAATAGTTTTATGGATTCAACAGCAATATCGAAGTTTATTTAGAGGGAAACAAATACGGCAATTTTTTAATTCAAATTTCCTCAGATGCTGAATTTCGTTGAGTCAAGAAATGTATACAAAATAAATTTAATTTTTTAGGTAGAGAATATTTTTATTTCCTCTTTTAAAAGTAAAAATGATTTAAATAACTTTAAGGAAATGTAAAATATTTTTTTTTCTCTTTAATGAAACAAATAATTTTTTTTTCTTTTTGAGTTAGAGAGGAAGCGGATATAGATATATATATATCCGCTTTTTTGTTACGCCACAGTTTTCAAACCACTTTCTCAACTAAATGAACGGAAGAGAATGTTTTCAAATTTGTTTATTGAAATGTTACAACTTTAAACTCTCCTTTACATTAAAAGTAACTATTCTATGATTAAAAATTGTTTAAAATAAAGATGGGTAATTCTTTCTAGCATAGAAATGCTGTAAAGTTTTTAACACTTTTTGGATTAAATATGACAGTTTTTTAAACTTTAAATTGAATTTTTATAAATTCCCTATTCTGGGTACTTGACATTGAAGGAAGACATTCGCACTTGATCCGCGAGAATCGTTGGTTGCTTTCAACGGAGGCACCGTATGGGTGATCCGACAACAAGCTCTGGTGCCAACTCAGTTTCAAAAGAAAACCCTGAAGGGGGGTGTGATATCTGGAGAGCTCGTACATTCTTTCACCCATTGACCTCGTGGAAGGACTTTATGATCTACGGATTTAAAGTGCCCTTATTCCGCCTAGACACGGAGTAAAGAGGAATAAATCAGCAAAACACTTACGAAAAACGAGACGAGTCCTCTTTGCTGTTTACAAATTTATTAGTGGCACAATTTCAAGTATTATGAGACCTGGTGCCTTCAAAGCAATACAGCATACATGGTTCCGCAAGCAAGCTAGCACTTAGACAAAAGTCTACACTTTTACACACAAACAGCCACCTGGCGAAATCGAAATTAAATTTTCATGCAGCTTTCCTCTGAACAGCAGTGAAGCAGTCGAAGTGCAGCGAAAGCGCTATCTGTTGGCCACATTCCGCTACACGGAGGTATTGAATGGCGTTTGTCGGGGTTCGAACTGAGCACCCTCCAGTTCGAGTTCGATGCGCTATCACTATACTCGGGGCAAATCTAACCTGAGAGCACTAAACATACTACAACAGCCAATTTACACCTGCAACGGAAATAACTCCCCGCCGCTACAAAATGCGGATTGCCATATTTGGCCTTTTATTGCCCATTAAGAAAATTATGAAGGTTTTAAATATTTAGGCTTTAAGAAAACAATCACATATTTTGATTTCTATTTTCATGTAATCAATGTATTTTGAAACTTTTAACCATGCATCGTTCTACTTACTATTTCCAGTAGTAATGTGGGAATTTCCGAAATCCGCAATAAAATTTAGAGTCCTGTTTACTTTTATAAATACGGGATCATACAAAAATAACGCCAGATACTCCCGCCAAGGAAACGAAGCCTTGTGAATGGTCAGATTATTCTATGACGTTGCATTCTCTCTCGTATGCTGTATTGCGCATTATTTACTAAATACATGAAACACCACATTATTGCTGCCCTAATATGTCTACGCTTTATCAGTAAAATCATTATTTTAAAGATTTATGTCTGAAATGTACCTTTAATCAACTCTGTTAATAGGAAAAAAAACGAACCATATCGCAATCGCGGAATCATACTGCCCTAGCGTCCCACCTGTATTCAGGTTAGGTATGCCCCGAGTATAGGCTACCTCGGTTTGTTTGATTCCTTAAACCGAAGACAAAAGTAAGTAACATGTACGATGTTAAATGGTAATAATAACTCCGTAACCAGTTGTATGGTTTGTATTATTAAATCACACGAAGGGCCAGTTTGAATCACGTTCACGGTATATGCAATTACTGTAACTTCGGGCTGTCAGAGCCCCAAAAGTAGCGGGATCCTGAGTTCGAAAATTTTCAAGTTCTAAGCCGGGGATTCCCAAACTTTTTACGTTTGCGGCACCCTTGGGAAGAGATTAAAAACTTGGGATACCTTTGTTAGAATTTTATTTCTTTTTTCTTTTTTTCTTAAACTAGGGGCTTTGTCCCTAAGCTCGCTACGCTCGCTCCTCTGTTATGGCTGATAGCGAGATACATAGGGATGATTCTCGGGCAATGTAACAGCCATTTACTGTTGTCAGTCACCCTTATGGGGAATCACTGTTTCAGCTTTAAAATTCAATTAAAAATCGAAATTTTAAGATAGAGACTTGAAATGAGGTTTATATGAATGAAAAAGCTTTCATCTTCCAGATGATGTAAATATTTTCTTTGAAAGATAAAAACTCGAGGAGCATCGATATTACGTCCACATATGTGACGATATTTCTCGAAAAAGTGGGTTTAATATTTTGATGAAAATATTAGCCTGTTTTAAATTATTTTTAAACAAATGAGGCCTTGTTTGAAGAAGAAATGTCTGTAGTCTTAGATTGTAAAATGATCAAAATTCTACGATTAATTTTTGGCGAGTTATCGTAATCTGAACATGAAAAAGTCAATATTTTTCCACAAAACATAAAATTAAAAAAAAAACTTAAAGTCCGACGAAGATGAGACATGTCTTACTTTCTTCTCCACATTTTTCTGCATCTATTGGTATCGGTCTCGACCCCAGATTCCCAGCGGTTTCGGAGGAGATAACGTGACAAGCTTTTCACAGCGGCTGCGGCGGCGGCGCCAGTTACTTTTTTTTTTTAGAATAGAGAGATATTAAATCAAAGTGGAATATATATCAGGAACGCGTTAAATTTACATAAAAACTTTCGAATAAAATATAAATTTTATTCAAAAAAATCGAATAAAAACTTTCTCTATGGTAGGTTTTATTCATTTACTGGAAGATATCACTAACAAACACCAGAATAGAATATATTAATACAATTTCAAAAATAGCTCCGGGATTCAGTTTAGTATGACGCTACAACTGAAATCGCTCAAAAAAGTCTCGTTTTATTACTGTGAAACTTGCGATGGATGCTTAAGGGGACAGTGGACTTTCGAATTTGTGAAATTTATCCAAAAATTCGATTTTTTTATTTTGCTGAATCTACGGACGAGTAGGAATGTGTTGCAAAAATGAATTTAATTTCTGTGATTACTTTTCAAGTTATAGGCATTTGTATTTAATTTAGATATTATGTGGTTACTAATAGCAATAACTTTAAATGTGTTTTTCTCAAAATAAAAAAAATTCATGTCATACGAATATTCAAACTGCTCCAGGCGCATTTCTAAATATCGTATTGCTTTGAAATTTAAGTTTTACATACTTAACTGTATATAAAATAAATCTTATTGAAAAAAATTACGCTTCGTAGCGCAGAATTTCTAAATTTTGTACTTGAAATGATGATTTATAGGTATTTTGCTTAATAAAAAGGGTGTTTCCACTATTATTATTTTTTCTCTTTATATTTTTAATGAATGCTAAAAATAAGCAACAAGTTTCATTGTTAGTTCTATGAGGCATCCTGAAAATAAAAATTATCATATTATATGCAAAAGAAATGCGCATGGAACATTTTGAATTAGGCCAATTTTTGATATAATTAATAATTCATAATTCATAAATTATTAATATTTCATCTTTAAATTTTAACCACTTTTACATATCTATGGTACAAATCACATATTCAAATTTCAAGCAAATCCATTCAAAACAAAAAAAAGTTATGTTTGAAGGTCCACTGTCCCCTTAAGGCACAAACGTTTGATATCGAACCTAAACAGTTATGAGCGTGATGGTAGGTAATTCCTCCTCAGGAACTATTGCATAGATCTGTGTCACAATCCGTCGGCCGTGGTCGACATTCATTCAACTTAGCATTTATTTTCAGGGGTCCCTACTAATATTTAGTTATTAGTAGTGCTGTCACTCCGCCCAACTTTCAAATTAAATATTTCGAAGTGACACCGAACTTATAGGGTAAGCAAAATTCCTACCTCCATTGTCCCGGGGGAGCTCCTTTAAATGAAACAGATCCTGTGATGTTATTCTTTAGGTACTCATATAATATCGAGAAAATATTAAATTGTTTAATTCAGATTACTAATGACACACACACAACTTTATATATATATATTAATTTAGACCAAAGTTACATACTTCCCGCCGTAAAAAACGAGACCGAAATATATACTCACCAACAGGCGCCGTATCTTAACATAACAACAATAAAAGAAAAAAAAATAAAACTCAAAATTTAATTGCGTGTTGGCAAACATCAAAAAGTTATCTCGCGAAATGTGGCAGGAGTCAACAAAGGTAAATCAAACAACGAGTGAAAACCATGGTAAACCATGGAGTCTGCGACAAGTAGGGACCCCTGAAAATAAATATTTATTACCCCCCCCCCCCCCAAAAAAAAAAAAAAAAAAAAAAAATCTTGAACCACCCCTGGCTGATCTCACGGCACCCTAAGGTGGGAATCACTGTTCTAAGCATTTTATATCACAATTCCATTATTAAAGTGCGGAGTAGAATGTTTTTCAATCAAAGTTCCCAACCTGTGCCGTGGCGGCCTTGTGGTACAGTGCGCTGGCTTTCAGTGCTGAGGGTGCTTGGATCGAATCCCGGCGAAGCGCCACTAAAATGTCTCCGTTCGTGTCATACCTTCATAGGGGGTAATGCTAGTCCGCCTATGTGGTGCCCCTATAATAAAATGGACAACAAAACTGCGGTGAATTATAGGCGAATGTCTTCATTACAAGTGCCTCCGCATTGGTTAAAAAAAAAGTTCCCAACCTGGGTATGCGAAAAAGTGATAACATATTGATGCTTATCAGTGGTTCTTAACCTTTTGTTGATCTGAGACCACTTGTTACAAAATAAATAAATAAATTCGTCGGGGACCCTCTCCCAACCAACCGATTTAGAGACGAAAACGGGTTTAATTTTCTGAATAAACAAACTCTTGGGGATAAACGGCTTTAATAAAAAGTTTAATAACAAGAAAAAATTGAACGTAAAAGCAAACTGAATAGCAAAGATAAAGAAAGGCACTTGAAAATTGATGAGATTTTTAAGCTTGCATTGACTTAACTAGCTATTAAATGGCTGCAACTCTGCGGTATGGCCGTGACGCTGGGACTTCACGTCACAGAAAATATACTAGGGATTTTAAAGAAAAACAGGGATTTTTTTTGCTCTGGAAACGGAAGAAATACAGAAAGTTTTAGAATTAGTGCATATATATCGGAACAAAAGTAGTTTACCTTACTACTAATTTTATAAAATTGTTAAATCTGCGGTCGTTTTGAAATGACGAAACCATCTTTTTTTTCTATCACTCCTGACTTCATGGACCACTTTTTTGGTTATCCCAGACCACCGGTTAAGAACCAGTGATGTAAATAGTGAAAGACGAGATTTGTATCAAAACTAGACCAATTACTTTGCGGTACTGCAAACCTTTTTCTAAATACGAGAATTTCCCAGCCTTCTTCCGCCTTGTTAGAGTAATAAAGTTATCAGCTGCTTATAAACAAATACTATTACGTACTGTTATAATAACTGTCTTGGTGCTATTATCGTACTGTACTTATTAGTACGTAAACACAATGAAGTTACCAGTTTTTAATAAATTAAATGTGGGCCGAGATAGCCTAGTGGTAATGCGTTGGGCTTCGGACGGGGGTTGCTCTGTCCCAATCCTGACAAACGACATTCAGTACCTTCTTGTGTATGTCGGATGTGGGTACGTTAAATCCGTAGACCTGGAAGTCCCTCCACTTGGTTATTAGGTGGAGGAAGGTGCGAGCCATTCAGATGACGCTCCTGGAGGTGATCGGTCAAAACTGAGGTGCCACCATGCGAGCGATCTGGAAACACCTGTAGGGTGCTACAGCTGTCAGATAAAAAGTAAAATTTCCGCGGTTCTGTGCGAGTGTTTCGGACAAAGTGCCTTCGAAAAAGACAATATATATATATATATATATATATATATATATATACACACATATATATATTAAATGTTAATAATTACAATATAAAAAGAACTTTTTAATATACCATGTTTTAAAATTTTCTGTTGAATCATATAAACTTGACAATTCTATGTATTAATAAATTCTTTTTAAAATTTTTTTTGATGAATTACCCCATCAACTTGAAAGAAAATGATCAAATGCATAATAAAGAGGTATCAAATGAGTAATCAATCGTTTAGCTCGAGAATTGGTAGTTAATTCGCATTTAACTTTTCGTTCCCGTCCCGGTCGATAGATGGCTGCACCATTCTACAAAACAAAATTAACTGAAAATGAATTCAAATCTGCTTAAAGATGACTAAAAGTATTAAAATAATGCTTTGTCATCGTGTTCTGAGCTATTCTAATAGTTTCAAATGTCTAGCTAGTCGGGAAGTTAGTTAAAAATCGATTGCAAGATTTGTACTGGACAAACACACACACAAACAAACAAACAAGATAGCGAGTTAATAAAAACATGGTAATTAAAAATGTAATGTAATAACAACGTAACGTGGATTTTGAAATTCATGGAATCTTTTCAGTTTAGTCTGTATTTATACTCATTGTTTGTTTATGTTATTACTTTTTGCTCTTCTATTCCATTACTGTAATATTTCATTACAACTGAAGCATGCATATTAGAAACTGAGAGCCCTTTTTGTCACCGTGTATTCATAGGTTATGAATAATTATAGCCCACTCCGAATGGTGCACCATAATTAAGATTTATTAAAATTAAATTAATTTAGTTAAGTATTACAATGTATGATTCAAGCATAAGTAAGATGATTCAAGCATCAGTTAACTATTTCAGTAAGTAACTTAACTGACATCAACGGAATAATTTTGATGACATTTTTTGCGGATTTGCCCATTTTTCAAAAATGTTCTAACACTTTCCTTCTTTTAGAGCTGCAAAACTGAGCTCACGCCGTCTTTTAGTCAATAAAAGAACTTTTCCGGAACTGAAATATTCCCATTTCAAACGACAGATGGCGCCAACGAATACCGAAAAAAAAAACCATATAACGCCAAAACTTCGACAAAAATTATTAAAGTACCTCTGTTGAGCAACCGTTAGTATTTTCAATTTCGAGGTCTTTTCGTCAAATATGACGAGAAAATTTCCTTTTGACGGTGGCCTTTTCTTCCTCTTCGAGGGCTCCCGTTCTTCAATGAAGAATCCCTAATTCTCGGTAGGTCAAGACCATGGGGCGTCGCCTTGGGTCAGCTGTACCCGCGTAGAAATTTCAAAGAAAAACATTGTTTTCATTGCCTTTGAAACACATTCTCGCAAAGGGAATGTAAAACTAGATTCACATACTTTGATAAAACTAAATAATTCAACTCCTCTAAAGTTTTTAGATAACTTCTCCGACAAACTTAGAAACTCAATAAACACTAAGTCGCGGCAAATGCCTTGAAAATACGATATAAGCACAGGCGCACTTTGCATATGGCCTCACTTCAATGGATTAACGAGACTAATCACGTCCCCACCTCTACATCCCAAGTTTCTTACACCCAAAATATTGCCTCGTGGTACTTGCGTTTAGAGCACCTATTTTAGCTGGCGCAACCTGATGAATTGGGTAGGATAGGTGGTCATTTGTACTTCTCTAACTCGAGTATTGTCTGGTGAAAGAAGGTGTAAACGAACAAAGAAAGAAAGATCTTTCAAAGTTGACGTCATAAAAATATAATCTATAGAAAGTTTTTTAAACATTTGAAATGTGTAGATTAAGTGCGATTATTCAATTTTATCGTAATTTTAAATATTTTGTTATTCGACACTTCCAATTTTATTTCTGCTTGAATAACATAACATTTTCACTCACGGCAAGTTCTCATTTGCACTTTATTTATTTATTTGAGTCGGAAGTATATGGCAGTGTCTCGCAGCATGTCACATCTCAACTCTTGCAAATTTTACTTCTAGTTTGGCGAGGAGTGGCAAAACATTGCATAATTTAACATGGCGTTCAATGAGCATTCTTACAGCTTGTTGAATAAAATGCTCTCAGATTACGCAAAGTCTTTAGATCGATATCTTAACAAAGGTATATCACTAAATTAAACATTCAGGTACTGCCCGGAAAGGTTTATTCAGTATGTGACCCGTATTTATTGAGAGAGGAAGACTGGAGTTACGATACAAGACGCTGGCCTGAAGTAACTTATCCTGATATCTATACATATCTCAACATAATAATAATCATTCTCAACGAAAGAATGATTATATTCTCTTAAACCTTGCGAAATATTGAAAAAAAAGTGTTAAAATACCTGTTACATACAACTAATATGAGGAATTTTATAAATAAACTTAAATTATTTAACTCAAAATGAAGGTATCGTTAAAAACACATGCAAACGCATAGGAACGGCTTCTGTTTTCTGCCACCCGATAATCACGTGATCTATAGTAGACGAAAACTGACGTAGCCAGTGACGTTGCGACGTTTCGCTTAATAAGTGAAGAGTATCTCTGTTTTATAATTTACGAGAGTTTTGCTCTCATGACTGGCAACAGTTTCCGCATATGTGGAAATCGACTCCACTGATTTGCATCGACTACTGCATTTTGTACTCCCTATTATAAAAATTGCGTGGCATCATTGCAGTGACCTCGACCTTCCTTGATTATTGAAAGGGCACTCGAATTCACATTCAAGATACTTCCTTTGATTTGCAAGACTGGCCATTTTGTTTTTTCCTGCGGTAATTCTCGATAGCGGCTAGACTGCGGAAGTGTCATTTATCTTTGGCCTTGTGGCGAAAGCCTCATTGGTCCGTTTAATTGTTAAAACATTTCAATCCGGTCTCAGGCGCCGGATTAAAATAGGTTCCAAAATAAGACGGTGTAAAAATACGAAATTTTTGACAAATAACAAAAAAATATGAGGATATTCATAAAAATATACTAATGCGATTGCGTATTCAGACAATTTTTTTATAAGCTGCTGAATTTGAGATTATGAGAAACAGATGTCGAATGCCTGTTTTTAAACGTTGTTGTAGCCCTAAGAATTGTACTAACACTGCCTGTCACTGTAGCAGCCGTTTTTCTAAATTGAAAATTTCAAAGAATCATCTATGAACAATAACAACTCAGTGATCCACGAATAATTTCTATAGAAAAGCCGGTATGAAAAACATTAAATTATAGCGATGCAATCGAGCTATTTGCTGCAATAAAAGCTCAAACAATGATTTAGAAGTTTTTTTCTATTACATAACATATTCAAATTTATTTACTTTTTCTGCTTTCGTTAAGTTTTGTAATTAAAAAAAATTTTTTTTTTTTTTAAAGTGAAACTTTTTTTTATTTAATACATATTTTTCCGAAATGCCAGTTATTCTATTAAGTAGACTATTTCTAATATAGTGATACATTGATTACTTAAAGCTGCTGTGTACTAACACTATTGGATTCGCTCATCTCAATGTTAAACCTATGGAGGAAATGTGTCCAAAGATTTCCGACTTGGATTGAAATATTTTGATAAAAAATGTATTCCGTTATAGAAAAAAAATTACACCTTGGGACGTTGTAAACCACCGTACTGGTCCAAGGACGCAAAGTCAGATATTCACAGGTTTTCCGAGCGGTTTACTCTTTCAATCTCCGAGCATGGAGCAGTTGATATGTAAAAAATCCCCCGCCTAAGTTAATGGGGCGATATCCTTTTTGGGTTCCACATGCAGTGAGGGTGTTGAATCGGCTTCACAAGATTCTTTTCAAATAGAACATTCCAAACTTAAAAATAAACTTTCTTTATTTAAAACAAACAAATTCACAAGAACACCAAAGCACTATTACAACCTCTTCTCACCGAGTATATATCGTATATCTCTTGACACCGCAATATCTATCGAAGTTGCCACTTCAGTACTTGTAACGTAACCAAAAAATAAAAATGAAAACCAAGCATGCAAATGGCATTACGTCACACTGAAAAGTAATTTATATGAATGCCGGCATGTGGGATAAAATATAACAATAATCACACAATATTGGTGAAACGTGTAAAGCTCGACTGTTCTCGCGTGCACGTTTCCTGGACGTTATAGACATTTTTCACCTTGGGGCGTTTAAAAAAAAGTGCAAATAATATTTCAAAATTTAAATTATTCGGAGGGAAAATCTGGTATAGTATGTGTTTTAAACGCTCACTAATTCCTTTGGTGGACGAAATTTCTAAAATGAATCCTGTTGCAAGATGGAGAAAAGTTCAGGCTATCTGAAAATACCATTTTTATTGGATTATCAGAAATTATGTAGCTGTAAATAGTGGACACTTTTTCTCCATAGGTTAACACTGAAGTGAGCGAATCCAATAGGGTTAGTACATAGCAGCTTTAAGAGTTTCTCCAAAAGTTTGGAAAAGCTCTGATTTTAAAACTTGCCGCAGGCACTACGATGGATCGAGCCACCCCTGAGCTTCGGACACAAATTGAGGTATGTACCAGCGTAAGGTTGTTCATATGAATGAAGAAAAGGAGTTGTCACCAATCACCAGAGGTTACTATATTGAGTTCAACATTTTAAAGGAACGCTATAATGTTTGTGACTGGGTTAAATATTCGATTATTAAATAAGAATTATGTATCATTTCATTAGGTTTTCTAATGTAGGAAAAATATAAAAAGACAAAAGAAAAATACCAGAAATAAGGTAATATTTAATCATTAATAAGTTCATTTCTGGTACTCTTGTTTTGGTCTACCGCCATGTTTTGGTTTTCTGCTTCAATTATATATACAGGGTGTCTATAATTAAAGTCCCACTTTCAAAAGGCTGCAAAAAAAGAACCACTGGTCAGAATGACTTCAAATTTGAACTGAATATACTGGAAGAAGAGGGAAACGATTTTGTATAATAAAAAAAAAGTTCCAACCGCTTACAGCGCCATCTATTGATACATTTTGGAACTCTTTTTTATTATGCCAAATCGTTTCCCCCCTTCTTCCAGTATATTCAGTTCAAATTTGAAGTCATTCTGACCAGTGGTTCTTTTTTTGCAGCCTTTTGAAAGTGGGACTTTAATTATGGACACCCTGTATTATTAAATCATTGTATAATACGCCTAAGACTGTAGATGGGTAATAACCAACTAATAACCAGTCCCATACACTGCTTTCATTAGTCACAACACGAGGGAATGAAATATATATAATAAGTACGTATATGTGTGTGTGTGCATTTCAATGTACGTACAGGTGGTTATCAAAATAATGGAAACACTAAGAAACATCATGAAAACCTATATTATTACGGCGCAGGATCACCTTTGTCATTTAATACCACCTGACCTTGTCATTTATTACTACCTACCTATCACCTTGGAATTGGATTATACATGTCATTAATAGTGGTTAATAATCTATATATATAAAAGAGCTTGTCTGTTTGTTTGTCCGCTATAGAATCATAGACTGTTTCACCCACCGGGACCAAATTCGGCACAGTTAATGTTTTGAATCCGAGAAACTTAAATCAGGAAAAACAAAATTTGGGGCTCAATTAGTTTTTTTAAAATTAATTTTTTAATGTTTTTTGTGCCCAATAGAGGTGCGTCTACCCCCTGTGGTTTTCCCTCAACCAGGTGCGTTAAGAGGGGTGGTTTGAGAATGACGGGGAGGGGGGGGGAAATTCCAATGTGCGGGAGAAAGAGGGTTGGGAATGACCTTAAAATCAGACGAAGGTCCGCAGGCTCAAAGTTTCTTCATTTCTTATTGTTTGTATATCATTTCAGTAGAAACGTGCTAAGCGCATTCTGTCTGGCCAGATGAACATGAAGAGCGGGAGTAGCAGCCCAGTATTTTTTTGATGGAATGCATGAAATATTTTTTATCTATATATATACCCGGGCAACTCCGGGCAATAATGCTAGTATATTATACAATTCTTAAGGGGAAAGTTCCTGTAGATATGCTGTGGTGGATATCAATACCTGGCTCTATCCGCTTATGCAGATCACGGTGGTTGAATGATATACAGTCGGGGGGGTTGTACAGGGCAAGGTAAGATATTTGACTTCTTTTTCATGCTCCCAAACCAATACTTGATAGATTTAGCTGTATGTATAGGGGGATTATCATCCTGGACAACGCCATCTCCTGCAAGAAACAATGTTTGCCCTATAGGATGGACTAGTGAGCTAAAATTTTGACATAGTCCTTCCCATCCAATCTTCCTTTTAGGGTTACAATAGGGCCTGAAGAAAACCATGAGATGCCATCCGAAACCCTGATAGATCTACCTCCATGATTGACAGTTGAGATGAGACAGGCAGAATCTTACGCTTGTGTAGGTGTTCTCCAGACATACGCACGTCCTGTTGCGAGGAACAATGTGAACAATGATTCGTCGGACCAAATGCCATTTTTCGACATATTACTCGACCAGGATTTGCTCTCGTGGCACCATTGTGGACGATATTTTGTATTGGCATCTATTACTAGTGGCTTGGGCATAGCTACTCTTCCGTAAATGCTTTGTTTGTGAAGTTCCCTTCTACCTGTAATGGTTGATACCGGAACATGCAGATGCAGATTGAGCCCTTCGGTCATTTTGGTTGCAATTGATTTCTTTCTTCGTGTCACAATCCGCTTCAATACCTCGTCCGTCTCTTTCACTCAGCTCTCCCTTTCGTCCACTATTCTGTTTGGCAAAGGATGTTTTTCCGTGCACTCTGTATGCTATCATGACATTAGATACCATAGCTCGAAAAATACCCATTATCTTGGGGGTTGCAGTAACAGATACTCCAATTCAAACGCGCTCCAACAATTTGCCGTTTTTGCAAGGTCTGCAAGATTTGGCATTTTGCGATGTTCCCCCCAAAAGCACGATGCCCTTAGCTTCATTACTGCTATCTGATAGTAGAATAATACATACACTATATTATATAAAAAAAATACGGGTGGCCAGACTCGTTTTTTAAGGAATACGAAGCACATTCATAAACACCAGTAATATTGATAGGTGTTTCCAATATTTTGATAACCACCTGTATATGTGAGGTTTTCACCGTCACGCATTACTCTTTGATACAAGTAGAGGAAGCAACCAGAACTCTGACAGACTATCTCCTATCGTGTCTCCGCCTTCTGCCTCTGACTCCAGCCAAGTTCCTGGTGGTACTTACTAGTTCCAAATTAGTTATTTCCATCGAGAGTGTTAAATAATTGTTTGTTCCTGTTACCCGTATTCAACGAGTTTCTTACAAACGATCTTTACTTTAATTTCATTCTAAACCGATTCTCCGAAAATAAATCCCTTTCTGCTTACAGGTTTAACGATGACAGATTCAACTGGAGGTCTGGCTGAACAACGGAAGTTCCCCAAGCTGTGAGGGATGCCATCCCTTCCCCCGCGTATTCGGCTGGCCGTCGAGCACCATGAACAGGACCCGGCTCCTCACGAGCACCGAGGAGTTATCGAAAACTCTGTCCTACATCGAGCTCGTGTCCATTACTACTGTACTGGCGGCGATCTGTGTGGCGACCGTGGTCGGCAACGGTCTCGTACTGCTGTCTTTCATGATGGACAAGAGACTTCGGACGCACAGCAACTACTTCCTCCTCAGCCTCGCCGTTTCGGACATACTCATCGGAGCTTTCTCGATGCCCCTCTTCATCCAGTACCTTTTGAGAGGCGAGTGGGTGTTAGGAAGGGTCCTGTGCGACATGTGGCTTGCTCAAGACTACATGTGCAGCAACGCGTCGTGTCTCAACCTGCTCGTCATAGGCTTTGACCGGTACTTTTCGGTCACCAGCCCCCTGCGATACAGGGCGAGGAGGACTCGCAAGCGTGTGGCGCTGATGATAAGTTGTGTCTGGATAATATCCTTCCTCATCTGGCCACCGTGGATCTACGCCTGGCAGTACATAGATGGTCGACGCACGGTGCCCGATGACGACTGCTATGTCCAGTTTTTGGAGACCAATTTCTACGTGACTATCATTACATCTGTCCTCGACTACTACGTGCCACTTTTAATCATGTTGATACTTTATTACAAGATATGGCGAGAAACAAAAAAGAGGGAAAAGTATCTGGCTGATATGGAAGCCGGAACTTTCTACGAATCTTTGCGCCCGCAGAAAGAACCTGCCGGCGTAGACCAAACGAGAGTGACGAAAATGCTTCTCGCCTGCTATTCTCGACGCGCCAAGGAAAAGCCAAAGACGCCAGATGATGAAGCAGGCGGAGATACAGAATCAGCTCTACTCGAGCCAGCAATAGTGAACCCAGCCAGAGGAAAAATTGTAAGTGAAAGTGTGATAACCGACGATGAAGAAGCCGCATTTGACGCATCGGATTTGAACACAGTATCGGAGCATACCACATCTTCTTGCGAAACTGTTCGATCCAAGTCTTCTTCAAAAAAACTACTGGGTGTCAAAAACGACAACAAAGCGGCGCGAGTTCTGACGGCTATTCTCCTAGCATTTATTGTTACAACAACTCCTTATAACATATTAGTAATCGTGAAGAACTTGGATTCCACTCATTCCATAGTTCCAGACGCCGTCTGGAATTTCTTTTATTATTTGTTCTATGTCAACAGCACCTTGAATCCAATATGTTACGCCTTGGGAAACAAGAATTTTAGAAGCACCTACTGGAAAATACTTTCTTGTTCGTGGAATAAGAAGCATAATGAAGCATACAGCTTTAGTAACTATTCAGATAAGTCATTACACAGTAGCCAAAATATAAAATGCACGACATCTCTGTAGAAAATAGAAGCATCAAATGCAGAGATTGCTGCATGCATAAATAAAGATGCGTTTTCCTCTCTTGAAGCACACTCTAAGGAAAAATGAGTTACATTTTGGAAGAGCTATAGCCCATCCCTATTGCCCCCTACAGAAGTTTTGAAGATAGCATACAAGGAATCGAGGAGATCCTTACCAGTGCATGCGTGAATCCTGACAGTTTAACTTGACCATCGGCATTTAGTAAAATACATCGACTGCTCACATCCCTGTGGAATATATCTGGAACGAATTAGAGATAAAACATCCTTTAACGAGATAGAGGTAAAACGTTTCATGGAAACAATACGTAATGAATGAGACGGAAAATAAATTAAGAGGTTATTCTTGAAAATAAACAACTCCTAGCATATCGATACCTAAAATCCAAAACCTCTCAACTGAAAAGTTACAAAATTTGCAGGAGGGCCAAAAAACATTTTGACAAATAAGTCACAAATAATTCACAGCTGTTCATTAAAATGCATTTAGAATAACACTTAACACTATTTATTGAGGTTTCTTATGAATCAACTAGCTGAAAACCCGCACTTCGCTACGGAGTACATTCAAATTAAATACAACGGTCAATGTATGCAATTAATGCCAAATAAATATATATATATATATATATATATATATATATATATATATATATATAGATATATATATATATATATATATATATATATATATATATATATATATATATATACTAAATACGACGATCAATGTATACAACTGATGTAAAAAAATACATTTATAAAAAAATCGTAAGGGATATTTTTATAGACAAAATAATGGCCAATCGTCTGCCGCAATAGCAGGAAAAAAATTTTTTTTTTGTCTGTATAGTTTTTATGCACGTGACGATAAATTTATTTAAAGTACCAGAAAAAGAAATCACGTGATCAGCATTTAATAAATGAAATTCTAAAAATGAATCTTTAAAACTTCACCAAAAACTAGATAAGTTAGGTAAAAATTCGAAAAAGATCTCATTTTAAAGTATTTTTCAGAATCTTTCTCGTGATATAAATTTTATAACCCTCAAATTATTATTTTAAATGCAAACTTAAAAAAAGTTACTAAAACAGCTTAAAAATTTAATTTTAAAAAATCTAAGAAGAATCTTTCAAAAATCTTTCATAGTACACTATAAGAAGAATCGCCATGCAAAAGTTCAGCCCTTTAGGTCCAGCGGTTTGGTCTGTTCGTTGTATGTCAGTGAGTCAGTCAGTCAGTTACGGAACTGTTTTATATATATAGATAGATGGAAGAAGCTGTGTGTTATCGTATTCCCACATAAAATGAAAACAGCAAAAAATAGTAGTTGCGAGGTTTTGGAGTTTAGGTATCGATATGGGTCTTCAAGCCGTGTCTCGCGGACTATTGGTGGCCTAATGGCTATATTACCTTTCTCGGCTGAACCAGTTCTTGTAATTTTCACGTTATAAATGTCCCAAGGCTCAGTATTCCTCAATTATGTTATTATTTTTCCTCTAACCTTATTGTCATATTTGAGAGGGCTAAAAAGCTTAGAATTTCACAGGAACGTCGAGATAGTATCTAGTTGTTAGGAAAATTCAATCCTATTGTTGCATCAAATTTAGGGGTATACCTAAAAATTCTTTTCGGACTTTTCTTTAGCCCTTTCCTTCTTTCATTAACCAGAGAATGAATACCATTCCTGCATCTTTATCTGACGACGTCAACTCGATGGATTCAAGCCATGAATGTATGCCGGTGTCTGATACCGCCATATTTGTTCAATATTACTCGTACTACGCATGAGCTCGAGAAATAGTTCGTTGGTTTGGTGTGAGGATACGAGGAACATTTCAAAGACGTGTTGACTTAAACGGAATCAGAAGCAGCGTTTCGTCTGAAACATCTGTTGCTTGCCTTAAATACCACTGATAAATCAAATTCAGCAGCCCAGCATAACTGAATGTTGATCTCTTATATATGATCCGTAAAATCGATTGATATGTATAAAAAGATATCTTACCTTTGCTGTGGAGGAATTCTATTGCTGAGGTTAGCTGAGCTGTTAGTAGTTTTGCAACCCTGGTTTGCAGAATCTTGTGTAGTTTGATGAAATGTCGAAGAGTGCCATGAGATAAGTACTCAGACACATATGCTTTACTGTTAAAAAAATAAAAATAATCCACAACAGACGAATTTTAACAGTCGCACCAAATGCCTGTTATTCTATTTATCTGAGCATTGTTACTAGGAATTTAAATGTTTTAAACATCACTATTTGAATTTCATGAAAATTCGTTAATGCATGCAGACAAATCATCGAGAAATAAATGTCTCGAACTACTTATATAAATGTGTTATACGAGATGATAAATGTCTCTGTAAAATTCTGCTCGCTTGTAAATCCTTTGTAAAATTTTATACATGAAAAGTAAGTTTGTTTCCTGTATTGGGTTTTGTACATTTTAACCATTTGATAAATGTTTTTTTTTCATTGTTCATTTATAGAAAACTCCAAACACTATTTAAAAAATTCTGCCAAAATTCTGAATCCAACTTACATTGCCAAAATTTTCAGTTTTACAGATTCGACTTACTGACAGAGTTATTAAAAATACCGAACAATATTGATACGTGTTCACAAGATGTCTCTTTCGAGGCATTAAAAGATGTAAACAGACGGGCAGTGAATTGAATTCGGTTAAATGACAAGATAGCTTGGGAGAAGTTAGACATGCTTGGCAAAATCTTTTCTTACGGCCTGTAAAACAATGTACGGTGGTCGGAATGTGAGAGTAGATTCTCCATACACCAGGTACGCAAATTCCTTGGGGTCAGGGCCCGGCCCTTGGTCAGGCTGGGGGCCCTTGGGCAGATGCTATTTGCCCCCCCCCCCTTACGAACATTTAAAAAAATAAGAACTATCCATGGGCTATACATACTATTAGAAGTACTAGGTGCATACACCAAGGGGGTTTGGGGGCCCCCTAGCATCAGGGGGCCCTGGGCAAAGTCCCGATTTGCCCATGCGATAAAAAGGCCCTGCTTGGGGTGCTTGCAGGGCTGTTCCGGGATACGCGAAACAAACAAGCTTCTTGTAATTATCTGTCATCGCATTGCTACATCACCGTTGAGAATTAGATTTCTCCTTGTATTAATGACGCCGTTCTATGTATGTTTGGAAAAGAATGTGTTCGCAAAATGAACGCTATCACATTTTCAAATGATACAGTTTCTCGAAGAATTCGGGACATGTCTGAAGACATTGAATCAACAGTTATATGTAGAGGATGCGGCAGAACGGATTCCCGCATTTCGAAGGGTTATAAAAAACGAACGAAACAATTGACAGAAAAAATGATCTATGTTTTCGAAAAGTACTAACGATCTAGTTTTTCCCCATTGCGTTTTGAAAATAACATCACTCAAGTGGCGCCCGTTTCTTGTGATGCACTGCCGAAAACGTTCTCCAAAGGGGGCGTCCATTAATTACGCGAGGTGATTTTGGCGATTTTTCGAACCCCTCTTCCCCCCCCCCCTGGTGAGATGTCGTGAGATTTGGCTCGACCCCCCTCCCCCCCCCTAATCTCACGTGAGATTTTTCAAAATGCGTATTTTTAGTGTAAATCTGTGCTTGATTGCGTTGGATTTATTTAAAAAACATAATTTGCTTAATTATTTTTATTTAAGACTAGTTAAGACTAGTATTTAAGACTACTAAGAACGTAGTCTAGAATCACAGTGAGAAAATCGAACACTAAAATACTTAAATAGGAACTACTAAAATTCGTAAAAGAATATTCATTCTAATTCAGTCCACGGGGACTCATGTGTGGTCTCAAGAGTGACTACTGGAACTATTGTGTAGGATTTGGCCATATTTTAGTGTAGAAACATGTTTTACTTAATATAACCCAGTTTTCTCGCAATTTTACACTGTTTCTTGCGGAAAAAAAATTACGTGATATTTGCCGAGACCCCTCTCTCCCCCACGTGTGACTGGGTGAGATTCGGCTCGACTCTCCCCCCCCCCCTAAAAGCCACACGTAATTAATGGACGCCCCCAAAGCTTTCCATCTCTCTTTTGGTCCTCTCTGTCAACTTCCTCAAGAATACCGGACTACGGACTCTCTGCACAATGTCAGGTGTCCTGATGTTCCGAGGTCGACCACTTGGTTTCCTTGGTAATGCAGACCAACTTTCTCTCACGTTTGAAACCCAATTCGGAAATGATTTTCGATCAGAAACGACGTCCTAAATGGCCCCCTGTATCGCGGTTACAGAATCATTGTTTTAAAAGAACGCATTGATGACGAAACCTCGATGACCAACTCATGGTGTCTACTGACAAATAGAAATTCCTCCCGAACTGCTGCCGCCCAAACCTCACCACTCCCTTACCAGTGACCTTCAGAAATCTGGGAGTCCATTCTGCTGCACCCTGTAGAACTAAAAAAGAGTAAATGATTTTAGTTAAAATGACTTAAACACACTCTGATTCGCGATTTAGAGTTTTTTCACTATCTAGATCAGTGGTTCCTTATCGGTGGTCCGAGAGAACCCAAGAAGTGGTCAACGAGGTCTGGAGTGATGAAAAAAAAGTTGGTTTCATCACCATAGGCGTAGTGTGCCTCTAACTTTTTTACACGAATTGAATTCAGTTCGGGTCCTACTCAGCGCATTGACTGCCAGACGGTCCTTAAAATATGAAATACTAGCTGAAAACACGCGCTTCGCTACGGAGTACATTCAAATTAAATACAACGGTTAGATGTAAAAAATATATATATACACTGCTGACCACCCAAATTGCAACACCAAGAAAGACAAGAGATATCACAACAAAATTTATTTTGTAGATAACATGTTGACCAAGTATCAAATGATTAAATTTATAGACTTCTGTGAAGTGTGGTTCCTGCCAAAATCAGTAGCCAGAGTAGCCGCCATTGTTGGAGATCACCGCTGTCACACGCATCGGCATTGATTCAAAGAGACTTTGGATGAGTTCTTGGGGTAGCAGACCAAGCAGCTTCTACACGTTGCCAAAGTTTATCTGCTGTGGCAGCTGGGGATGGAATCTGGGTCAATCGTAGAGCAACCATGGACCACATGTTTTCTATCGGCGAAAGATCCGGAGAGCGAGGCAGCCAGGGAAGCAATTCAATTTGGCGATTGACGAAGAACCGTTGGACAATGCGTGCCACGTGTGGTCGCGCATTATCTTGTTGAAATATGGCTGTGGGCAAGCCCTGAAGGTAAGGAAGGACAACTGGCTCCAACACCTCGGAGATGTAGCGCTGGCTGTTTAAAGTACCGGCAATGCGTACTAGAGGTGTGCGAGAGTGATATCCAATACCGCCCCATACCATAATACCCGGTGCAGGACCAGTGTGGCGGTGCATAACGCAGCTGTTCAGCATCCTCTCTTCACGGTGTCTCCAGACTCGAATGCGACCACCGTGGTGTTGCAGACAGAAGCGTGACTCGTCAGTAAAGACAATTACATTCCATTCTGCCGTCCACATCCTTCTGTCATCGCACCATTGGCGGCGGAGACGTCTGTGGTTCTGCGTCAAGGGTAGACAAAGCAATGGGCGTCTTGCGGACAGACCACTCTGCTGTAAACGGCGTCGAATGGTACGCGCAGACACTGGATGATGCTTTACAGACTGCATGTGCTGTGCTATGGTTCGTGATGTGACTGAGCGATCCGTCACTGCCATGCACACAATTTGCCTGTCATCACGTGAAGTGGTGCGCTGAGGTGGATGCGATCGAACACGCCGGTCCGTCGTACCCTCCTGCATCCAACGATCACATATCCGCATTACAGTTGTTTGGATTCGTCCAACACGACTACCGATTTCCCTGAAAGATAATCCACAATCTCGGTAGGCCAGTATCCTTCCTCTGTCGAACTCGGATACTTGATCAAAAGATGATCGCTGTTTTCGACGAGGCATAATTGATCGTTTTTTTTTTTAAAAACCACAAGAAAAATACAATTGCCGAACTTGAAATTGTCGAAATCTCCGAGCCTTAAATAGCGCTTTGAAGTGGCGCCACAGGCGCGCGTGATGTGCGTCTGCGCTGAAATTCTAATCATTTGCATATCTCACCTCCGCTAATGCCTGTTGTAAATTTCGTGTTATTTGCATGTTTCCTTCAGGGTGTTGCATTTACAGTGGCCAGCAGTGTATATATATTTAGAAAAAAATCGTAAGGGATATTTTTTTGGATAATATCCAATCGTCTGCTGCATTAGAAAGAAAATTTTTTTTTGTCTATTTAGTTGTTATGCACGTGACGATAAATTTATTTAAAGTACCAGTAAAAGAAATCACGTGATCAACATTTAATAAATTAAATTCTAAAAATTAATTTTTAAAATTCACCAAAAATCAGAAAATCGAGGTAAAGGTTCGAAAAAGATTTCATTTTAAAGGAATTTTTAGGATCTTTCTCGTGATATAAATTTTATAACCCTTAAATTATTATTTTAAATGCAAACTTAAAAAAAGTTACAAAAACAGCTTAAAAATTTAATTTAAAAAATCTAAGAAGAATTTTTCAAAAATCTTTCTTAGTGCACCCCTACACTATAAAAAGAATCGCCATGCAAAATTTCAGTCCTTTAGGTTCAGCGGTTTGGTCTGTGCGTTGTTTGTCAATCAGTCAGTTACGGAACTGTTTTATATATATAGATTAAGTTTTCTTTTAAGGTACATTTGTTATTGTTATTCAGTTTATTTGTAACTTTTTATTAAAGTTATTTATCACAAATAGTATGTTTAAGTTTGCATTTAAAATAATAATCTGAGGGTTATAGAATTTATATCACGAGAAAGATCATAAAAATACCTTTAAAATGAAATCTTTTTCGAATGTTTACCTCCATTTTCTGATTTTTGGAGAATTTTCAAAGATTAAGTTTTAGAATTTTATTAAATGCTGATCACGTGGTTTCTTTTCTTTTTGTGATACTTTAAATTAATTTCGCGTCCAGTGCATAAAAACGAAATAAAATGGCGAAAAATTTAATGCGGTAAAAGATAGAATTTAACCACTAGACTCATGGAGATGAAAATTTTTAAAGAATTTACTTAAAATTAGTATGTTTTATGGATATTAAACATACAAATTAATTGCATACATTGACCGTTGTATTTAATTTGAACGTACTCCGTAGCGAAGCACGGGTATTCAGCTAGTTCAGAAAATAAAACCCTTTTTTTCCCTATAAAAGGTTGGTTGGGAGAGGGTCCCCGCTGAATTTTTTTTTTCCTTTGGGACAAGTAGTCCTTGATCAACGAAAGGTTAGGATCCACTTATCCAGATTATATTTTTATTATACTCCCCCAAAAAGTGAACTACAGCTAAATAAAGTTTATGCTATAAAAGACAGTGATATAATGACGAGTAAGTATGCAGAGTATATGATTAAGGATGCTGTGAACTAACCCTACTGGATTCCCGCCCCTCAATATTAACCTAAGGAGAAAATGTGTCTAAGGATTGCCGACTCGGAGTTAAACTTTCTTTCTTTATTTTAAACTCCGTAATAGAGAAATGTAACTTTCATTAATGTGACTACTGGTGTTGCAGTTCATCTTTGGTGGCGTTACGAGCAGTGGCGTAGCTAGGGGTGTGCGGGGGATGCGGTCCGCACCGGGCGGCACATATTTTGGGGCGGCATATTTTTATTTAGTATTAGTTGTAAAAAACCAATTGTTCAATTCATAAGTTTACTATTCGATTTCTACGAATTATGAATAACTATATGATTTCGAATATTTTTCCTCATCGTCAAGTCAATGTAGGGTCTTTATAAAAGTTGCATTTATAGGTATATCAACTTAAGCGGCCTCCTTTATTACTGCCTAATTTAAATATGGCATCTAATGGTAAAAAAGTTCTCCCACCTATAGTTTGTCTCAATTACAATTATTTATTTATGTTTATTAATTTATAAAAACCACAAATTGATTGACTTACAAAGGGCGGCAAATTGGAGATCGCCCCGGGCGGCAAAAGTTCTAGCTACGCCACTGGCTACGAGCGCCGTACCGCGAATCTCCCCCCGTTTCAAAATGTTTGAATCAGAATGCATTGTGCATAAGAACCGATCAGTTCGGTAATAATGGAACTCTCGTTGGAGAGTAATTTCTAAGTAATCTTTAATGTAAATACTGTAAACTAATCTTAATTTGTAAATAAAGTATCTTAATTTAACCTGATCGTCATAATTGAAAGAGAAGTGTGCAGTATCATCATTGAAGGCAAATCCGTTGAACATCTCCCAGCGCAGAATTAGCAACTGGTGTTAAACCAAAAGTAATCAAGAAAATCGCGGGGGAAAGTTTAGAACATGTTTAATTACTCTAGAAATCACAGTTACAAGGGACGGATTACATTACACAGGCCAGGGGATGGCCGAATGTCTAGGGTGCTGGCATTCGGTTCGGATCCTGTGGGTTCGAATCCCACTCTCGGCATGGATGTTTGTAGCCGTTCGGAATCGGCTTTAAACTGTAGGTCCCGGTCTAATTAACCCTCGAGTAGCAAAAAGTTGACCGTAGCGCCCCAAAACAAACAAACAAACAAACATTACACAGTACCAAACAATTGAAAAACATTTAGAGAAAGAAAGTAAGTTGACTTAACATTGGGCATCAGACCAAGAGGTCTTCACTCTACGAAATCCAAACTCTCTCTGGCTAAATAAATGACACTACGATGGAAGTATGCAAAGTCTATCCGTATGGTAGCGACATCTACATTTGAGGCTTGGAAGTATTATAGCGTGCGTTACGGAAAGAAATTTTACACCTTGGGGCAGTTTTCGTTTTTCTAAAAAAAATAGGTAATTAATACTTTAAAATTTAAATTATCTGGGGAAAAATCTAGTGTGTTTTAAACGCTCCTAAATTCTTTTGGTGGGCAAAATTTATAAAAATGAATCCTGTCGCAAGGTGCAGAAAAGTTCAGGCTATCCGAAAATACCCTTTTTATTGGATTATCAGCAGTTATGTAGCTGTCAATAGTAGTCACATTTTCTCCATAGGTTAACGTTGAGGTGAGCGAATCCAATAGGGTTAGTACATGGCAGCCTTAATGATAGAAGTAATAGTAATCGTGACGTAGCCAAAAAAGTTTCAGTAAACTAGGGATTATTTAAAAGCTATAGTTACTTGTCGCCAATCCGGTAAGATGAGTACAACTTTACAATGTTCGGATGATCCGAGGCTACTCTCCATATATACTCTTCCGACAAATACTTTGATTTATACTAGGTAAAGAAAAGGGGAAATTTTAGTGCATTCAGTTTTTGTGATTTTAAATTTACGATAAAATAACTGAGTTCCAAAGTATTTCAATGCAGAAAAAAATAGCGTACGTTAGCACTACACCTTAAAAAATATTTCAGGCAGTTTCTTCCTACGAAACTACCGCGGGTTATTAACGTAGGATTACTTATCGTTTGCTTACCTCTTTTTTTTTCAATTATTATTAATTTTTACGCATTTTGGTACTTTTCTGTTTAACTGTTTACTGCTACTGGGTTTGGCGCGCTGCCAAAATTATAACTCGCAACGCAGGACAATTTTTTTTTCTCTCCGAAGGACCGTTATTGAGGAACGTAATGCTACGTTAAAAAACACCTATCATGAAATAAGTAGAGCACAAATGCACTCGCGAAAAAAAAATTAAAGTCCGGCAAGGAGACCATAGGACCATAAGACCACAGGAAATGGGTCGCAACTGCAATTCCTGGGCCACGCCCTCAATTGCAGACTTTCAGAGGTAATAAGCAGAGGGGAACCAATAGAAACAGAGTATAGGAAAGGAGTGAGATGATTGGATCGCTGCTAATCCGTGAGTTCAAAGTATAAGAAAAAGTGAGTAAGCATCTTGCAGGGCAGTAGAAAAGAGGGTCTACATACGATGCAATGATGAATAAAATTAAAAGAGAAAGTTTAAGAATAGAAATACATTTTTATTTGTTTTTATAAAATTTTTTGTTGTTTTTTACCTTGGCAAGCCAAGTATTATTTTTTATTTTTTATTAATAAGGACGAAGGACAAAACATTTAAGTAAATCGGCAAGGAGAGGAAGAATAATTGCTATTTATAAGGCAGTAAATCCGGTTAACTACATTTGGCGATTTTTCAGGTTTGCACTATTTTTCGGCAAGACGAAAAGATGCCATCTATTGCAACCTAATGATCAAAATTAAAATCCAAAGGTTACCAAATACAGTTCCCAAAAATGTTTAACTAGGAACCTAAGAAATTTGAGCCTAGTTCAGTTTAAGTCATGTTTCGTCTGGTATTTATTGACCATTAAAGTTAGATGGATGATCGTTTGAAATTTTTTCGTCTGTAACTTACAGCTGGATTATTTTATTTTCAGGAAAATGTCGCCTGCGTGTCAGGTAATATGGCTCTATGAAAGGTAAAAAGGGTGAAAACTTGGTGCGATAATTTTTTGGAGTTGACAACTGAATCCACAGCTTCTAGGTGTTCAACGAGCCTCCACCTTGCTCTCCCATCTCGCTAAAAAATATAAGCCACACAATGTAATACTAAAGTAAATTTGAAAGTAAAAAAAATCTCTCAAGCGAACTATTTATTTCAGATATATTTCGAATCTTAGGATGAGGGAAGGCGTATAATTTTGATTTTTCCTCTTCAGTGAGCTTAAAAACTAGATGAAATATATTAGCTTCGTCGACCTTAAAAGAAAAAACTCTGAGAAAAGA
This sequence comes from Dolomedes plantarius, assembly GCA_907164885.2. Taxonomy (NCBI): domain Eukaryota; kingdom Metazoa; phylum Arthropoda; class Arachnida; order Araneae; family Dolomedidae; genus Dolomedes; species Dolomedes plantarius. The sequence goes on along the minus strand of OU015496.1, from coordinate 191,092,882 downwards.
ACCCTTCTAAAAGCTTCAGATTAAAAGAATTACTTGACTGACGACAGTGGGAAACTATGTCTGGTGGGTCAGGTCGAATATATACAGGCCATCAGTCATGAGCTTAGTCAAGTCAAATCTCTTCTGAGGAACAATTAAATTCGATTCTTGAATTAAGAATAACACAAATAGATTGAAATGTATGACTGTTGTTGTAGTTTGAACAGGCAACTTACATGTTGTTTAGTGGAAAACAGTCAAATAACCACACTTTTAACTATTCTTTTCTTTGCATAGAGTCGTCGACAAGGAATAAACCGAGAGGTTATTAAACTGGTCAAAGGATTTTAATTTAAACGTACGCATGTGTATTAAAAGATGTCTTTTGCCTTTAAACGTTGGATACAAACCCATCCGCTAACACTTGCTTTAATTCGTTACCTGATAGTGTTTCCTCGATATTTTCAAACAAGCCAGTTCTTCCGTCTGTTTGTGCACGATCCTGTACATTTCGCAGTGCGCTCCTTCGAACAGTAGCTCCTGGACCTCAAAATTGTCTTTGCTCCACTTTTCCTCGCAAGACATGATCTTAAGAGGAAGAAAGGAATGCCATGATGAGGTTAGAAATTCATCCAGTGACTACCCCGTAACGCTGAACTTCAACATACTGAGATGAGACCTTACTGACTGATGAAATTAAATTCGGTTAATGTGACACAAGACAATGAATGGTATCCTAAACGTAGTGTTTGTGCTGCATTCTAACACTTAACTGGTTTTTTTATCGCGACAAGGTTTCTCAAGATGGTCCCGGACTGTAAACACATTTTTGTAACGATTGTTTTCATCAAATATGTGGGAGTGAAGCGTTTCATAACATTATTGTTCGAGTATTCTTTAGAAGTTTAATGATATTTCTACTCGATTAATAAATGTATAAAAATACTTGAACAATTGTTTAAAAAAACTTTAAAATCTCCAGTGGGGATTTCACTAAAGTACAAATACCTGTCAAATTATTTAACCTTCTTTTTTAAATGAATCTGAGCTTTGAAAATTATTTTATGCACTTTTAATTCATTGGGTTATATATTTTTTAATATATAACCCATACATAAAACAGTATACATATATATACATATATACATTTGTAATGTATATATGTATATATATATATATATATATATATATATATATATAATATGTATATATATATATATATAATATGTATATATATATATATACATATATATATATATATATATATATATATATATATATGTATATATATATATACATATATATATATATATATATATATATATATATATATATATATATATATATATATATATATATATATATATGTATACTGGCCATTTATACTGGTGTGTAAATGGCCTCTATTAGCTCTGTAACCGTCATCCACTTCCATTCATTGAGGAATATTTAATAGTCATTTTCACATAAACTATGAATCCTTTCTAACAAATCCCGCTAATCACGATTATGTGACGAATCTAGTATTTTAAACAAAAAAACAACTGGCATCTTTAGATTTCAAACACTTCAGACTACTGCTAAAACTTGTTTTGCCAAAGTCATTGAAAACAAAGTAGGTTCATCTACGACGAATAGCTCAGTAGATGCTGGACTTTATTTGGCGAGTGAGTATTAAGAAAATGTACCCAAGTAGCCCAAGTACATCGGCCAACCCTACTGCCCGACGTTGGAAAGGTTTGTCAAACGTCGGCAACGGAATCCGACTTGAAACTGTCGGCGCAGTTATGCACGGCGACGTTGGCCCCGGCGACGAATCCGTTGGCGCAGTGATAAGTCCTCCGTCGAAAGTGGCGTTGGCCCGACCGTTGGAGTCGCGGACATGACGTCGTCGGATAACCTCCGTAAACCGACTTCGGCCCGACGTAGTTGTGTTACTAGGGAAGTACCTCCCGAGAAGTTAAGCGCGAGCCATGAAGCTACAGAAGGAGGGGAAGCTTCAATGGGGAATTCTTCGAAAAATGGACCAATTATGGTCGCTCACCGTCAGATGGCGCGACATGTCAGAAAAGGGCGGATTTTTCATTGCGTTGTATGGCTGTGCGGTTTTTAAATCATTTAAAAAACTTTTAAATACACACATATATATGTATATGTATATATGTATATATATATATATATATATACCGGGTGGCCATAATTAAACTGACAGTGCTCACAGTGTTCTGTAGCGCGATCTATTTGCGAGAATGACGCCACATTTTGTAGGAAGATTAAACAAGCCGGGGGACGAAAGATTCCGCGAAAAAATAAATTAGTTCCAAAAGTCACCGCTAGGGGAATATTTGGCGCTGTGTAATAGAAAATAGAGTGTTAACAAATGCAAATTAATACGGTATAAAATTACCTTTTATTATGCACATTTTCTTATTTAGTTCAAGTGCAATAAATGTCAAGTGCAATATAAGTTAGTAAAAGTGGGCCTCGTCTCCCCATAAGATTTTCCATGGCCAAGCATCATCCACCTCCATTCTGGCAAGAAAGGTGAGAGCAAAAGTCAATCGCTTATCATGGCCGGGGTACAGTAACTCCTGTACACGGCTGATCTTGTACGGATAGAAGTTGATAATCTTTCGTAAGATTTTCCATACCGTACTGTAAGGCATATCCATATTCCGAGCTAATCCACGAGCGCCAGAGGTGGTAGCAATATTGTCTGGTCCTCTGTCGACAATCGCCGTGGCAACTGCTTCGATTGTATCCTGTGGTACAGGTTTTCGTTCTCTGCCTGACTGAACCTTCAGAGAACCTGTTTTCTCAAACGTCGCTACCATTGCTTTTAGCCCATTAACTGACACAGGACCCCATAAGATTTTTACGATTTATAGATAAGACGCCTTTACGCATTTTTTGTGCGTTCTAAAAGCACGAAGAGCGGCTGACGCGTTGCACTGGTTGAGGTAAAAGAAATTGACCAGTAACGCACGCTCGACTAAAGAAGGAGACATTGCACATAAACTTTCAATCCGATTGATTCGAAACGTAACACATTACCTTTTAAAACCCAAGCAGCTGGCACTGTGCCAATGGATGTAACGTGAAATTTGAATAAAGAACTTCTTCTTCTGCTCAGCGTACGTGATATTGCAGTTCACGAGACTTTATCGGTGTTTATGTAGATTTTACGCTTTTTTAAAAGTGTTGCCATATTGCACTTGAACTAAATAAGAAAATGTGCATAATAAAAGGTAATTTTATTCCGTATTAATTTCCATTTGTTAACACTCTATTTTCTATTACACAGCGCCCAAATATTCCCCTAGCGGTGACTTTTGGAACTAATTTATTTTTTCGCGGAATCCTTCGTCCCCCGTCTTGTTTAATTTTCCTACAAAATGTGGCGTCATTCTCGCAAATAGATCGCGCTACAGAACACTGCGAGCACTGTCAGTTTAATTATGGCCACCCGGTATATATATATATATATATATATATATATATATATATATATATATATATATATATATATATATATATATATTGTTAAGTTGAATAAATGAATTTATATTAAATGCGCACTTAAAAAAACAACATGTTTTCTCTTGAAAAGTACGAAAAATCCATACTATGATTTCCGTGTCAAAACCCCATACTCTGCGCGCGCGCCATCTATTGGCGGCGACGAAATGTGAGACACATTTCTAACACTGAGCTTCCCTCCTTCTGTGGCTTCATGGCGCGAGCTTCTAAGAAAAGGTAATATAAACAATTGGTTCTTACGTACGGGAAAAACAGGCATTTCAGAGGATTCTTCGTTGTTGTTATTCTGCTGCACTACTTTGCTTTCCGAGTGGCACAAATTTTCCTCTTCGGGAGCTACTGCAGTGTGGTTTTCCATAAATTCAGAGTACAGTGACTTCTCTCTTGCAAGAGATGCACTTTGCTGTAGCTAAGGATAACAGTTATAATCTATACTTATATATAAAGAGAGAGCGATTTTGTACGTGGAGGGTAATCTCCAGAACCACTGCACCTATTTGAAAAATTCTTTCACTGTTTGAAAGGTACATTATTCCAGATGGACATAGGCTATATATTATGTATATCTGATCACTAGAAATAAAGTTAGGGGCTTAATCCTAACAATCTCCATTGTTACCGTTACTGTCCTCTACCGCTTTTTGTGCCGAAGACTTCAACGATCCTTAGCGTGGTGCTAACGCGGTGGGCTTCTTTTCTGACGTTAGCGGTTCGAACCTTGCCGTTCTCCGCCACGCCTTTTTCTTTAAAAAAATTTATTTTAATTATTAACTGACGTAATATTAATTTAAGGTATTATTTAAGTTATTATTAAGGTAAAAAAAGATTTGCAATTTATTGGCTATCAACTGGAAATTTATTGGTATAATATTTTGTTCAACCCGGACAAAGTCGGGACGGGTCGCTAGTCCTGTAATAATTTGCGTGACACAACCACCATTGGGGGGGGGAGGGGTCAGCGTCTTGAGGAGCCATGAAATTGGTTAAGAAAAGGAAAGCCAATTGCAGTGTTTATTTTATAAACGTCTCTCTCTAGAAAAGTAATCCCATGTGTATGTAATGAACAGCCTCTTCATTCCTCTAGAATATTTGCGCCACTTTTTCCTTCTGTGTTTATATGGTCTGAACCCAAATAGCAACAACAATCGTTTCAAACGCTTCGTTGTTTTAATGTAAAAGCAAAAACAATTTTTTAACGAAATTGGAATAAAATGGGTTTTAAGCTATAGGTTTTGGTAAGTCTATCCTTCTAGGGAGAAAAAAAATGACCGTAGCTTTCCGAATAAAACAAATCTATTAGAAAAGTATTTTGAGTTTTAGAAACATTTTAATGTTGAATTAGAACTCTTAAAAATTGTACTTCCTAACCAGCGTATGGCCCCCTCAGTTGGGAATACGAAAAGCAAAGGCATTCAGGAATTTCTAATATTTAATAACACAAGGCAGGTGTATTTTTAACAAATCGATTTTTCTTGCTGATTGCTTATAGAATAGCACAGCGCTTCTTAAACTTTTTTCATTCATGACCCTTTTTATCATCGAGATTTTTCCGCGACCCCAGGAAATAAGGATACAAAGATAAATATTTCTCAAACATAATTTATTTCTTCGGTAAACAATATCCATATGAAAAATAGTAGAATACATGAATAATTACAAGATAAAAAGGACGTTTTATATACCATGTTTTTAAATTTTCTGTTGAATCATATAAACTTGACAATTCTATGTATTAATAAATACTTTTTTTAAATTTTTTTGATGAATTATCCATCAACTTGGAAATGAAGTTAATTGGAAGTTAACTTGCGTTTTAACTTTTCGTTCCCGTCCCGGCCGATAGATGGCTGCACCAGTCTACAAAATAAAATTAACTGAAAATGAATTCAAACTCGCTTAAAGATGGCTAAAAGTATCAAAAGAATGCATTGTCATCGTGTTCTGAGCTATTCTGAAAGTTTCAAACGTCTAGCTAGAAGTTAGATAAAAATCGATTGCAAGATTTGTACGGGACAAACACACAAACAAGAAAGCGAGTTATTAAAAACATGTTAAAATAGCAGTAAATAAAATAAAATATATAATTTCGTAGATACTATATAATAATAATCGTAGATACTCGCGGTAGCGACAAGAATTAAATTCATATATCATAAATAAATTTTCGCGACCCCAAAATTTCCCTTTGTGACCCCACAGTTTAAGAAACGCTGGAATAGCATATTGATGTCAGATGTCGTTATACTAACGTGATGTACATACAACAATTGTCGATAAGATTTTTGTCAACGGGATTACCTAAACACTCAAACCTCATAATCAAGTGTTGTCAGGAAAGCGTTGTTATGGTAGAGCCCCCCCCCCTCCCCCACCCTCGTGCGCACAACCCTTTCGCCATTTATCGGCACAGCGCATCCTAAGTTCAGTTGAAAGGAAAAACCACTCAGGTACTATCGACAAGCGGTAGCCTGACCCCTTACAAACATCTAATTTTTTTTTTGTATTTCCATTATGTTGTTTGTGTGAGTGTTTTTGTCTATGTCAATAAATGAAATTTTTGTGTCTACGAATGAAGATTATATGTGTCCAGTTGTACATGACAAAAGAACGACGCCAGTTTACAAGTGTTTTATCCATTTCGTCGATCCTAGGCGAGTTGGAACCCCGTCAAATTGACGAGGTAAGTTCCGGCTCACACAGAGAAGCTCCCACAGTTATCATGATTTGGGAATCAAACATTACCTGGATGGTAAAACCCAAGTTGACTTTGCGGCCGTAACTGGTGCCAGTTTTTCGCGTTAAAACTGGAAATGGTCACAGCACGTTGGTAAATATCAAGAACATCCTACAGTTACCCACCGTCATATTTTTATTTTTATTTATTTACTTTTCTTTTACGCATATATCACGCTGGCTGTTTATCGCCGCAGTCTTAAATGACACGTTGGCACTATTGACGACAGAAAAAAAAAAAAGGAGCACCCCGAAGTGCGTTTTTACAAAATTCTATCAAGCTATGAATGGAAAGCTTCTAATTTGTCTCTTCTAATTTATTTCATTTTTGCTTCTTCTAATTTATTGACTTCACACATGTGTTAAAGATTTATTTATACCGCTGTTTTCGGACAAAGCTAGCTCTGCCTAAAATAAGTATCCATATTTTCCGTCTTAAGTTTCAGAGTTTTTTTCGATAATTTAAAAAATTGTACTCCATACGTTTGTAAATGTAAAAATTTGGTACAATGCAATTGTGTATAAATTTTTCTATAGTGTATTTTTTACTATTTTGATACTCGTAGTTTATGCTTTTTATTGAATTTGCATTGCTTTATCGTCAAAACAGAAGGGGCACCCCGAAGTGCATTTTTACTGCATGGAGGGTGCCTTTCCCCCCCCCCCCCTGAATTTGGTTCCTTCTGTGTCTCAACAAACGCCAAGTGTGCGAGTTTTCTCCCGCATGCTCCAATGTTGTTACTCCAGCAAATTTCTGACGTGTTTGTCACGTGATTATCTCGTAACACATATATCACGATGCGACTACGGAAGCAAGGTCCCTGGAAGCTGTTACGCATGCGCGAGAAAAGCTAGTCTACTTAGAAAATAGGGGGAAACGTCATATTTTCGGATGTGTTTGTTTGTGAAATACGGAATGTATTTCAGACTACTTTTTGTCCGCAATTTTAAAGTTATTTTTTAAAACTTTATTTTTGATCGAATATGTGAATAATAATTTCAAATAATTAAAAGAAAGAAGCAAGTCTATTTAAAAAATAGGAGTTTTATAGGAGTGGATATTTTCGGATTACATCACAATCAAAATTATCTAAAGCTACATTTTCGGTAGTTCTTTTTTTCTGAAGTTTCCTCAGAGATTCAAATTTTGGAGTTTCTTCACCCTTTGCTTCTCTGCGTATTCTTTTTACACTGGACATTGATATCCCGGTCATTTCACTAGCTCTTTTTAGGGATTGCGAAAGTGGAACAATAACATTTCCTTCTAGTGCTTCTTTATCACACAATTTAATTACATTGTGTATTATACGTTTACAATCACTACGGAACGGCTTATTCCGAGCAGTTGTGTTGGGTAAAGGATCCATTAATTTTAATATAATAATCAAAATAACAGACGAGGAAAAAGCAAGCAAGCGCAGTTAGTAACCGATTCTAAAGAATGTCGAGAGACTACGAGACTTTTCCTCCTCCTTGCTCAGCAGCCTTACCTACAGCTTGAATAGAATCGTCTTGGCACTATGCCAACCGTGGTTCTTCATACTGTGGTCGGACTGTATGTTTATCGCCGCCAACTTAAATGTCACGTTGGCACTATTGGCGTCAAAAAAACAAGGGGCACCCTAAACTGCAGTCCTACGCTAATGGGTAGTTAGAAGAGATCAAATAATTAATGAAGAGCTTGCAAAAAAATCTATGAGCATCTTTCAATTATTTATGTAAAATAGAAACCAGTAGTATTAAAATGCTTAGATGGCATTGCCTGTGGAACGCATTTACACGTAATGAACTCCCATTTCTGTAAGAGCTATTAGTGGTTTCAAGCGACCATAAGAAAATTCAGAGATGTGAGCTACGTATTACCTCAGTTGAAAATTTCTCACAATTACGGATCGCTATGAGATAAATAATGTCAAGCATGAAAAAGAATTACGTAAAGTATCCCTCAAGTAGACAACAGGTAATTAGATAATCTATATATGAGGCGTTGAAAGGCAGTGGTGTAAGTCACATTTTCAACTTTTTTCATTTATGGGCAAATATGTAAACTCCATGTTCAATTTATAGTGGAATTGTAAATAGTATTATTTGCAATATTGTAATAATTATTATGAATTATAATTTGTTCAATTTATGGTGGAATTTTTTGTAGTTTTGGCAGTTAAACTCTTTTGACTTACACCTTTTGACTTACTGACTTACACCACTTTGCCTTTCACCGCCTCATATATGTGAGAATGAGTTTGGCAACACAACTGAACTATTACTACAACTTCCACTCCTACTACTTCGGCGCGAAGGACTTGGCGCGCAAACACAGTGATGGACTAGTGACATTACGAAGCGGATGTGTCGCTCCGCAGGCTTGCCGTTTTGAGTCAAATAGCTATGTTGATGCTTTGTTTTTTTTAATTTCATACTAAGTGTTAGTCCTGTCTTGTAAACATCGTCTAGTTTAATTAAATGTTCAAAATAATTAAGTCTAATGATTCACTTCTAAAGGAAGGAGTTAGTACTCCTTCCTACATGGGTGCTCGGCCCTCGGACTCGAAAAATACCCCTAGCTTGGACTGAAAAACTATTTTCTTTTGATGATTACCGGATTACTGTTCTCTGTGATTTCTGTTTTGGATACCGCCAGCGAAAACGAAAGTGATGTGCCACGGACTCTGATAATATTCTGATGGGATGACGAGAACCGAAAACCAGAACTGTGAGTATATTCTGATCATATTGTAATTATTTGATGCATACTTTGAAGCTTGTTCAAGAAAATTTTGAAGATTAATGGAATTCTCCTCTTATTGATGATAATTATAAGAAAACTGAAAATATTTCAACGTTCTTTTGATGCAAGAATTTAATTGATGCTAAATTCATTTTTGATGGTCTTTGACGTTGAATTTATCACTTCTGTTTTCTTGAAGAGAATTCTATTTCGATGAAATTATTTGATGATTTGATGAAAATTTCGACATTTAACTTGAAGAATCTTGTTTCCTTGAACAAACCACAACATAACATATATTTTTGAATGATTGCAATTTGAATACAGTTTGAAGAATATTATATTATTTCCTTGATGCATATTTTGAGAATCAATATTTTATTATTGAATTGGTATTTGAGGAAATTTCAATTTGAAATTTTATTTTTGAATTTGAGTACCTACGTATTATAAGTATTGATTTTGGTTTTGAATATTTGTATATTTGTGTACTATAATTGTTTGAACCTAGTATATAGTTATGGCTACTCTCAACGATTACCCCAATATTGCAAAATCATTAAAAATTGGTAGTACGAATCAAATAAAGGTTCTACATCGTTTAATTTTTGGTACAGACGGCGACAGACAAAATCGTACCAGATTACGTAAATTTACAGGTTTTAAACAGCCATTCGTGTTGGAAGCAACGAAACAGAAAGTACTTAAAGAGTTTTCACTTAAAGACTTGATTTCTATTTGTAATCTACTTCATTTAGAATTTTCAACTGACCCAGACAAATGTGCCAATACCATTCTTATGAGTCTTAGTGATTTATCGTTATTAAAAGCAGAATTTTCTGATCTTTCGGAATGCGAAGTGAATGATGACTCACTTCCGGGTGCACGTTCATCCCAAACTAACAGCGTTATAGAGGAAAATAGATCTCCCTTTTCCCCCACCATTGACGCAAAAGAATCTTCGAATAAGCAAAATACACACATTTCCGTTGGTGAATCAGATCAAAATTCATTGCCTTCAGTTGAAACGCGAATCTCTCTTTCCAGTTGTTTAGTCTGAAAGACGTTGTTGATTTAATAAAACCTTTCTCGTCTCGTGATAATTACAGTGTTGAGAATTTTATATCTGACGTTGAAGAACTTTTTTGTTTATATCAGATAAACAATCCAATTCACCAAATTACTTTTGTTAGAAAATGTTTAACTGGTCCCGCTCAAACTTTAATTAGGTCTATTCGTGGAATTACAAATTGGGAACAATTGAAGCACCATTATTAGACGAATTTTCGGACAAAATTAACGGTATTCAGTTACATAAATTAATGGAATCTCGACGTATGAAACCGTTTGAAACCTACAAGAATATTTCTTAGCTATGAGAGATTTGGCACACAAAGGTTCTCTCGATGACTCCTCTCTGTTTGAGTATGTCATAAACGGAATTCCTGATTCAACAAACAATAAAGTTATTCTTTACGGTTGTAAATCCGTCCCTGAATTTAAGGAAAAGTTGAAAATTTATGAACAAATCTTTAACAGATCACAAAATTTCAGACAAAATAATCAGAAAAAATTGATGCTTCCTACCTCAATGTGAAAGTCGATAATACACGTAGCCCAAATACACAGCAGTATGTTTTCCTGTGGCTTGAGAGGTCACAAAAGCAACCAATGTTTGAATAAGTCACATGGTAAACAATGCTACGAATGTAAAAGTTTTGGTCATGTTCATGCTAATTGCCCTAAAAGTTATCGAAATTCTAAACCAAAACCTGATTCTCAAAAACCTATTTCTGATAAAACTGTAAATGCACTTTCTCCTGAACTTCATCGAAAAATCCCATGCATGTTGACATTCAACTTGCAGGAATTCAATTGACAGCACTCTGTGACACTGGGTCACAGGCAACCCTCATCAATGAGAAAACCTATCGAAGAATTGGTTCGCCACCATTGCAGCCCACCAACATTCCCTTTTCAGGAATTGGCAAAACCAAGTTCACAGCATCGGATTCTTTCAGGATTCCATCGAAATTCAACCATTACTTTACCTGCTAAAATACATGTTCTAGAGGATGACTTGATTCCTTTGATGTGATTATCGGAATCGACTTTTTACAGCAAACCCAATTTACATTTGATAAAGACGGTATTCGTTTATGCAAAACTCCTGAAAATAACACCTTCGTTAATATTGCTAATGTTTCTGATGATCAAGCTTTTCCATTTGATCTTTCACACATTTTGAATTCTGAAACTCGTGAGGAAGTTCAAAATATCGTTACTTCCTACAAACCACATAAAGTTCCAGACACTGAAATTAAGATGACTATTTTATTACAAGATGAAATCCCTGTAGCTCAACGTTCTCGACGACTCCTTTCGCGGAACAGAAAATTGTAGAAAGCCAAATTCAAGATTGGTTAAATGATGGAATTATTAAAGAAAGTTGCTCCGATTATGCCGCACCGATTGTTCTATGTAAGAAAAAAAGTGGAGACTATAGACTTTGTGTTGATTACCGCAAATTGAATAGAAAAATGATAAAAGATAAATTTCCCTTACCGCTCATCGAAGAAGCTTTAGACAAACTTGGAAAATCTCGGGTGTTCACTTCACTTGATCTCAAAAATGGTTTCTTTCATGTACCTATGGACCCTAATAGCACTAAATATACTTCTTTTGTGACTCATGAAGGACAATACGAATTTTTACGTGTCCCATTTGGCTTATGTAACAGTCCCAGTGTTTTCCAACGATATGTTTACACAGTTTTTAGAAATCTCATTCGCGACAATGTTCTTATTGTTTACATGGACGATCTTCTCATACCATCTAATGATGAAGTTGAAGGTCTACAAAAATTACGCCTAGTTCTCCAAACAGCTGCAGACTATGGCCTTGAATTGAACTTTAAAAAAGTGTCAATTTTTACAGCGAAAGATAGAATTTCTTGGTTACATTATCGAAAATGGAGTAGTTAAACCCTCACCTACCAAGACACAAGCTGTTCAAAATTTCCCACAACCTCAAAACCCCTAAACAAGTTCAAAGTTTTCTTGGATTAACAAGTTATTTCAGAAAGTTCATTCCAAATTATGCGCTGATTGCTAGACCATTAAGTGACCTCCTTCGGGATAATGTAGAATTTAATTTTGACTCTGAACAAATAGCAGCTTTTCAACAACTTAAAAACATTCTTTCACAAAACCCAGTTCTTCATGTTTTTCAACAGGGATACCCATTAGAACTCCACACTGATGCCAGCTCCTTAGGTTTTGGCGCTGTGCTCTTGCAACAATCCGATGATGGACAGTTTCATCCTATTCATTATTTTAGCCGTAAAACTACAGTTCAACAAGAAAAATATCATAGTTATGAACTGGAAGTTCTTGCCGTTATTGAAGCGCTAAAAAAAATTTCGAAACTACTTGTTGGGAACAAAATTTAAAATTATCACCGATTGTGATGCTTTCCAAAAAACGATGCACAAAAAAGACCTACCAGCTAAAATTGCTCGATGGGCATTGATGTTAGAAGACTTTGATTATGAAGTTTGTCATCGACCTGGTAGACAGATGAAACATGTTGATACTTTAAGTCGTAACCCCATTCCTGTAATTACCTCAAATGATATCACTCAAAAGGTGAAAAATGCCCAAGACCAGGATGAATTTATATCTCAAATTAAATCTATGCTTGAATCTACACCTTCTGATGAATTTTTTGTTAAAAACGGAATTCTTTATAAACTTCATCAGGATGCCGAACTTTTAGTAGTACCACAAATGATGCAGAAAGAAATAGTGCTAAACACCCATTCACAAGGTCATTTTGCTTCACAAAAAACCGAATTAATTGTTTCTCGTGAATTTTTCAGTCCTCAACTTAAGAAATTAGTTCAAGAAATTATTTCGAACTGTATTCCTTGCATTTTGTCCTCGCGAAAATCTGGAAAACAAGAAGGATACCTTCACCCCATTCCGAAAGGTGATGCACCCCTTGAATGTTACCATTGCGACTTTTTAGGACCTTTACCATCGACAAAAAAATGTTATAAGTATCTTTTTACAGTAGTTGATGCCTTTTCCAAATTTGTATGGATCTATCCCGTGAAGTCCACCTCTACGAAAGATGCCTTAGACAAATTATCCTTGCAACAAACTACATTTGGCAACCCTTCAAAAATCATTACTGACAAAGGTAGCGCATTCACATCTTCAGAATTTCAAAGTTACTGCCAGGAACAGTCAATTGAACACATTTCAATAGCAACAGGTGTGCCACGTGGCAACGGTCAGGTTGAGCGTGTTCATGGCACAATTATTCCCGTTTAACTAAGTTAGCTCTAGATGAACCTGACAAATGGTTTAAATATGTCCCAAGATTGCAACGTATCTTAAATAGTACCACCACACGCAGTACAAAATTCACACCCTTTCAACTTTTAATTGGTGTTTAAAATGAAACAACAAGAGGATCTACAGATTAAAATCTTCTTGACGAGGAACACCACCAAAGAATTCTTGATGACAAAGAAGCGTACGTATCGAAGCTAAACGAAATATCCTCCGTTTACAGGAAGAAAACATACGACAATATAACAAACGGCGTAAACCGGCTTGTAAATACAAGATCGGTGACAAAGTGGCAATACAAACGAACTCAATTTGGAACCGGATTAAAGCTCCGACCAAAGTTCTTCGGACCATATGAGATCACGAACATCAACCCCAACGATCGTTACGAAGTTCGAAAGTTAGGACATCACGATGGTCCAACCATAACATCAACTGCAGCGGACAAAATGAAACAGTGGTGCAGAAACTGAACACCAATACCACTGTGTTGAACACTGCTTGATTTTTTGAAATATTTTTCCTTTTTCTGCTTTTTTTGTTTTATCTTTTCAGAATTATTGTTTACAACCCAGCCGCGGACGTCTGGAAAGTCAGAACGGCCGTGTGAGAATGAGTTTGGCAACACAACTGAACTATTACTACAACTTCCACTCCTACTACTTCGGCGCGAAGGACTTGGCGCGCAAACACAGTGATGGACTAGTGACATTACGAAGCGGATGTGTCGCTCCGCAGGCTTGCCGTTTTGAGTCAAATAGCTATGTTGATGCTTTGTTTTTTTAAATTTCATACTAAGTGTTAGTCCTGTCTTGTAAACATCGTCTAGTTTAATTAAATGTTCAAAATAATTAAGTCTAATGATTCACTTCTAAAGGAAGGAGTACTAACTCCTTCCTACATATATAAAACAGTTCCGTAACTGACTCACTGACATACAACGCACAGACCAAACCGCTGAATTTGGTGAATTTTTAAAGATTAATTTTTAGAATTTAATTTATTAAATGCTGATCACGTGATTTCCTTTTCTGATACTTTAAATAAATTTATCGTCACGGGCATAACTAAATAGACAAAAAAATATTTTTTTTTCTTTCTAATGCAGCAGACGATTGGATATTATCCAAAAAAAACTAAATATCCCTTACGATTATATATATATATATATATATATATATATATATATATATATATATATATATATATTATATCAATTATATACATTGATCGTAGCATTTATTATAAATATATATATATATATTTTTTGGCATTAATTGCATACATTGACCGTTGTATTTAATTTGAATGTTCTCCGTAACGAAGCGCGAGTTTTCAGCTAGTCTTATCATATTCTAGCTAATTGTGAATGTGGCCCTCTTCGGTACTTTTTCCGTTATAAGCACTACACTTGGCTTATTTTAATCTTGGCGGAATTTAAAAGAAAAAGGTAAAAAACTTACCTTTAACTGGTTTAAAAAATTTTAAACCAGATCAAGCTCATTATATGAATATTTACACACTTTCTTTATGAAGGATACCTTGTTCTTGAAGTAGTGTAATAGCTGCCTGCTCATCTTTAGGCAAATTCTATATTTTAAAATTCATTACGTAAAAATACGTTCCGATTTCCTGACGGACTCTAAATTCGTCACAATTTAAAGAAAGCGTATTTAATTGCGGCATTCCATGAAGTCTCGTTATCTCCATGACCACGAAAATATTCGATTTCATATCGTATCGTGGTCCTTGAATCTCGAGATTTGTATATTTTAATATTGTAATTTGCCAATCATTAGTGTCATCATATCGCGTTACTTTTCTCTCGCTGCGACGATTTTTAAAAATGCGCCAAATTGGCGCGAAAACGATTGGAGTGCTTATAACGGAAAAGTACCCATCTTCTGTTAACTTCTTCTTCTTCTTCTGGGGCACTACAGCCTACTGCTGGCCAAGGCCGTCGCAATAAGTTTACGCCATCTGGCCCTATCTAAGGCAATTACGGTACTTACGGAAAATCCAGCCGACCATAAACGTTGGGCGTAAATCCGCCAAACCTCCCGGCCGCTTCATGCCGCCAATCATTTGGTGGCATAATATCTGCAATTGCACGCAAAATAGAAACAAATATGTCTTCTTTGTAAAGACGACGCCACAAGAATTCAGCCATATAAGAATCTAAGTGGTGTCGTGCTGTCCCACAATATCTTTTGTTCCGCCATTTGGGCCGAACCCCCACCAATCGCTCAATGTTTTGTGTATGTATGCCGGTATCCGGATCTACGAAGTTATACTTATGATTAACTTTCAAATTCTCGAAATTAGCAGCTATTATTTCGTAGGTTTTATAGGCTTTCCATGAGTCCGAGTATATTGTAGAACCTCTTCGATGTTATCTTTTATCACTTGCATAAGCGTTATCGCCTTCCTATCTGGAACTTTTACGATAAAACACTCGCTGGTCTCCATGCAAATGCCTCCAAACAACCACTGCTGGGGGGTTATTCTCCCTGCACTGTTTTTACGCTTTGATAAAAGGCTCTCATCAATTTTGCCAATGAGCCCCCCTCTGATTTTTTTCTTTGACCTTGTTAAAGACTGTTTGTACAAACTTCTCTTAAGTAATTATTCCAATCGATAACTGTCTTGTCACTCAACTCTAATTCTTCTTTTCCCCATTCAATAGTAGTCAATTCTCTGGCCAGCTGTAAATATATCTTAGTGCAGTCACTAATGAAATGGTTGAACCCTCGAACCATGTTACTTTCCGAATGGATATTCGCTTCTGACAAGTCTTAATATTACAACGCCATTGAATCTATGTTTTTTAGAACGCAGAGAGAGTTTAGAAAGAAACTCTTATAAAGGTCACCTTGAATCACGTGTGGCAGGTTTTACCATTATTGGCTAAAAAATCGCATCTTGGCGCCATTGACTTCATTTGGGTGAAAATGGTCGACTGGATTTTCCGTAAGTACCGGCAATACTCCTCCAGTCTCCCCTATATATAGTTTTTAGTAATATAGTTTATATATTAGTTTATATATAGTTTTTTTATATATAGTTTTTATTAATCTTCTGTTAACTAGAGTTGAATAATTAAATGCATACTATTCAATAACAATATAAAAGTTTTCGTGAGTCAATATGTTAGTTTGTATTTGGACTAAAATTCCACAACGGCGGTGGTTTGGTGTCTTTTTTTTTTTTTTGGCACTGATAATATTCCCAAATCTTGGATTTGGAGCTTTGCCAAATTCAAAATGTCTGCATTTTCCTATCCAGACATGAAAAGAAGAAGAGAAAAATAAAAGAAAATGTGATAAACAGAGTACTTACCGCTTGTTAAATACTAAAGAATTCAGTCAAATTAAAAGCTGAAACTATAAAACGCCATTTGATGGGTTACTCAGGTTTATATAACGCAGAAAAAATAATTGTATAGCAGTACGTAATGGCACAATTTTTAAAAAAAAAATCTAAGCAAATTGCAACTTATCCCGTTTTGAAATTTACCCTTTTTTTTCGCATTGTATTCATTGAAGAATCCATGTAACTGTTCATTTTTTTTTCGTATAGCGTTACAATATTTAACATTTTCAGTTCTCAAAAATATTAAGTATTTTGAGTATGGTATCGCTTTGGTGGGGTACCGTTTTTTGGCAAACGCAAAATTTTGCGGTTTTCTATTTCCTTAAAGGTTTAAAATGGATGTAAAATTTGACTTACCTTAATTAATTTGAGGAATAATAAAGCATCCATTTTAAGTTATAATCCATTATAGGAAACAAATGTTTCCCTCGCTTCACAGAATACGCGTCTTTAAGTTTTCGTATGTGAAAATAAATGGACAATATATCGTTGGAATACACAGCTACCAAAAGGCTGCAGCTGTTGCTGCGATTCGCAAGAACTGGATTGTATCCTAGAGGCAAAATATTTTAGTTTTACGTCTAAATTATTTACTGTATTTTTTGTATAAGTTTTGTGGCAACAAGTAAGGATTCGAGGAGAGTTCCGTATCCTATGCCACTTGGCGCCATTTGGAGCGGTTTCTAAGTTTACCGCGAATCGAAAAACTCAGAAACAGCGCCATTTTGCAGTCATAAACAACCTATCTAAGCGACGCCATTTTCTCGGTGTCATTTAAACTTAAAACAAACAAAATACCAAAGAAAGCCAAAAAGAATGAAATTCAGTGCATATTATACACATGTGGTATATAACACTTTTGGAACAGATGTATTACACGCACCTCCCTTGGCGACAATTTGGCGACAAAATTTTTTTGACGCCAAATACTCGTCAAAAAAATTTGTCGCCAACTTGTCGCCAAAACAAGCTTATGCGGACATTTTACACTTAAAATAACAAAATATACACAAAATATCAATAAACACTCAAATATAAAAATAAGTTCAAATCAAACTTACCAATGACAATAACTTTCAAAAC
Source organism: Dolomedes plantarius (assembly GCA_907164885.2). Lineage (NCBI taxonomy): Eukaryota > Metazoa > Arthropoda > Arachnida > Araneae > Dolomedidae > Dolomedes > Dolomedes plantarius. The sequence continues at coordinate 191,075,089 of OU015496.1, read as the reverse complement.
ATGTCACAAAACCACAACAGCTACTTTAAACATACACGAATATATCTAAAAACGGCTGTATTAAAATTCAAAACCTAAACAGAAATGCTCAACCACTTATTTAAAACATACGCAAATATATCTAAAGCAAATTACGGCTGTATTAAAATTCAAAACCTAAACAGAAATGCTCAACCACTTATTTAAAACATACGCAAATATATCTAAAAACGGCTGCATTAAAATTCAAAACCTAAAGAGAAATGCCCAACCGCTACTTTAAAACATATACAAAAGTATCTAAAAAACGGCTGTATTAAAATATATATCTAAATACGGCTGCATAAATACAAAAACTAAAACCTTAAACCCCCCCCCCCGCTAAAAAAGTCAGTATAATACAATTAGTCAGTCCAACTAATAATAACTATTTAAATAAACATAAAAAACACCTTGGTAAATATATATTTCTTCATTAAACATATATTACAGCACATATATTGCCAAACTTCACGAAATCGCCAAAATTAAAAAAATCGCCAAATTTCAAAAAATCGCCAACTTGGCAATGAGGTGCGTGAACACACTCTGTACCACACTTTTAAAAAATACCACTGCATATAACCAAGCTAAATTGATATTCAACCATTGAATACAAATGAATATTCGAGGATGGAACGGATCTTGGGTAGTCTAATTTGCAACTGCCATCAAACTGTAACGGCAATAAAGTGTAAATAATTAATTTAAAATTATCTCTCAAATATTTTTATGATCTTAAATGATACTTGTAATTATTGCTTAAACTAATTTTTGGAAACAGTTATTTACATAGGTTGAATCCAGTGTGAGTTGAAAAATACACTCATGGACAAAAAATTAGCGCACCAAGAAGGAGTCGTCAAAATGAAACGAAATTTTACATACGTAATGACTAATTTGATATAAGTAAATGATAAGAAAATCAAAGAAAAAGGATAATTTATTTCAGAGAAAAAGGCAAAAGAATGGAGGAGTTAATACTCTGTTGGACCCCTCTAGCGCGAATGCACGATGCGATACGATCGGGCATTGAGTCATACAAGTTCTGTATAATGTCTTGAGAAATTTCGTTCCATATTTGCTGTAACCTTGCCTCTAGTTCGTTCAAACTCGTGGGATTCCCAACTCGTCGTCCCAAATGATCCCAGATATGCTCGATTGGAGACAAATCTGGGGATCGGGCAGGCCAAGGAAGGGTAGTAACAGTGCGGAGACAGTCTTGTGACACCCTTGCCGTATGAGGCCGAGCATTGTCTTGTTGAAAAATGGCTCCTGGGAGCCGTTGCATGAGTGGCAACACGTGTGGTTGCAGGATTTCATGAACATACCGCTGGGCTGTCATGGTGCCACGGAACAATACTAGGGGTGACCGTGTATTGTAGGCAATGGCACCGCATACCATCACACCAGCTGTGGGAGCGATGTGTCGCTGTACAGCAAAGGCAGGATTGAAGCGTTCACCCACGGGCTCTCCACACACGAACACGATTGTCATCACTGCCGAGATTTAATCTGGATTCGTCGCTAAAGACGACCTGGTTCCATTCCGCTGCAGTCCAGTTTCCTCGTGCGCGGCAAAACTCCAAACGGAGGCGTCGATGGGTGGGCGTCAAGGGCAGCACACGTAATGGGCGCCGCGATACCAACTGTCCTTCAGCCAGGCGCCTTCGTATGGTTCGAGAAGACACAGAGGGACCCCTAGTGAAGGTGCTACCTGTGCCTGGATGGCGGCCGATGAAGCAGTTGGCTGTACGCGTGCATTTCTTACGATGTGGCGGTCTTCTCGACGACTGGTCTGTCGAGGGCGTCCTGAGCCTGGTCTTCTTGTACATGACATCTCTCGGATCCACTGGTCCCAACACCTCCTCACGAGATACTCGTCTAGCTGACCACCCAGCTTCATCATCCCGACGATTCTCCCCTTCTCAAACTGCGAAACTGCTTAGTATTGTCTTCGAACACGGCGTAATGGCAGTCTATCTCAGCTCTTCCTTTGAAATGATTCAGCACTCTCAAACAAGCTTTGGTTACCGTGTTTTATACTCCACAGAGTACGATGTTCAACTCCCTCTACCGGCTATACGTAATGCGAAATCACGCTGCATTTCTAATCATTTGCATATCTCCCCGACATTTACCTTCATTGCAAGTTTCGTTTCGATCCCGCAATTATTCTTGGTGCGCTAATTTTTTTTGTCCATGAGTGTAAAAATGGTCTTCGGTGTTGATGTTGTTGTATTATTGGTTTTTAGTTAAACGCCGTTAAAGAGTAAGGTCTTATTACGTGTCACAAACTAGGAGACAACAAAACCAAAAAGGGGATCCCCGAAAATGTCAAAATTAGAATGAATTTTTTTTTTAAATCAGCATCGGTAGGAAGTAAACCTAGGCCTCCTCTGAATTAATATGGAAACCATGTAAAATTCAAAATTCAAAATTAACGGATGCATGGCGACAAGACAATCGTGGGACGGATTGTGGCGCTGACTTCAGGAGCGATTTTGCTGGCACGGTACTCGTGCCAGAAAACCGCTCCCGAAGCGAGCGCCATGATTGGCGAGGAGAAACGGCGAGCACAGCGGTTTTCACATTCGCCCTACTGGACATTTATGACCAAAATGTGGAAAATGTTTAAAAGGTAGACAACAGAATTCAGAAGTGGCATCTCGCCTAAGCACCAAAACGGAATACGAACATTCAAGGTATGTTTAATGATGTATATATTACTGAAGTAAGTATATTATTTTCGTTAAAGTATTTTTTTAAGTAACAAAAATGGCCTTTTTAGGTAAGGGCAGAACAATTGATTTGATCGAATTAGCGACTGAGCTAGATCTCGGTAATGTAGTCTCAACCGATAGTACGATATCGGAATTAAAGAAAATTATTTGCCAAAGCAAAGATTATGATGAACAATTCACCAAAAATTTATTTGAAAGAATTATATATACTAGGCTTAAGAATGAAGAAATAGCTTATGAACGGGAACGACTTAAAGCTGAACGGCAAAAATTGGAAGCTATTTTGCCGAATTTGCTAAATTTGAAATAGAAAAAATAAAAATCGAAACTACTAATAGATCCTTGGGAGGATACGATGAAACTGTTCGGGTTTCAGAAGTAAATAAGAGTAACTTTGAAACTACGGAGCTTAATGCAACATTTTAGCTTAATTGAAAAGAGATATCACATCTTATTTGATATTGTTCGAATGGCATGCTAAACGTAGAGGTATTAAAGAAGGAGGATTATGTGTCTCATCTATTAGGACTTTTACCTTACGAATTTACGCAACTTATCGCCAGGGCAACCTGAACAAAAAGCTAATGACTATGTATTGTCATAACCTTGTTATTAAGACGGTTTAAGTTGAGTCCCGAAAAATTCAGACAGAAATTTATAAATCATGTGAAAGATTCAAAGAGCACATGAGAAGATTACGTTTATGATCTGCGAAATTATTTTAATGAATGGGTAGGTGGTTTAAATATTAATGATCTTGACTCTTTAAAAGAGCTTATTATAACGGATCAATTAAAAGAAACGTGTTCCCGATGAAATACGGGAACATTTATCGATTCTTGGCCAAAATTTGGTAAATGCAAACGAGTTGGCACTTAAATTGGATGAACACGAAATGTGTGTTGGCTTGGGATTGAAAATCGCTTGGGATTGAAAATCGTCATTCAAAAAAATATTGTACTGCGAAAGAGGAAAGGAATACGAATCATTTGAATGTAAGCGACCGCGAGTCGTCAGCGCCAGACCGTTAACTCAAAGACGCTCAAATTAATAAACAGTGTGTCAGCGCTTTGTTAGATACTGGTAGTAGCAGCTGCCTTTTAAAGGACTCGGTAGCAAAAATTTGCGACTAAACATTTCGGCATGTGAAAAATATTTGTTTTGGGTTCGGAAATCAACTGACGCCAGCAGTGATGAAGTACAGAAGCGGTGATTGTTGCTATTCAGATTGATGACGTAATCGCGAAGGATGTTTCTGGTTTTTAATCGTACCAGACCAAACGCCCCCGGTTGATTTTTTGGTAGGGAGAACATTTTTGGATTTACCTTACATTGGTTATGCAGCAGTTGGCAAAAGTTTGTACGTTGATGAAACCAAGGATAAAGAAACTAATAACACTATAGAAAATTATATTATAGAAGATAAACATTATTCGGTGGATGTTAACACTGAGACGCTAAGGCATGTTTATGCTAAGATAATGCATACTGGCCATAGGAGTTTACGAACTGAAGATAATAAACATGATGCAGTTTATGAGACCAACATCTGCACTGGATTTAACGAAGATTTGATTGTGGCAAGTGTCACTTCTCTAAATTCACCAGGCTTAATCCCCTAAAGAATACCACCCCAGCACGCCTGAAAAACTCTTAGGAACCTTGCCGATGAATTCAGACTGTCCAAGCGAATCAGCGGTGACAGAGGGTATTGCTCACCTATCACCAATGTGAACAGTATTGACGACCAGTGGAGACCTTGGCGTAACCTAGGAGATGAATCCGAAGATGAGGAGACTTCTAGTCTGGTCCACCCGACTAGAATTCAGGTAACCCTAACTTTAGAACAAACGAAGGGATAAGGTAATATAAATTACTTTCTTTTATTTTGATCATGGAATCCTGTTGAACTATAAAGACTAAATTTATGAAAAAATATTAGGACTAATAAACTTTGAAAACATTCCTGTAACTTGTATATTAATTAGAAAGATATTTTGAAATGCTATTCGTATACATGAATTGTTTATTATGTTGTGTTCAAAAGAAAATATGTGATTCAAGTTGTCATTATTTGAATAATTGTGTGTTAAATTTCTGTTAACGAACAGAATGTGTTTAAGTTAGGAATAAACGATTTCAAGTTAAAGCGTGTTTTTTTTTTTAAATTGTTTAAATAAGTTTGTTTAGTATATGTACATTGATTCTCAATTGTGGGCAATTGGAAATATCAGGATGCCCGAATGTTAAAGCTATTTGACCGCAAGAGATGGCGCTGTGAGCGCTGCAAATGTTAAAAGACAGCAGATGTAGAAAGATCGCAGACCATGTTCTAACATAATCCTAATAACGTGTTATTTTAGTATTGAATGAGTTTCTATTTTTAAAGGTCGCACGTTTATTGCTACAAGGTAAGTCAAAGGTTTATAAGGAAGTGGACATTTATGACCAAAAGGTGTTAAAAAGGTAGACAACAATATATATATATATATATATATATATATATATATATATATATATATATATAATATATTCATAAAACACCTATTGCTTTTAGAGCAGTAACCTGTGGTCACAAGACTTATGCTACTAAAGCAAGAGTAATATTAAATTACCTTAAATTAATCTATAAAATATAACATCTGGTGTTTGTGTATAATGATAATAGCTTTAGTCTAATTAGAAAACTAAAAACATTAGATACTTGTAAAAATGTTAGCAACTTATGATTTTAAAGATCTATTTAATAATATCGATATAATTGATTAAATAGAATAATCATAATGTTAGTACAAAATAATATTCAATACTTAGGCAACGAAATTAAACTAACTCGTTTCAATAGGCTCCTAGATTTAGTAACTAAACATAATTACATAGTTCATAATAATGTAATTACTTACAATCCAAAGGTGTACCACAAGGTGGTAATGCTTCATGTTGCTAGCTAATTTATACTTATATTATTTTGAAATTAATAATAGAGAAATTGCAATTACAATATATTAGGTACTAGCTGAAAACCCGCACTTCGCTACGGAGTACATTCAAAGTAAAAAATCGGTGAATGTATGCACATTAATGGCCAATATATATATAATAAATACGACGATCAATGTATATAATTGATGTAAATATATATATATTTATAAAAAAATCGTAAGGGATATTTATATAGACAAAATATGTAGAAGAAGATATTCAAATTAAATCTAATATAAAGAATACTAAAGAATATGTACAGTTATATAGTACAGTTTCTAGAACATTTCTTTTACTGTATTTTAATATTTTTTTGGATAATGTCCAATCGTTCTGCCGCATTTAGCAAGAAAACAAAAATTATTTTTGTCTATTTAGTTTTTATGCACGTGTCGATAAATTTATTTAAAGTACCAGAAAAAGAAGTCACGTGATCAGCATTTAATACATTAAATTCTAAAAAAATAATCTTTAAAAATTCGAAAAAGATTTCATTTTTAAAGGAATTTTTATGTCGTTCTCGTGATATAAATTTTATAACCCTCAAATTATATTTTAAATGCAAACTTAAAAAAAGTAAAAAAAAACAGCTTAAAATTTAATTTTAAAAAATCTAAGAAGAATTTTTCAAAAATCTCTCTTAGTGCACCCCTACACTATAAGAAGAATCGCCATGCAAAATTTCAGCCCTTTAGGTCCAGCGGTTTGTCTGTGCGTTGTATGTCAGTCAGTCAGTGAATGAATGAATGAATGAAGTCCAGTACGGAACTGTTTTAATTATATAGATAACAACGAAATAGGCAAAAAAATACATTTTTTTCTTACTAATGCGGCAGACGATTGGACATTATTCAAAAAAATATTAAATAATGTAAAAGATATGTTCCTCAAAACTGTACTACATGAACTGTACTATATTCTTTAGTATGTCCTATGAGATTTAATTTGAATATTTCTTCTACATTATTTGTCTATAAAATATCCCTTACGATTTTTTTATTAATATATTTTTTTTTTGTTTTTTTTACATCAATCGTATACATCAATCGTCGTATTTATTATATATATATATATATATATATATATATATATATAATATATATCTATATATATCTATATCTATATATTATATATATATATATATATATATATATAACATTAAAAACCCCATACCATTTTAAAATCTAACATTATTCTAAATTCCCTTGGGCGTACGAGCTAAATTTCGCTTTTGATTCTAACTCTAATAACCTCGAGAGAAAAATATTAAATGGCTTCCTTTTTCAAATAGGCGCGGCGTCCCCAATATTTAGATAAGCTCTGCGCAGATTATATAAAACACACATGTGACTTATCGACAACAGCGAATCCCTAATCGCGATGATGATCACATGACAAGTTATATAAACAACATGAACGGAAACCGTACGCTTTTCGATATTTTGTGACTGTCCCGAGAAGTTATATTGTGTATTTAAAAAAATAAAAGATGTAGTTATATTAACGTTGTGGTGTTTTCCGCCATGTTCATCCGAAATTTTCGGTATGCTCTCGACCACGGGAAGTTTGAAAATTACTGATCAACGTGTTCGCTCTCCTTCTTTCCGTATCTATCTAGAAATATTATTAAGAGTAGAAATCTTAAAAACTACTCAAGAAACTTAAAACTTTAAATCAAGAAATGAGTTCATGTATTAATGAATTATTAAAGAGCACATCTCAATCAAAACATTGAATTAAGTGCAGGGGTTGAGGCTTCGTGCCCAAGCATTTCAAGAAATCATCTTTACAGAAGACAGCAAGGTTCTGTTCAAAGCATCCGAAACACCTAAATTTTTAAAATACATCAATTGATTAATGTAGAATTATTGATCAAACAATAATTGAAATTTTGTACGCAAAATCCTCATCAGATTTCAACTATTAGTTTCGGAAATCGAATACGTTTTCTTTAGATCGGTAGATCTCTCATTGAAATATAGCCATGGAATATTATTCATACCGAAGCTATGGAACTTTACTCTCCGGTGCCTCGTTTATATAACTGTGAAAGTCAGATCTCGATCACAGTGGCCGAAAGACCAATCATTTGTCATGTGTTGTCGCTAGAGAAACTGAGACACATATCATCAATTTCGATAGGTTCTGGATTTTGACGCGTTTTGATGTCATATTAGATTGCCTAGATACTGCGATCGGAATCTTCTGCTTTCAATTTTTTTGTCTATACGTCTCTTATAGAGTGATAAAGCAACCAAAATCGGCAGTTGTGGATGGGGTTGTGAATGGGGAGTGCAACGCCCTATTGGACCACGCCCTCCGGTATACAGCCCTCCACGCCCACGCACGTAGATCCCAGCCATTACACGTATTTTGCATTCACAGATATTTCAGTCTGTTTGCATTGAAGTTGAAAATAGACAAAGTAAAATAATTAGGTGATATGATAGGGAAAGGATAATGAAGGTTAACAACAGATTGTATTGGTGCCTGGTTCATAACATGAGCCAAAACAAAGCCAACCAAAAAGGTGGGTTGGGTTCAACTATGTTTCTAGTAACACGCCCTCATAACTTAAAATATTATGTTAAATATAACTTTGGTCAACGATAAACATAAAATACTGACATAATCAAACGATCGAAACCTGAGTAACATTTATAAAAACACTATTGGGTATTATTCGGTTTTACAGGTCCACGACTCGTACTTGGGCACCCAACGTCGAATCACAATGTGGCTTTTTGCCGACTTGAAATGTAATATCAGCTAAAAAATGCAAGATATTCAACAACACTTAATAACAATTTGAAAAGAAATATACAAAATAGGTATAAAAAAGGAAAAAATTATCAACAACCGCTATGCCGGACCGTTTCGATTGCAGCGATGCAAGGAAAAAAGGCCCCCCAGGTAAGAATATAATTCACTCTGAGACTTGAAGATCCTCCAAAAATCGGTTGAATTAGAAGGAATTGAATAGGGCGCCACCCTGCCTGTTAATAATAACACACACCACACAACACACACACACACACACCACACATAGTATATACTATATAATATATATATATTATATAATATATATCTATATATATATTTATATATATAATTAATATATATATATTAATATGTATATATATATATATATATAAACATTAAAAACCCCATACAATTTTACAATCTAACATTATTCTAAATTCCTTGGGCGTACGAGCTAAATTTCGCTCTTGATTCTAAACTCTAATAACCTCGAGTAGAAAATATTAAATGGCTCTCCCTTTTTTCAAATAGGCGCGGCGTCCCCACTATTTTAGATAAGCTCGCGCAGATTATATAAAACAACATGTGACTTATCGACAACAGCGAATCCCTAATCGCGATGATGATCACATGACAAGTTTATCTAAACAACATGAACGGAAACCTGTACGCTTTTCGGATTTTGTGACTGTCCCGAGAAGTACTATTGTGTATTTAAAAAATAAAAGATTGTAGTATATTAACGTTGTGGTGTTTTATGTGTCCCGAGGGTGAGATGAAAAGCGGGGAAAGAAAATTAACATATGTGATGCACGGCGGGCGACAAGTCATCCTCTTTACCCTCAAAAGAAATACCACTCAGGCCTTCCTTCGTCGGCCCGCGCCCGTGCCATTACAAATGTTTATTATATAACATTAAAAACCCCATACCATTTTAAAATCTAACATTATTCTAAATTCCCTTGGGCGTACGAGCTAAATTTCGCTTTTGATTCTAAACTCTAATAACCTCGAGAGAAAATATTAAATGGCTTCCTTTTTCAAATAGGCGCGGCGTCCCCAATATTTTAGATAAGCTCTGCGCAGATTATATAAAACCACATGTGACTTATCGACAACAGCGAATCCCTAATCGCGATGATGATCACATGACAAAGTTTATATAAACAACATGAACGGAAACCTGTACGCTTTTTTGATTTTGTAACTGTCTTGGAAAGACGTATTCTCCGTCTAATAAAATTTAATGCCGTAACTTGCCGCTTCGTTTATTCGAGCCACGACTACTCTTCATTCCCAGTGATGTGCTGGACGCCCATTCTTTCCTTGGGTTGTCCAGTATGTTACATATATATATATTGGCATTAATTGCATACACTGACATTGTATTTAATTTGAATGTACCGTTCGTTTAGGAACACCTGGTTCAGTTCCTGGTTCTAAAAGTTTAAAATAGTGGCGCCATCTATTTATAATAAACCTACCAAAAGCCATTAAAAAACTAAACACAGTATAAATAACATAGAAAAAAAGCATACGAAATGTTATACACATTAATAATATGAAAACCAATTAAAATATATAAATGTATAATAAACTCCTCAGATTTCAGCTATATTCGGTCTTTCATCATAAAAAAGCTGAAAAAAAAATTTTAAAAAATAATAAAATAAAATAAAAATAATAATTTAAAAAATAATAAAATAAAATAAAGATAATAATTAAAAAATAATAAAATAAAAGCTGAAATAAAAAAGCCTTCATAAAAAAGCTGAAAATACAGGTTTAGCAAAATTTGCACGATCCCATACTCGAACCCGAGACTTACGTGGTACCAAATGAACCGCTTTAACTACTACGCCACGATTATGCACAACACTGTTGAGTAAAGTAAAAAATATACGCAATGAGTTTTTTGGAAAGTTGCTATGGGTTGGTGAATATACATACATTTATGGAGTAAGAGGAGTTTTAAGTGAGAAATAAGTTAGCAGGATAGAAGCTTAATCTTTAACTCTTCAATAGACACAGAGACATAAGCTAGGAGGATTGCAGTAGCGATTAAAAAAGATCGTGACACTTAGCGTGGTTGATTCGAATTTTCCATCGCGTATGAGAGTGTCAATATGCCGTTGGATCCGATTTATTTTAGAGTATAAAATCTGACTTGAAAGATTATTATTTTCATTTATTATTCTGGTTTAATATATAACTTGAAACTTTTTGATTTTATTTATTGTTATCTTTTCGCTCGCTGTTTGCTAACCCTAACGTGGACGCCATATTCAGAGCGGTGATTCCACAAAGTGTAACAGCTTACAAATTGTTGGTTTTTTATTAATTAAAAATCAACGGTAATTAATTTCGATTTTTGAAGTTCTTCAGACCCTCGGCTGTTTTTAAAGACGCCTGTATGTAAAATTTCACGATCGTTGCTCCTAAACTGTGGATTTCTATACAATTACAGAGATACAAACATTCATTTTTATATATTAGATATAGATGATATAATAGTAATTAATAAAAGTAATAACCATATAGACTTAAATTTTTACCCTCCTAATCTTTAACTAATTAAAAGTAGCCATGATAATATTAATGTAAACTTTTTAGATATTAACATTAAATTAAATTCTCACAGCAAATTTACTTTTGACTTATACGACAAAAGATCTGACTATAATTTTAATATTGTTAAATTTCAAAATTACCTAACCTGTTTACATAAATCTGTTTTTAATAACATTATTGTAAATCAGTTAGTTCGTATAAATAGGCTATGTTCTAAAGACAATAGGAATAAGCATACTTTAGACTTGAAACTTGTGCTAACACGTAAAAATTACCCCGAAAGTCTATCCAAAAACATAATTGGTTGTTTTAGTTTTAATGAATAGTTTGTTCTGTTGCATTTAATAAGTTAAACATAATAATAAGTAAAATTAGAAAAAATAAGTACTAAAAATAAAAAATAAAATAAAAATCATAATTAAAAATAAAAATAAGAATAAAAATTAACTCTTAGTAATAATAATAAAAAACTAAATTAATAATGGTTTAATTGTCCTAAATACAGTAACCATAGTAAGTCAGTAACGGAGTATCCATAATCTCCTTAGTTGCAAATTTAGTGACGTCAGTCATCTTGCGGTTACATGTTCTTAACTTCCCCTCTGTCTAGCGCCAGGCTTGGTGTGTGTGTGTGTGTGGCTAATGTCCCTGGGGGATGACGACATTACACCCCAGTCCGGTGTACATATGAATACAAGACATAGAAACAGACAAATGACACAATCACAGAAGAATTATATTCACAAACGATGACACCGGCGATGGACGATGGGTTGCAGCTCCCCTTTCTAGACGGGGCTCCATTTGCAGGCGGAAGACTGACCGGTTCCCCAGAATACAGCCAAGTCTTATGCGGGAATCGAACCCGCACCCCCGGCGTGGCAGACTGATGCCTTTAACCACTTAGCCACTGGGAGACTAGGATTGGTGTTCTTTGGTTAAGTAGCTCTTAATTCAATATTTAATCAATTCTTCTGTTTTCATGGATTGTACGGTGTCTGAGTGTGTTTATTGTATAGATCATACTCATTGGAAACAATCCATTGGTTTTTAGACAGTATTGACACCGCTGATGAAGAGATACTGTCTAAAACCTCTTTCATACTTTTCTTTTCATGTTATTTGTTTCTGGCTGTATGTAGCTTTAGTGCTATTACTGGTAATCTCTTTCATCTTTTTCTTATATATATATATATATATATATATATATGTATATAGTATATATATATATATATATATATATGTAATGGCACGGGCGCGGGCCGACGAAGGAAGGCCTGAGTGGTATTTCTTTTTGAGGTAAAGACTGGATGACTTGTCGCCCGGCCGTGCATAACATATGTTTAATTTCTTTCCCGCTTTCATATCACCCTCGGACACATAAAAACACCACAACGTTAATATAACTACATCTTTTATTTTTTAAATACACAATATAACTTCTCGGGACAGTCACAAAATCCGAAAAGCGTACAGGTTTCCGTTCATGTTGTTTATATAAACTTTGTCATGTGATCATCATCGCGATTAGGGATTCGCTGTTGTCGATAAGTCACATGTGGTTTTATATAATCCGCGCAGAGCTTATCTAAAATATTGGGGACGCCGCGCCTATTTGAAAAAGGAAGCAATTTAATATTTTCTCTCGAGGTTATTAGAGTTTTATAATCAACAGCGGAAATTTAGCTCGTACGCCCAAGGGAATTTAGAAATAATGTTAGATTTTAAAATGGTATGGGGTTTTTAATGTTATAGAATATCCCCCCGTCCGAGAAGAGGCTGACCAACAATGCCTGCATTGGAGGACAGACTCACCCGGCCATGTGAGGAAAATGGGCGTCGACCACAAATTTGGAAAAGTTTAAAAGGAACATATGTTTTAAGTTAATTTAGTATGATGATCACATGGCAAGACATTGCACATTTCAATATCGAATACACAAAAATACACTAATGATTTACTAATTTAGGAACACAATAAAAACAAAAAAATTATAGAAATTAATGATCAATTATAGAAAATTGTAAATTATATAAATTTCTTATATTGTTGCTGTGAAAAACAATTAAATTTAAATATGCGCTTATCATCAAATGAAGACAATGCTGAGCAGGGCGGCCGTCCCCACACAACAAAGTCTCAAAAAAATCAATTAAATTTAATTAAAAAAAATTATCAAATTTTCACTCTACATCAGTTTTAATTTTGAGTCGACTCACACAAATAATAGGATATAACAATGAAATATCAAAATCAACAAAGAAACATGTAAGTAAATGGAATAGAACATGACAATAATAATTTGAAGTTATTGTACTTTCCTCCTCAACTCTCACAACATTGGGGTGAGTCCAAAAAAGTTTGTAAGGTACACATGGTAGCTTATAGTTCACGTTCCTTATTATGTTAGCTACAGTATGTTGCTTGAGAAAAGTACAAAAAAAAATCACAGTTCGGTAGGTTCTGTGACCCATCATCTCGCAAGTGCAGAATACCGAAAAAAATTACAATATCTTGGCTTAAATAAAAAAAGTCCTTTGTAGTTGGGTACAAAAAAAATCACAGTCTTTTTAGTGCTGTGTTATTTCTGCTTCACAAACGTAGAATACATAAACATCACATTATCTCGACTTGTTTACATATAAAGAAAATTAGTTCTTTAGTTATATAACAAAAATCACAGTTTATAATAAAAATCACACTTTCAATAAAAATCACAAGATTTAATAAAATCACACTTCAAATATATCAATTGTACATAAAAATTACAAAACATATCACTCATTATCTAGTTTTCGTATCTTTATTTATCTCATTATTTTTTCTTAATATCCATTATCTCCTTTATTTCAATATTACTTATTATTAACAAAAATCTCTTTTAATATCTTTTATATTTCTTATTATTCTCATTTCATCATTTCTTATATTCATTTTATTTCGACAATATTTATTGATTCCAAAATTCTATTCAATTCTCTTTAATTATACTTATTCATATTTATTCTAACTTTATTTATTCTCAATACTTTTCACTTTATTTTCAAATTATTTATCTACTATTCTTTTTTGTACATTTATTATAAGTTTATGTGGATCCATTTCCTTGTTTTGAAGGTACCTTGTTGTATGTGTGTTCCCCAACTCTTAGTCTCAAATTCTTTAATTCTACCTCTAAGCAGTGAGGGTTGTGTTTATGTTTGTGTAACAAGTGGGTTTTCTTTCTCCATATTGTTCTTTGACTAATAAGGAGGAAGAGTCTTTTAGCCGTACAGTGGACTAACCGTAAATCTCCGACAGAATATGACTGCGTTGAAAAACAGCATCTTGCATAGTACACAGATGGAGAAAAAGGAAAAGGTGCAGTTGTCATACCTGTGGGAGTATAATATATAGAAATGGGAGGACAAAAGGAGTGGCCATCCCAGCCCTGTTTTAGTCATTACTCAAGCATATGATCTTCAGCACTTTAAGTGACTGAGTTGATGAATTAAAAACAAATAGTAAAAAAAATTAAAAAAGATCTTAAACAGTTGGGACGGCATCCAACGCGCTTGTAGAGTTGGGTGATAGGAAAGTGTATTCAAGAAATAGGAAATTTACTGAAAGGTTAAAGAAGTAGAGTTGTCATAGTCGGTGTTTAAATTGAGATCCAAAAAAAATTCACATATAATAGTATTCTTAAGAAGAAAGTTTAAGTTAGACAGTTTTTTTTTTTTTTTTTTTTTTTCTTTAGTAGGACAACACATAATTAATTATATCAATTAAAAAAAATATATAATGATGTTAAGCATCACATAGAAAAGAAAGAAAAATGGATCTAATGTTTGTCATTATTCGTGGTGTAGTTTTAAGTTCTCTGGTGCATTATAATATCTCAATCTGCAAGCATGGACAATTTCAGAATCTCGTTTAGTGTGAAAGTTTGGTCCATCAATTTCATATTCAATAGAATCCAAAATACACAACATATGAAAGTATTAAACACACACTAATAAAATACTTCTAATACCAATAATAATAATAATAATACCTTAATATTCTCTATCAATTGCCATAATTTAATGTTAATGTTCAAATTTCAAACTATTATTCTATTAATTGACACAAATAATCAAAATTCTTTTACCAATACCCATCTCAGTTTATTAAGTTAATCATGAAATCGATAAACCAAAATTAATTTTTCTTTTCTTATATCACATTTCGGTATGAATCCTCGCTGTAAAGTTCCCGAATATTCATCGTTCGTATTTAATATCTTAAAACATATTTCTCATTATAATATTCTCTCTTCTATTTATTATTTTTCTTCATTATTTCTATTTCGAGAATTTTCTGGGGCGGATGAACCAAATATAACATACAATGGTTTTTTCAATTATCCAATTGTGGTTTTTTGGCACCCTAAGTCATGTTATAAAGACGTTCCGTTTATATGAAAATCGTAACACGAATTTTAACTTTCGACTGAACCTCCAGAAATCTCCTTTACTTAAATTCGTAGAACAATTTACGAGGTCTCAACATCAAATGGAATATGTCAAAGTACTTAAATTATAAAATTTTCTTGATGTCTGAAAATTACTATGTTATCCCTGGAGATATTTTCCAAAACCAAAACCACAGGCATCATATGTTTAAATTTAAAACCGCAAAAATTCTAAGTTAAATGAATCAAAACAAGTTCGGCTCGTTTCGTGATCGTGTTTACAAAACTAATGCTGAGCATTCAAATTTATTGCGGAGGCGACCTTCGAAATGCAATACAACGCGCTCGAAAACGGAAATGATTTACGTTATTTTTTTTTTCTTTTCTCCGCGACGATTTCAGAACTGCGTGCAAAATTAGATACTCATAACATTACTTTACTCATTTAATATTTCAGTTTAACGTAACCAAGGATCATTAATTATCTTAAAACACTAAAATATTCATTATCAGAAAAAGAACATAGAAATATTATAAAATTACACTAAAAACACACACTTATAATAAATTTATCACATATAAGTCTCAAAATTTTCTTTAAATTCAAATATCTTATAATATGAAAAAATATACTCTTAAAATTCCATCAAATGCAAATCAAATGAAACATTTTAAAATCAAAAACAAAATACACGTTTTAAACCAATGATTTTTACTTTCGTTTTACTCTTTATCGATTTATTTTTTATCATAGGTACTTAATTAAATCAACAATTTGAAAATACTTTAACCGAAACACATTTATAATAAATTTTTATCAGTATCTATTAATATTAAAATTTTTCACCCTTAACAATAATTCGTAAATTTTAGCTTACCAATTGAAGTGGTTATTCACACCCTTACCATTATCCATATTAATTTTCACCATTACATATCTTCATAATTTTAACATTTGTAGCTCGGTTCTGAATTTATCTTGGTGAAGTTCTTAGCTTAGCTAGTCCCAAGGTGACAGTTTTTATTTCGAAATAGTCCTAGAACTCAGTATCCCAATAGGAGATGACACTAGATGACAGTCTCTCATAAAAGTGAATTTTCAGTCAATTAATTCAAAACTTCGTACGTTGTATCCAACAGACTATTCCACTGCACACAGCATATGTTTTCGCAGAATTTCTCGGGATATTTTTATCCCCAGGTCAACGATTAGTGAAAATCGATGTTTCACATAATCTGAAAATATTTTTTCACGAAATCTCTGCCACGAAACTTCGGAAGTTCACATGATTCGACGACTGAAAAATATTCATATTGCAGTACACAAAACTAACACTGGTGGTCGACAACTCGTCGTTGAAAATCATTAATAGTAGGTAATCCACACTCCAAAGTCAGCGACATCATCTTGGCTTAATTTAATCCGGAAATGAAACTCCTCTTTGACACAAAAATTTAATTTCCAGATTCAATCAAAGTTCACTTCGTGGGAATCCACGGGATTTGTACGCGACACACACAGCACAATATTGTATTCGAGTAAAGTTATCAATGTCACATGGTAAGATAGGGGAGTTTTTTCTCCGTTGAAAAGTATTGATGGCGGCTCAACTCACTGTCTGTATCCGAGGGGAGGTATTCCAGCCGACTTTTGAAATGGCACGGGCGCGGGCCGACGAAGGAAGGCCTGAGTGGTATTTCTTTTTGAGGTAAAGATGGATGACTTGTCGCCCGGCCGTGCATCACATATGTTTAATTTTCTTTCCCGCTTTTCATCTCACCCTCGGACACATAAAACACCACAACGTTAATATAACTACATCTTTTATTTTTTTAAATACACAATATAACTTCTCGGGACAGTTACAAAATCCGAAAAGCGTACAGGTTTCCGTTCATGTTGTTTATATAAACTAGAAAATCAGAAATCTATAAAGCAGAAATATCCAGTTCCAGTCACAGTCCGTAATGAATGCACTCCTGTGTGCATTGGAGAGAGAAGAGAAGAAAAAAAAAACCGACTAAATTCACAGGAATGTTGTCCCAACTCTGCATACGGTTGCACGAATGAAGACAGTTTAATTATATTTCATGAAAATTTGGGAAAATGAGCTTGAAAAACACTGTGCTGCAGCAAAATCCTTACGATGACGTCTTGGCAGAAGAATCCATGCACAAATTTTATGAGTCCGTAGAACCACGGTTGTTTCAGGTCGCCATTGAAAATTTCTATCATAGTAATCTTATATGAAACCAAAAAAAATTTTTTATCGTGCTAGAGTCATCAGAATATTGAATCAGGTACAGAATGTAGTGTGCCAAGGGATTGTATTTATGAAACTGAGGGGGATTCTCTTTTACTATCATTACTCTCGTTGAGAGAAAAAAAAAAAGGAGAGAAACACTTTCGCCCCAGCACCGCACGCCTCGACGCCGGTAGTTGAAGAATCCTCGTCGTTAGAAGAAAGAAAAAAAAACAAGCGAACCTCCTCCGTCAGTTGAAGAATCCTCGTCGTTAGAAGAAAGAAACAAAAACTTGGAAAATCCTTGGGTGTTCACGACAGAGGTTCGAGTCCTCGCCGACTTTTGTAATGGCACGGGCGCGGGCCGACGAAGGAAGGCCTGAGTGGTATTTCTTTTTGAGGTAAAGATGGATGACTTGTCGCCCGGCCGTGCATCACATATGTTTAATTTTCTTTCCCGCTTTTCATCTCACCCTCGGACACATAAAACACCACAACGTTAATATAACTACATCTTTTATTTTTTTAAATACACAATATAACTTCTCGGGACAGTTACAAAATCCGAAAAAGCGTACATGTTTCCGTTCATGTGGTTTATATAAACTTTGTCATGTGATCATCATCGCGATTAGGGATTTGCTGTTGTCGATAAGTCACATGTGGTTTTATATAATCTGCGCAGAGCTTATCTAAAATATTGGGGACGCCGCGCCTATTTGAAAAAGGAAGCCATTTAATATTTTCTCTCGAGGTTATTAGAGTTTAGAATCAAAAGCGAAATTTAGCTCGTACGCCCAAGGGAATTTAGAATAATGTTAGATTTTAAAATGGTATGGGGTTTTAATGTTATATATATATATATATATATATAATATATATATATATATATATATATATATATATATATATATATATATATATATATATATATATATATATATATATATATATTGTGTGTGTGTGTGTGTGTGTGTGTGTGTGTGTTTATATTAACAGGCAGGTGCTCCTATTCAATTCTTCTAATTCAACCGATTTTTAGGATCTTCAAGTCTCAGAGTGAATTATATTCTTACTGCCGTGTTGTTCTTGCATCGCTGCAATCGAAACGGTCCTGCATAGCTGTTTTTATAATTTTTCCTTTTTTATACATATTTTTATATTTCTTTTCAAATTTTATTAGTGTTTGCATATCTTGCATTTTTTTAGCTGATATTTACATTTCATCGCAAAAAGCCCATTTATCGACTTGGGGCCCAATTACGAGTCGTGACCTGTAAACCGAATAATACCCCAATAGTGTTTTATAAATGTTACTCAGGTTTCGATCGTTTGATTATGTCAGTATTTATGTTTATCGTTGACCAAAGTTATATTTAACATAAGATTTTAAGTTAGAGGGCGTGTTACTAGAAACATAGTTGACCCAACCCACCTTTTTTGGTTGGCTTTGTTTGGCTCATGTATGAACCAGGCACCAATACAATCTGTTGTTAACCTTTCATTATCCTTTCCCTATCATATCACCTAATTATTTTACTTTGTCTATTTTCAACTTCAATGCAAAACAGACTGAAATATCTGTGAATGCAAAATACGTGTAATGGCTGTGATCTACGTGCGTGGGCGTGGAGGGCTGTATACCGGAGGGCGTGGTCCAATAGGCGTTGCACTCCCCATTCACAACCCCATCCACAACTGCCGATTTGGTGCTTTATCACTCTATAAGAGACGTATAGACAAAATTGAAGCAGAAGATTCCGATCGCAGTATCTAGGCAATCTAATATAGACATCAAAACGCGTCAAAATCCAGAAACCTATCGAAATTGATGATATGTCTCAGTTTCTAGCGACAACACCATGACAAATGATTGGTCTTCGGCCACTGTGATCGAGATCTGACTTTCACAGGTTATATAAACGAGGCACCGGAGAGTAAAGTTCCATATCTTCGGTATGAATAATATTCCATGGCTATATTTCCAATGAGAGATCTACCGATCTAAAGAAAAACGTATTCGATTTCCGAAACTAATAGTGAAATCTGATGAGATTTTTCGTACAAATTTCAATTATTGTTTGATCAATAATTCTACATTAATCAATTGATGTATTTTAAAATTTAGGTGTTTCGGATGCTTTGAACAGACCTTGCTGTCTTCTGTAAAGATGATTTCTTGAAATGCTTGGGCACGAAGCCTCACCCCCTGCACTAATTCCAATGTTTTGATGAGGATGCTCTTAATAATTCATTAATACATGAACTCATTTCTTGATTAAAGTTTTAAGTTCTTGAGTAAGTTTTTAAGATTTCTACTCTTAATATATTTATAGATAGATACGGAAAGAAGGAGAGCGAACACGTGATCAGTACTTTTCAAACTTCCCGTGGTCGAGAGCATACCGAAATTTCGGTATGAACATGGCGGACACCAGCCAATGGTTTTTGTATCATCAATGATCGTTATTTACATAATAGAAATATTTTTTATTCAACAGTACGTTACCAACCTTCTAATATTATTACAATGATTATGTTTTTTAAAAAAATAAAAATAAAATAAAAGAAGAAGAAGAAAAATAAAATTTTTATTTTATAAGTAGATTCATGGAAATAAAAAAAAATAAAATAAGTAGTATTAATGGGTTTATTACTTATAAATACTTTATTTCAATTGAATGAGATTTTGACTTTGAACTGAATTAGTAATTTTGTTAACTTGGGATGAAAGATGATATTCCCGTTCTTAAGCAATCGCCCACATGTTCATCAGTAAACTGAGATCTGCGTTTTGATTTTATCATATTCATTGTTGAAAATAAGTCTTCGCACAGATATGTTGAAACAAGTATGATATTGTTTTATAGGAAGCATTTTCAAGATAAGTAGATTTTTACAGTCAACGATATTCTAAAAGTCCTCATCAGACAACAGACGAAAGTTTCAAAATAAGTCGAGCTTATTGCAATCACTTTCCCGGGCACTAGGTTGACAACACTGAAATGGATAATCACATTCGTATTAGAATATCAATAGCTGGTTTTTTTTTTGTAAATTGCAATTTACCTCTCCGCAGATGCAAAAATTAATATGTTAGGTCAGTGGTTCCCAACCTTTTTCATCTGGCGACCCACCTTTCCTTATTGGAATACCTCCACGGTTCATCGGTCCATGGTGGAGTAAAAACCTTATTTGTATCGTATCCCTTCATTATGTATATTTTTATTTACCATCAAATAGTGCAAAAATAAAAATATATATATATATATATATATATATATGTGTGTGTAAAGGATTTAGTGGGAAAGAATGATTATTCTAAATTTAAAGGGGGCTTGGGAATTGAATTATATTCGTGGCGTAATTCGCCTCTAATTGTTCGTATTTCTAGACGCGAATTGGGAAAGGGAAATTCCCTTTTTATTAATAATCTTCGCGCGCCTCTGAGTTCTGCGGTCGAGGAGGAGCATTTACATTTTAGCCTTGAAAGATGTCTGGTTCGGGCTCTGCGCATGTCCAAGGAGAGTTGGCGAGCGGAGATGCCCGCGAATTTGGTTAGAGCGTGGAATAGAAGTCGATGCTATCAGATGTGTTTTCGCCGCGGCTCTAAAAAAGAAATGGCGAATAATGAAATGCGTAGATCTGGAGAGGTGGTATTATGACATTGAACTGAATAAACTCTACTTAATTTAGACGATGCCTGAGTACTTTTTGAGTGTATGCCTTCCCTCGATGCCATGGACTATAAAACAAGAAGACTGCAACGACACATTAGCAGGCAAAAGCCAACGCCTGTCAGTAGCCGGCAGGATGAAATCTACAACGAGTTAATTAAAACTCATTGGATAGCACACAGGTGCGAAGAATTTACGACCTTATAAATAAATTAAATTACGTTGAAAAAATAAATTAAATAACTATGGCAGAAGAAACAAGTGACATCGACCTTAAAAAAAATAGCACTTGATGACAGTCTCATGCAACAAATTGGATCTCTGAAGGGACAATACCCACTGCAATACATATAAAGCAGAAGAAAACACAAGAAAAGGAATACTGAAGAATCGCAGAAGGACAGCGGACGGACCAAAAAAGATATAGCAAAAAAAATAAATGAAGAAAAATTAAAATTCTAATTTTCGACAGCAAAAGGAAAAAGAATATCCTTCCTTGGTTAACCATGTTCGATGAAAAATGCCAAGCGCTAAATTTAGACGCAGAGTGGAAGAAAGATACTTAATTTTGTGAACGATGAGGTGCAGGACTTAATAATTTCCACAGAATTATATAAGAAATTATGATGACATAAGAAAGAATTTAATTACAATATTTTCAAGAAGTCGTGAACAACTCATAACAGAGTTCAGGAACTTAAAACTACAAGATGATGGTGATATATATGACTATTACAAGAAAAAAATAGAAATAGGATGCTCTCTCGGAAAAATGATGAAGAATTAGTTGAAATACTGACAATAGACTCGCCGCAACACATCAGAACATTATTAACTCTGCAAAATATAAAAAACCCATATGAGTGGCTGGAGAAGGCGAAGAGAATACAAATTCTATTTCTCCGAAAAGATATGGATCAGAAACAAAATCAAGAAAAACATGTACATGCAAGAAGAGAGGATTTTCGATTTCAGCCAACTTTCGCCCAACAATTTAATCATGAAGAATACAGAGGAGACTTTGATCAGCGCACTCCACAGAGCTTTAGACCACGACAAGGGATATGACAGAAGAGAAAATGTGCCTGACAGACGAGAAAATTATTATGGCTGGCGACGAGAAAACCGCCAACAGTCTCATCAACAGTGGAATAGGACTGATCTCCACGACAACAGAGACAACAGATGACTTATAATTTCAGCTCGGGAGAGTGATAAAAATTTTCAATTCTTACTGGATACGGGTTCTACGGTTACATGATTTCACAGTCATTATTTAAAGTAATTAAAGATTTTAAAAAACTAAACTTAGAAAATATTGTGTTAAATCAAACTGATGGTCAAGTAACTGTAACAAATTTAATAAAAACAACTGTAAAAATTGGTAAAATAACTAGGGAAATTGAAATGTTGGTAATTAAAAGTGATTTGCCATATGTGTTACTAAGTTTAGAACATATGAGACTTTTTCGTCTCGAAATAAATTTAAGAAACTTAAAAGTATACCAATTTAATAAAGAAATAGTACTGTGTAATGATAATAATTATGTTAATCCATATGCATTGAATGTTCAAAGAAAAATAATTGGAAATTATGTGATAATATGTATAATGGTAAAAGGTGTTATAAAAATAACAATATGTGTAATTTTAGAAATGTAAACAAAAATGTATATGAAAATAGAAAATTTTAATCATTGGACTGTGAATAGTAATAGAGGGTATGATAAAGGTAGAAAATTTGTTAAGAGAAACTATTTAAGATATGATCACTCTCCTGAGCACTACAAAGGGACTGTTTACAAAAATTATGTGAAAAGTAATGTGAATAATGTTTTTTCAAATGACTATGAAACCCTGAATTTTGACAATAACCAAAGAATGAGAAAATCAAATGTAAATTATGAGAATTCAAACAAAATAACAAGTACTGATTGTAATGTTCAAAATTTAAATGAGACATCAGTATCCCCGATGATACATTGAATACTCTGTTTAAAGAGCCCGGTGATGCTTTGGACTTTGTGACACCAGAGCAAATACCGAGGACTGGCCCGATTAGAAAACATTTTAGAAACTTTCGAACATATCTTTTCAAAAAATAAATATGATGTAGGAAAAATAAAATTAGAACCTCAAAGAGTTCACTTAACTTCAGAACTTCCATAGCTCTTAGACCCTATCGTTCCTCACAAACTGAAAATTTGGAAATACAAAAACAAATAAATGAGTTGTTAAAAGCAGGATTTATTAAACCATCCCATTCACCATTTGCATCACCAGTCTGTTTAGTAAAAAAGAGAGGAGAAGGAAAAACTCGTTTATGCATAGATTATCGTAAATTAAATTCAATCACAAAATTTGATTCAGAACCTATTCCAAGAATAGATGACATCTTAGACCAACTAACACATGCAAGATACTTTTCAACACTTGACTTAACTTCGGATATTGGCATATTGCAATACATGACAAAGACACAGAAAAATTAGCTTTCACCACAAATTTTGGACTATATGAGTGGCCAGGCTCCCCTTTGGTTGGAAGAATGCTCCCAGTGTTTTTCAACGAGCAATTAGACAAATTTTAAACAAGTATCAAATAAAATATGCACTAAATTACTTTGATGACATAATAATTTTTTCTCAAAATTTTAATGAACATAGCAACACTTAGAAGAAATTTTTCAAATCTGTAAACAAGAAAATATCAAACTAAAAAAATCAAAGTGTCAATTTGCAAAGAAGGAAATAAATTTCTTAGGTTATGAGGTGTCACAAGGACAATATTCTCCACAAAATACAAACATTGAGACAATAAAAAAATTGTTACCACCCAAAAATGTAAAAGAACGCCAAAGATTTTTAGGTTCCATAAATGTATACCAAAAGTTCATTCAAGATTATGCAAAGTTAAGATTACCACTCAACAAATTATTAAAGAAAGATGTAAAATGGAACTGGTCTCCTGAATGTCAAATATCATATCAAAAATTAAAGATGAGTTAATTTCAAAACAATTTTGACTTTATATAATCCAAATTATCCATGCCACTTGTACGTTGATGCCAGTCAAGAAGCAATAGCTGCAGTTTTGAAACAAAAACATCCAAATGGACAATTACACCCAATAGCTTTTTATTCCAGACAATTAAGAAAACATGAGAAAAATTATGCCATAACAGAGCTTGAATGATTGGCAATTGTTGATTCAATTGACAAATATCACTGTTATTTACATGGCCAGAAATTTACAATACATTCAGATCACTCTGCATTACAATGGCTAAAAAAGTAAAGAATTTAACTGGCAGGCTATTTAGATGGTCACTAAAATTATCAATGTATGATTATGATATAGTGTATATTAAGGGAAAATGCAATCATGAGGCTGATATGTTATCCAGAAACCCTGTAAGTGATTTTGTTAATCAATATTGTTATTTCCTAAGCACAGATGAAATAATTAAAGGACAGTGGGATGAATATAAATAACATTAAGTAAAAAATATAATGGAGTCTTAACTATAAAAAAGAAAAACTTAGTCAAAATTGTAGTTCCGCCATCACTAAGAGTAAAGTTAATAAATTCAGCTCATGAAAGGTTCGGTCACCCAGGTGTAAAAAAGATGTTAAAGTTAATTTCCCCAATTTACTATTGGCAAGACATAATTGTAGACATAGCAAATTTTGTTCGTTGTTGTGAAACCTGTCAAAGAATAAAAAATCAACTCAGAAAAAATTTGGACTGATGGAGCAAGTGCCTGTGGCGAATGAACCATTTGACTTAATTTCAGTCGATACTGTTGGGGGTTTCAATTATTACAATTCAACAAAAAAATATCTTCATCTTGTAATTGATCATGCAACCAGGTACATATGGACATTCCCCTCAAAGAGTGTAACCAGTGAGACTTACACAAACTGCTTGAGACAAGTTTTCAATATAAAGGTTCCAAAACAAATACTCAGTGACAGAAATGCTGCATTCACTTCTTCCAGATTTAAGAAATTTTTAAAGCATCACAATGTACGACAATTATTAACCAGTTCGCATGACCTCAGACAAACGGCAAGAATGAAAGATGTAATCAAACAATAGTAGCAAAATTAAGATGTAAAGTAAATTCTTCTTCGAAAAAAATTCCCTGGACAAAAATTTTAGAACAGGTAACTTCTGAATACAATAATCAACCCCATTCTGTGACTGGTTTTTCCCCAAACTACCTTTTATATGGAATACTACCATATGATTCACCTTTGCCCAATACAACTTCATTAAATTACCCACCTGTTGAGGAAGCTAGGAAAATTGCAGTGCAAAGAACTATTCAACACCATAAAATTAATAAACAAAGATATGATAAACATTTTGTTCAGTCAAATTTAAAATTGGTGACTTAGTGATGTACGAAGAATTTAAATACCCAAATTCAAGAAAACTAGATCCACCTTATTCAGGCCCCTACATAATTTTAAATCAACTATCTAATGTAAATTTTGAAATTAACAGACCAAATCAATATACTGGAAAAGCCACCGACATTGTACATTCAACAAGATTAAGACATTTTCATCCACAAAATGAGTTTAAATTAAAATAAATTTCAGTTCCTGCAGCATTTCTTGGGGGAGGGGGGAAAATAAGGAAAGTTTTGTACTAATTGCAAATAAAATTGAAATTGAATTTTGAATGTTAATAATAAAACTATGAAAATTAAATTGTATTTCTGAAAAAGGAAAAGCTATAATATGATTGTATTGATTTTTTGACTTTAACAATTGTATGATATGAGTTAAAATTTAAATAACTGTTGAAAGAACTTTTTCTAAATCTACAAAATCTGAGTATGTTGAAATGTTTATCACTAATTTATAATGTTTTGAATTGTCTTAAAGCTGAACTGTGATATTTGCCCAATTATGACAAGTCTAATTCTTTTACCTTTTTAATTTCCCTCTTTCTTGAAGTCTAACTATCTCCCACTTCTACCCACGCGTTGGAAGTCATCCCAATTACCTAATCATTGTAATAAGCAATTCTACGTGTCAGTCACTTTAGGTGCTGAGTTAATCCAAGAAAAACAAAATAATGACCAAAGACAGGCTGTGGAATGACCGCTCCTTTGTCCTCCCTTTTCCTTCAGGTTTCTGTTGACTCATGTTTTCCCCATTGGAATTCATGAGTGAACGGATTACCCTTTTCCTCTTGGTTGGCTGGGTGTTAAATCCTTTCCTTTTTCTGGAGTCAGTGAGTGAATACTGATCTCTTTGAGCCTTTCCCAACCTAGAGTTTCAGTGTCGTGCACTATACGCACCAATTTTTCACTCTGAATTTTGTTTAGAGTTGTCGGTTGTGGTTAAGACGGTGGGAAATTGTTGAACCTGCTTCTCTGACCCAACCATGCACTTTCACTCAACTACACAAACACAAAAAAAACATACACCTTGAATTAAACAGAATGTACACAGATGAAGGAGTGGTACACCAGTACCAGAAGTGAATTGTTTTACATAATGAATCTATCATTTGAAATATTAAGGCGAATGAAGTGTAAATTAGAAAATGTTTGATAACTTTGAATTGTGATAAATTGAATCAGAGTTTGTGTTATGGAAAAATTGTGAAGTATAAATAATAGTAGAGTATTTTGAATTTCATGTGTAATTTCATATGTTTGTATTTCATAAGTAAGTCGAAGGTAAAAGAGCTCTAAATGAAAAATAAGTTAGTTGAATCGATGTAAAAATTTTGTGATATTCAATAAATAGAGGTAAATGAGAAAATTCCCATGGGAAAAAAGGATAAAATGTTTATATTCTTTTTCAACCACTAATATGTTTTGTCTTTGAGTCTTACAGGGATATATGGTTCCAGGAGGCCTCCAAGGAAGACGGTCGACCGCAGTTTCTTTTGTTTTTCATAGTTAATTGTTCTTTTCATTTTACGTCCATTTTCATATTACCATATTCTGTGTGAATAAATTCAATATTTGTAGCAATGTAAACTGGAACTGTTGTAAAATAGAAGGCGAGTGGACAGCTTACAGGACTGTCGATTACATTACCACTCAAAGAATTTGATGAAAATCTTAGAGCATGGACTTTAAATTGTAAAATACTACTGACAGTCCACGTTAATGGTCAACATTTTTATTCTATTAATTTAATTTAATAATAATAGTAATAATAATAATAATAATAATAATAAAAGGTCCCTAAATGAGATTTTGAAGTGACATTATTTTCAGGTGATGTCTTATTGAGATGATATTTTGGTATAATTAAGGTGATATTTTGAATATTTATGGTGATATATTTTGATATAATGTTGCAATATCTTCCTATTTTGTTTCAAGTCATCAGTGATAAATATATACTGTACAACTCAAGAATCTTTTAATGTAACTTGTAAAGTATTGTAAACTGTGTATTTAAAAAAAAAACACTGCTCCAGGTCTCACAGCTCAGAAAGATATTATCCATGTGTTATAACGGGGGCATTTAGCTTTAATAATGGGGTTCATTGGGATCTTTGTTGTGTGGGGACACGTCCTACTCAGCATGTTTTCCAGTTGGCTGATTTGATGATTTTGCTCTTCTGAGGCGTTGCCACATGGAATTAGCTACTCCTTGAGTGCGCGCCTTCAGGGGGACGGGGGGGGAAAGTTGTAAAGGATTTAGTGGGAAAAGATGATTCTAAATTTAAAGGGGGCTTGGAAATTGAATTATATTCGTGGCGTAATTCGCCTCTAATTGTTCGTATTTCAAGACGCAAATTGGGAAAGGGAAATTCCCTTTTTATTATACAACCCGTTCGCGACCAGCGTCCCGTATAAGCGACGCAACGATTCCACTGTTATCAGACCAGCGTCTCGGATACGCGAAGAACTCTAATCATCACGGGGAGCCCAGTGTAACGTATACGTAACTTGAAAATGGAACGATTTGTTTTAATTTTTAAATGCTAGTAGATGGCGCTAAATGGTATCGGTTTTCACAACAGTCGAGTCATATGGCATTTGACCTTCATGTACGGGCATTAGTTTCTGTTTTTCTGTTCTGTGCTTCTGGATTTGATAGATTTATTGGTGTAAACAAACTGTGAATCACGGCTCTTTAAAGTGCACGTATGTGTTAAAGGGACGCCGGCGTTTTTATTTATTGCTTTGCTTTTTTCGTTAGGAGAATATGGTGAAGTGCATCAACTGACTGTACAGGGTATGAGAGAGAAATATTTCTGGGTGTTTTTTGTAGATGTTTGGATATTTCTTTTCTTTTTCTTTTTCTCGAACACGAAATCACTTTGTCGCTAGACAAAGTGATTTCGTATATACATCGCCTGTATATACATCATGAGACTGCTGGCCATTAATTTAAGGGGTGGGGTTATATTCAGTTTCATTCCGTTATCCATGGCTAAAAGACCGAGATACCTAACTAAGAGTGAAATAATATGTGTTGTAATCAAAATATGGGAGGTGTTGACACTGGCAATTCTATCATTAATCACTATCCAGCATTTAGAAAAACAGTGAAATGGCATAAAAAGCTGTTTTTTGGTTTGTTAGATATGGCACTTCTAAATGCAAATGTAATATATTCGAAGGTAAAAGGAGAGAAAATACCCGCTTTGGAGTTCAGATCCAGAGTTGTTAATCAGATAATAGAACAGTTCGCAAAACCAAGAAACTTAAATATTTGTCCAAAATCATCGGGCACTCAACCTTTGCGTTTATCTGGAAGACATTTTCCGAAAATTAAATTGACGAAAAAGGTTATAAAGGTAGAAGGCGATTTTGTGTGCGCTAAAAAAAGGAAAAGCGAAAGAAAACATCGTATTATAAGTGCAAAATATGCAACGTAGGACTGTGTCGATCCTTGTTTTGAACTATTCCACGCACAACAGAATATTTAAATTGGAATTTCATTATCTACAGATAATTATGCTTAATTTTCTTTTTTTTAAATATCGTATTTGTAACTTTGGTTTCGTGTATACAGTATTTGTTTCCGTGGTTTAAGTATAATTATAGTATTTGTATGTTTCATTTATTTCTATTAACGTTATATTCATTTTATTAATACATATTAAGAAGTAGTATATTATATACATAATTTCTAAAATTGAAGTCATTGTATTAAAATGCTGATTTAATATGAATTTTTTGTAAAATTAGGCTTAACTGCTGAAAATGCGTGGGCCGGTGGCGACGCTCCATTTCGGAGCGTTCGGTCCCGTGACTGCGATTCGTTTTCCGCTCGCTGGTCCTCAAGGGGATAATCTTCGCACGCCTCTGAGTTCTGCGATCGAGGAGGAGCATTTACATTTTAGCCTTGAAAGATGTCTTGTTCGGGCTCTGCGCATGTCCAAGGAGAGTTGGCGCGCGGAGATGCCCGCGAATTTGGTTAGAGCGCGGAATAGAAGTCGATGCTATCAGATGTGTTTCGCCGCGGCTCTAAAAAAGAAATGGCGAATAATGAAATGCGTAGATCTGGAGAGGTGGTATTATGACATTGAACTGAATAAACTCTACTTAATTTAGACGATGCTGAGTACTTTTTGAGTGTATGCCTTCCCTCGATGCCATGGACTATAAACAAGAAGACTGCAAACGACACATTAGCAGGCAAAAGCCAACGCCTGTCATATATATATATATATATTATATATATATATATATATATATGCTTTTTGAAGATACAGATTGATATTGATAAACATTACTGATAAACAGTTGTGTTCTGATTTGAAAATCGTTGACAAAATATAAGCAATTTGTTGCAAAACAGTTATTTATTTAACAATAGATATACGTTGGCAATATATGCAACAAGTTGTTTCATACTCACTAAGAAGTGTTCCTAGGTGAAGATAAAAACTACAATTATAAAAGTACACAAAGACCATTTTAATAGTTTTAGGATCGAGTCGCGACCTACCTGTAACCCTTCCGCTACCCACTAGTGGGTCGCGACCCCCGATTGGGAACCGCTGTGTTAGGTAGCGATGGGCGACTACTCGAGTGAATCACTCATAACTCGATTATAAAAATCATTCGAGTAGTTCGATTATCACAATTTCACTCGAGTTATTCTGAATCGATTATTTCACTCGCGTGAATCACTCGAATGAATCACTCGGTCAGAACGATTATTTTGTACGCGATTATTTCTATAGTACGCGGGTGAATCACTGGGACAGAACGATTATTTTCCAGGAGATTATTTCTTCCATAAACCGCGCTGAAGTACTCGAGTGAATCACTCGGTCAGAACGATTATTTCCCAGGCGATTATTTCTTTGATAAATCACGCTAAAAAACTCGAGTGAATTTATCGAAAGAGATGATTATTTTCAGGCGATTATTTCTCGTTTCCCGTTAGCTTGAGTGATTGCCCAAGACGATTATTCTTGGATAACACATATCTTCTGTATTCGGTATGCTATGCTTAACATTTTGATCTGGAATTAGGAATACTGGACCGGGTGAGAGGAGGATTTAATAAAACTACAGTGTTTATGTATAGCTGAACTTTAGACGAATTAATTAATCTATACATATGAAAATGGATGTTTGTGTGTATGTACCAGGAGCGCCTGGAGCAAAATGAACCAAACTTGGTACATATCATGAAGCTACAGAAGGAGGAGCAGCTCAGTGTTAAAAATGTGTCTCCCTTTTTGTCGCCGCCACTAGAGGGCGCTCGCGTGCACTAGCGGGCGGCTTAGACAGACAACCATACGCTTTAATATGGATTTTTCGTATTTTTCCTAGCGAAAACAGGTTGTTTATTTTAGTGCGTATTTAATATAAATTTTATTAAATTTAACAATTTTTATTTTCATTCAAAATCTTATTTCAAGTGTTTTTTTTGCTTGAATAAAATGCAATTCAATAAAATTCTTAAAGGAAATGAGTAAATAAACTTTTTCAGAATAATTGTGTATTGGTTTCAGAATAAATTAGTTCAGAATTTTGTAATAATTTAATAATTAAGGAAATGAAATTATAGAAAAGAATTGTGAAGAAAGTTTTTTATCATTGTTCATAATCTCTTATGGAAAAAAAATGTGAGAAATAATACTGATTAACCAAAACACACACACACATAGTAAAAAGCACATTTTCTATCAATCACAAATAAATTCTTATCAGGACTAATAAAATAGGAAGTCAATTCAGTATTTAATCAGACAATACTTTAAAATATCTTCTTAGGAAAAAAAATCAGTCAAAGCATCTCAGATTACACTTTTTAAAACCGGAGGTATAATCGTCAAGTTGGTAAATTACTGAATACAAATTTTTTCAGCGAATTAAAAAGAAAAAAACAAATAACTTTGACAAGGACAAATCAGCTATATTTTTGAATTTACACAAAGTACGCATTTTATTGCATAAGCAGATTTTGTAGGCAGATTTTGCATAAGCATTTATAGTAACAACATTGCTTATCATACAATGAAAACTTATTTACTTAAGGGGTGTGGTCACTTTTACGTACCTTTAAAAGTATCATTTTTAGACCTATGTTCAATTGTATGTACTACTCATGATTTAAGCTTGATTTATATGAAATCTTTTGAGTAACTGCCTATAATATTGTTATTATAGATGCAATTTTTCAAAGATAAATAAAAATGATTTTTATGCATAAAAAGTGAATTTTTTTTTAAATGGAGCATTTTGCAGTCAACTACTGTGCGCATTCTGTCAAAATAAATTATTAAGGTACATTAATAATTTTTACTATATGTGATTACAATACTTCAGGCAACAATATCCCGCAACATTATTCTAAATAATTAAAACCTTTTAGTACGTGCTATTTTAATTAGAAATTTCAAAAATGATGAGTAAAAGCTTATAAAAAATTCTTTAAAAATTAAAATATATTAAGGTTAAAAAATTTGGTAGATTTGTTGTCTAAAGTGTTGTAATCACATATAGTAAGCAATTATTAATGTAACTTAATAATTTATTTTGATAGAATGCGCACAGTAGTTGACTGCAAAATGCTCGATTTAAAAAAAATATTCACTTTTTATGCATAAAAAATAATTTTATTTTTTTATTAATTACCTTAAAATATTGCATATAATAAACAGTATTTTAGGCAGTTACTCAAAAAATTTCTTGTAAATCAAGCAAAAATCATGAGTAGTACATACAATCCAGCATAGGTCCAAAAATGATACTTTTAAAGGTACTTAAAAGTGACCACTCCCCTTAAGGGGAGTGGTCACTTTTACGTACTTTAGCTAACTTACGTAATTTAACTAACTTAATAGTGATTAAATTCAATATTATGGTTCCAGCATTGTCAGGAATTACCTTCAAGTTGGTAAATTATCGATTACAAATATTTTCAGCAAATTAAAAGAAAAACCCAAATAACATTGATATGGACAAATCAGCTATATTTTCGCATTTTCACAAAGTATGGGTTTCATTGTAATCACAGTAAAAAGATAGGAAAATATAATTTTTTTTTAAATTATACTCAACAGATTTTGCATAAGCATTTATAGTAACAACATTCTTTATCATACAATGAAAACTTATTTACTTATCAACTAACTTAATAGTGATAAAATTCAATATTAAGAAAAGTTAACTGGAAATATTTTATTTCTGTGCACAATTTAAAAAAAAAAATGATGGCTTTAGTTAAGACGTGTAGCTCAATTTGCCATAACCACAAAATATTGAATAGAAGAAGTATTTCATAATTATAAAGAACTGAAATTAACAACATACACTATTAATACATTATTATAAAATAAAATTAAATGTGTCATATACAATTTACTGTAGATAAATTTATATACGTAAGTATCGTACATCTTTTATTGATGAGCGATTTCCTTTAGAGCAATAGTATGAGTAATTATTTACATCTTTTTACATACAATAGAGCTTTGTGAACACGTGATGATTATTTTTGATGGGATATAGGGATGATTGCAAAATAAAACACGCTTATTTCCAGCAGAACTTAAGATGTCTTAACTTTGCGTTCACTTAAAACACAGCAGCTGTACTTTTCACTCATTATTCATCTTATATTAACACAAAACAATAATAATGTTCTTACCTTAGGAGCAGCAATTGTACTAGGATTTCTCTGTCCAGTTTCTTTATTTCTTTTTAAGGCTGATCTATAGCCAGTAGAACATCCCGGAGCAAAACACGTGTTTGGCATATTTCTGCACACAGAATAAATTTTAAAATTTAAAAACAACTTTCACCACCACGCCGTATAACTCAATGCAAAATAGTCACTTCGCTTGCATGTCGCGCCTTCTACCGGTGACCGACAACAATCGGTTCATTTTTCGAAAAATTCCCCATTGAAGCTTACGCTTCTTTTGTAGCTTCATGGTACACATATTACTTACAATCTGGGAGGAACACTATGGTGAAACACAGTGACTAAAATTTTCATAAAAACACAAATGCTTCTAAAACATGAATAGTAATATGCAATTAAACACATAAATTTTTTATTCAGGTTTAAGCCATGTTTTCAGTTACGTGAACTGGAAAAGATATTTTAAACCCTCGATTACAAACAACGCTCACCCAAGGATGAATAGGAGGAACATTATTGCCTGGGGCACGCCCCCGAATTCTGACATTTCTAAATAAATTCGCGTAATAAATGAAATGAACCTGAAGAAGCTATGTTAATCAAATAATTTCAGCTGTTAACTATATTCTTGTTCCTTTTTCTCATCTTCATTTATAACCCGGTATCAATTTTCTGTAAAACAATGCTGTTTTTCTAAAGATACACTGACTAAAATTTACATAAAAATAGTAATCATAAAACTTTCATAGGTACACTTTGAAATCACACTTTTAAGGCCATTTTTTTCTTTACCCACGCCGACAGAGGACTAGGGTTTCTAGATGCACTAAATTATTAAGGAGTACAAGAGTAAAAGAAATGTAGAATTACAAATATTCAATGACTGTTTTAAAAAAGTCAGAATTGTTTTTAAAAGTAATTAATATACTAGAAATTGCAATAATCAAAACTCTAAATTTTATTAAACAAAAAAATAAATTAATTTTTCAAGTGATAAAAGAAATTTATACTGGTCCTCCTATGCTAGTAATAAGTTGCAATGAGCAACATAACATTAATTTAATTCAAAATGCTATCAACTTTTTTCTAGTTACCGCATGCATTTTATACGCAAACAACAAATTAAAAATTCTCAACTCTATGCTAAAGATAAAAATATTCAAAATTATAAATCACATTTGTTAATAAATTTAAGCTTTTATTTTATATTACTTTTGAATTGAATTATTCTACTCATTTAATAATTTAACTGATAATATCTTTTATTATACCATAAAAATTAACTACGATAAATCTAACTGTATTGCTATTCAATTTGTAAAGTTTTTCCCTTGTCAATATTTATAAGGTTATAATATCTGTAAAACCTGTCATGTATAATTTTTTGTTCGCCAATTTTTTATTAGAAAAAAGTTGACAACATTTTGAATTAAATTAATGTTATGTTGCTCATTGCAACCTATTTCTGGCATAAGAGGATAAATTTCTTTAATCCAGTATAAATTTTCCAGTATAAATTTCTTTTATCACTTAAAAAATAAATTTATTATTTATTTATTAATTATTTTTTTATTATTTATTTATTATTATTTATTTTTAATTAATTTACTTTGATCAGTATTGCTGTTTATAATGGTAAGTTTTGAATGCATTGGTCACATTTAGAAAATCTACTGATCCTCCTAACAACATAACCATCAACATAATTTATAATGAAATCTGGCCACTGGAACAACCAGGTGAAAAACATGTTGGCATATCTGTGCACAGGATAAATTTAAAAATTTGTAAAACAATTTTCTAAAACACGTGTCCATATAACTCAATGAAAACTGCAAACCAGAGGAACATGTCACGCCATCTGCCGGTGAGCGACCATAATCGGTCCATTTTCGAGGTATTCCCCATTGAAGCTTACCCTCCTTCTGTAGCTTCATGCTTTAGGGATATTCAAAAGCGGGTAAGAGAATAACCGGTAAGTGGTTTTTTTTAAATTTTAACATGAAATAATATAAATGACAACATGCAGAACTTTCATTTTTTTACTTGCTGATGTATTTAACCAAGATGTATTTTACATTTATTTAAATGAATTATTTGCAATATACTGACTTTTTAGCGGGGGATTGTGGGGGGGGGGGCAGCCCCCCCCCCACACATAACAATTTTTCATTATTTTTTGTATTTGTGTCTTTTTATGCTTTTTCTGTGGTTGTATAGTTTAAAAATGCGTAATTTTGGGACTTTTCGGACTCTCCCGTTCCAAAAACACGCGTTCTGCTTGGGCGACAAAAAATTTAAAAACATAAAATCGACTATTTAAATAAATATATGTATTTTATATTTACTTAAATGAATTATTTACAATATACTGACTTTTTTTAGCGGGGGTTGGGGGGGCGGCAGCCCCCCCACACATAATAAATTTCTCATTATTTATCAGCTTTAATTTTTTCTATTTGTGTGTTTTTGTGCTTTATTGTGGTCGTACAGTTTAAAAAATGCATATTTTTGGGACTTTTCGGACTTTCCAGTTCCAAAAATGTGCGTTCGGCTTGGGCGACAAAAAATTCTAAAAAATAAAATCGACTGCCCTTATTTATCTTCATTTTTTTATTTTCTGTATAAATTTTCAATGAAAGTTCTGCATGTTGTCATTTATATTATTTCACGGCATTGGAACCGCCATCTTGGTTCCGTCTCCCTTCGCCAAATTGGCGACGGGAGACGGAACCAAGATGGCGGTTCCAATGCAGTGAAATACAAGGGGCACCGTATATTGGGAATTAACCTTAAATTTAAGCTTTCATTTTATATTACTTTTGAATTGAATTATTCTCTTGTCTGAAGTTATTCCCTTGTCATATCAATGAATAATGTTATCAATATCTGCAAACCTGTCCTGTATAATTTTTTGATCAATATATCTATAGTAAATTGTATATCACACATTTAATTTTTATTTTATAATAATGTATTAATAGTGTATGTTGTTAATTTCAGTTCTTTATAATTATGAAATACTCTTCTTCTATTCAATTATTTTGTGGTTATGGCAATTGAGCTACACGCTGAACTAAAGCCATCATTTTTTTTTTAATTGTGCACTGAAATAAAATATTTCCAGTTAACTTTTCTTAATATTGATTTTTATCACTATTAAGTTAGTTGATGAGTAAATAAGTTTTCATTGTATGATGAAGAAT
Source organism: Dolomedes plantarius (assembly GCA_907164885.2). Classification (NCBI taxonomy): domain Eukaryota; kingdom Metazoa; phylum Arthropoda; class Arachnida; order Araneae; family Dolomedidae; genus Dolomedes; species Dolomedes plantarius. Next base: position 191,038,354 of record OU015496.1, on the reverse strand, counting down.
GTTGTTACTATAAATGCTTATGCAAAATCTGTTGTGTATAATTTTAAAAAAAATTAATATTTTCCTATCAATTTACTCTGAGTACAATGAAACCCATACTTTGTGAAAATGCGAAAATATAGCTGATTTTCTCCTATCAATGTTATTTGGGTTTTTTTTTCTTTTTTTTGCTGAAATATTTGTAATCGATAATTTACCAATTGAAGGTAATTCCTGACAATGCTGGAACCATAATATTGAATTTAATCACTATTAAGTTAGTTAAAGTACGTAAAAGTTACCACTCTTTAAGAGGAGTGTCACTTTTACGTACCTTTAAAAGTATCATTGTTAGACCTATGCTGGATTGTATGTACTACTCATGATTTTTGCTTGATTTACAAGAAATTTTTTGAGTAACTGCCTATAATACTGTTTATTATATTGCAATATTTCAAGGTAATTAATAAAAAATAAAATGATTTTTTAAGCATAAAAGTGAATATTTTTTTTAAATCGAGCATTTTGCAGTCAACTACTGTGCGCATTCTATCAAAATAAATTATTAAGTTACATTAATATTGCTTACTATATGTGATTACAACACTTTAGACAACAAAATCCACCAAAATTTTTGAACCTTAATATATTTTATTTTTTAAAGAATTTTTTATAAGCTTTTACTCAGTCATTTTTGAAATTTCTAATTAAATAGCATGTACTAAATGTTTTAATATATTTTAGAATAATGTTTCTTTATATTGTTGCCTGAAGTATTACAATCACATATAGTTAAAAATTATTAATGTACCTTAATAATTTATTTTGACAGAATGCGCACAGTAGTTGACTGCAAATGCTCGATTTAAAAAAAAAATTCACATTTTATGCATAAAATGTCATTTTATTAATTACCTTGAAAAATTGCATCTATAATAAACAATATTATAGGCAGTTACTCAAAAAATTTCATGTAAATCAAGCAAAAATCATGATAGTACATACAATCGAACATAGGTCTAAAAATGATACTTTTAAAGGTACGTAAAAGTGACCACTGCCCTTAAGTAAATAAGTTTTCATTGTATGGTAAGCATGTTGTTACTATAAATGCTTATGCAAAATCTGCATACAAAATCTGCTATGCAAAATCTGCATACAAAATCTGCTATGCAATAAAATGCGTACTTTGTGAAAATTCAAAAATAGCTGATTTGTCCTTGTCAAAGTTATTTTTTTTTTCTTTTTAATTCGCTGAAAAAATTTGTATTCAGTAATTTACCAACTTGACGATTATACCTCCGGTTTTAAAAGTGTAATCTGAGATGCTTTGACTGATTTGTTTTCCAAAGGAAGATATTTTAAAGTATTTCTGATTAAATACTGAATTGACATCCTATTTTATTAGTCCTGATAAGACTTTATTTGTGATTGATAGAAAATGTGCTTTTCTAGTATGTGGTGTGTGTGTGTTTTGGTTAATTAGTATTATTTCTCACATTTTTTTTTCCATAAGAGATTATGAACAATGATAAGCGTAAGCTTATCGTCGTCCCCCCTAGAAGGTATCCAACTCAATTTTATGAAGACTGGCCGCCGCGAGGGAGCACATCCCAAGCTCCGACACTCAGCACATATGCAACTTTACCGAGTCACTCCACTTGGGCCAACCGCCTGCAGAACGACTTTTTCGCTACATCACAACACAGACTTTATTAAAGATACAAACAGCAAACAGCAAATACATACATCGAAAAATAGTTTATGGCAATTGGACGTGTTCGTCCATGAGCCTTTTAACGATTTTGTTTACTACTTGCAAAAGTAGTAATCGATATAATTTGTACTTCGTCCATTGACTTGCATTCCCTGGCAGGTCGGCACGGAGGTCAGCAAAGTTTCTGCAATCGAAAAGACAGTGCTCGACTGTCTGGATCTCGCCACCTGCATCTGTCCGACTTCCCGAAGAATTTGGCCTGATACTGGCCAAAGCTGCCGTGCCCCGTAATCACCTGGTTCCTGAGGAAGTCACATTGGACTCTATCCAAGCTGACCTTCTGGAATATCCCTGCCTCCGCCTGCCTTGTTGGACTCATTCCACCTTTCTTGCCAAGTTTTTAAGGCATCTTTCATAAGAATGCCTTTAAGCTGGTTCTTAGTCGCTTATAGTCATTAGTGATGGTGGGAAGCTGAGTCGCTCTTTTGGCGATCTCATCCCCTCTCATTGTTGCTATTACCGGCATGGGCTTTCACCCATGCCAGTAATATATAAGCCGTTATTATTGATACTCCTCTTTAGGTTTTCCACCAGCCGACATTTAAAGCTCTTTGCTCTGAGCGCCTGTAGTGCGCTCATGGAGTCCGTGAAGACATCGAACTCATCGGTTCGCGACCTTATTGCGTCCTCGATTACCATTCTATCGCCCTTAACTCAACCTGATAAGAGGAGCTGTGATCTGAGTTCCTCTCCATTAGGTCATAGAGCCTTACGTTGTTGTCATACTTGACAACACCTGATCCGACTTTGCCTTCCATCTTTGAGCCGTCTGTGTAGTACTGTTGTACTACACCTGGCTCTAGATTGGTCGACCAGTCAATGCTGCTGATATCCTTGATGGAATGGATATCGAAGTTTCTCACTTCGCAGCTTTCCCCATCGAGCATAAGACCGTTAAGGTCATACGCTCCGTTCTCATTATGAATCAGGTGTATTGTCCCTTTCCATTTTGGCTCTAATGTCCAAAGGCAAACACCCCGCCAGTACGGCGAGTGTGTCCGTAGCTACTGTTTTGTAGCACTTTGTCAAGAGCAACAGAAACGGTCTTTGGATCTGCAAAAGCTTGTCATTGAGTCTCCTTGTGGTGTTGTACCACGACGGCACTCCGTAAAGCAAGATCTTTTCAACGACTAGCTGATAGATTTCCTTTGCGACGAGTGTTTAATGCCCCAAGTCTTCCTGGATTATCTCAGAGCTTGTGCATGACAGCCAGAGCCCTTTCCTTGGCGTTATCCAGGTGGGCGTTGAAGTTGAGTTGGTTATCAATGATAACCCCAAATACTTCACCTCCTTTCTCATACTTGATACTTTGTCCACACAGCTTTAGGGTTGTCTCCTAAGATTTCCGGTGCTCGGCCCCACTACTGTGAAGTTGCATTTACCAATATTGAACTTGAGTTCGTTGTGGTTTGCCCAACTCTCGCACTTGGCTAGCGCAGTGCTGGCTAGGTCGGTAAACCTGTACACGGCCTTACTACTGATGAGGATGACCAAGTCATCCGCGAAGGCTTGTATGTGGAAGTCCACATTGTCCTCTTTCTGCCTTGAGGAGGTCGTTGATCACCAAAAGCCAGAGAATGGGTCCCAAGGAGGAACCTTGGGGCACTCCACGTTGTACTTCCACTCCCCTTGACCCAGCTTTATGCTGCGGTCTCGGAGATAATCAATGATAAGGTACTTTGAGATTCATTTCCATATTAAGCTCTTTATGGCCTCTATAACCCGAATCGGGTTGATAGAGTTAAAGGCGTTTTGTATGTCGAGCGTGATCATACAAGTAAAAAGCTTGTTCCGCTTATTATCGCCAATGATCCCAAGTACCCTTTTAGGGCATCGTTAGTGCTCCTATTTCTCCGGAAGCCATACTGCTCTTTAGAGAGTACCCCGTTCGACTCTAGGAACTCCACGAGTCTGTTTGTGATCAACTTGTCCAGCACCTTCCCCATCACTGGGAGGAGGCAGATAGGTCGATATGCGTTCGGCATAATCGGGTCTTTTCCCACTTTGGGGAAATAGACCACCTTCGCTTTTTTCCAGGTGTTAGGAAACTTCATCATTTTCAGGCACTTATTATATAGGTTACCCAGAAGCCGGGCATCCACTTGGTGCAGCTCCTCCACTATCGTGAGCGTGAGCCCATCGAATCCCGGAGCCTTCCCTTTAGCCATATTATCCAAAGTCAAGTCGATCTCATCGATCGTGATGAGATCATGAGCCTCTTGGACAGCGACTCTGGGATAATGAACATTGTCAATGTTCTTGAAGTGGTGTTGAGCCAATAATAACTCCACTTCACACTCGTCGTGCGTTAAGTCTCCATCAGGTTTCTTGAGTTGCTTGGCACAGTCCCCTCTGCCACTCTTAGGAACTGTAACGTCACATTGCCAAATATGTCTTAGGACGTCACCCCTTCGAGATAATCTCTGAACGACTTCCTTTTGGCTGCCAGTTTGGCTCGCCTATAAGAAGCTCTTTCGCTTTTGAAGATCTCCATGTTCTGGGCCCTTTCTTGGGGATCACTGATCTTTTGAGCCCTCCTCCTGAGAGCTCTGACCTTTTTGCGTTGAATCGCCAAGCTTGGAGACCACCAATAAGCATTCTTTTTCAGACAGCCCTTCCTCTTACGGTGTTTGCTACACAAATCGTGTAGCTTGTCATTGATGTACTTGACCGGCTCCTCGGGATCGAGGGCCTCCACCGTGTCTCTGAGAGCATTAGACTCCTTTCGGAGTTTAGCTCTGAACTCCATCCACTTCATGGATCTAATGTCCCATTTAAGATTATTGGGCTGTCTGTGGCATGTGTCAAGGCCACTTAGCTCAAACAGAATCCCATTGTGGTCCGTCAGCACAAAGTCATCTGAGACTCTCCAGTTGGAGATCCTTTCCTCTTCGATACCAATGGTTATCGCGAGGTCGACCCAGCCCATCCCAAACGGTCCGTTATAGGTGGGGGTCTATTGGGTCGTTAAGGATGTGTGCACCGTAGTGCGCCACCATGCTCAAGATCGTAATTCCCCTTTCATTAGTAGGCCTACGGCCCCAGACAGAAGACTTCGCATTGAAGTCGCCCATAATAATTGACTTGCGTCATTATTGTCCAGGATGGACCTGAGATAACTCATTTGGGGCTCCGTTCTATCGTCATCCCCCCTGGGCGAGGGGGGTAGATAGACTGTGATAACGTTATACAATTCCCCTAGTAGCTGTACTCGGGCTGCTACCATGCACTCCGTCACCATCAGGTTGAGCATTTTGTGCCTCCTCTTTATTGCTAGGGCAGCCTAATAGATACACGTCTGAGCTAAAGCCATCATTATTTTTTAAATTGTTCACAGAAATAAATATTTCCACTATGAAACTTCACAAACACTGATGAATATGCTGACAACCTTAATATAGAATTTATTACTGTTAAGTTAGTTTTGATAAGTGTGCCTCCGCATTTAAAAAAAAATGATAAGTTAATAAGTTTTCATTGTATGATAAACATTATTATTTTTATTAATTACCTTGTAATATTGCATCCAGCAATGTATTCCAAAATATATTAAGCATTTTAGTACGTGCTGTTTTAATAAGAAATTTCAAAAAGACTGAGGTAAAAGCTTATAAAAAAATTCTTTAAAAAATTTAAATACTATTAAGGTTCAAAAATTTTGGTGGATTTGTTGTCTAAAGTGTTGTAATCACATATAGTAAGCAATTATTAATGTACCTTAATAATTTATTTTGACAGAATGCGCACAGTAGTTGACTGCAAAATGCTCGTTTTAAAAAAAAATATTCACTTTTTATGCACAAAAATTAATTTATTTTTTTATTAATCACCTTGAAATATTGTATCTATAATAAACAGTATTATAGGCAGTTACTCTAAAAAAATTTCATGTAAATCAAGCAAAAATCATGAGTAGTACTTGCAATCCAGCATAGGTCCTAAAATGATACTTTTAAAGGTACGTAAAAGTGACCACTCTCCTTTTAAGTAGGGAGATCACCTTAAACCCTTCAAAAACTCAATTTTTATTATGATTTAATTTTAAAGAATGGAATATCAAGGAATCTTATGAAAAAATTTAAGTCGATTAAACAATTAGAACCGATTTTATGGCCAAATGTATACAGCTAATAGTAAAGTAATTTATAGAAAATTTAAACTTTAAATTGCTTTTTCTAAAAATGTTATTTTGAAAATTGTGCGCACTATTTCTTCAAAACAAATCATTACAAATTGTTAAAAAATTTTGTATACATGTATATCTTGCATGTTTCTACAATTTCTACCTAAGTTTAGGTATTTTTTCGCAGAAAATTTGTTAAAAAATTTATATTTTTTTGTACATTACAATACATATGTCTGAAAAAATATTTTTAGCAAAAAAAGCACTTCAAATAAACATTTTGAATGAATATAAACAATTGTTAAGTTGAATAAAAAATTCATTTTAAAACGCGCTTAAAAAAACATTTCTTTTGAAAAATGCGAAAAATCCATATTAAAGCGTATGGTTTCCGTGTTATAGCGGCATGAGTATAGGCGCGCGCGCCACCTAATGGTTGCGACCAGATGGGGGGACACTTTTTTGAAAGGAGCTGCTACTCCTTGTGTAGCCTCGTGGTCAAGCCCCTTCTTTTAGCTTCATGATACTTACCGACGTGAGGAGTACGTCGGTTTCTTGAACTGATTACCAAAACGTCTTTTAAACGGTGAAAGAAAATCTATTACATTTTTATATAAGACTTTCCCCTTCAAAAATATTGATAGATATTCTAAACATTTTAAAGCAAGATTTTTTCACCAGAAACTGGATATTTCGAATTAATTATTTTTATATATTATATATTATATATATATATATATATATATATATATATATATATATATATATATATATATACTATATATATATATATATATAATATATATATATATATATATTATATATATTATATATATACTATATATATATATATATATATATATATATATCATGAGTTACAGTTGAATTCCAGTGTGAATATCGAGGGTTGTTATTCCTCTTAAAGGAAAGGACTTTTGAGTTATTTTATACCATAGGGAGATTTCTGAGTAGTAACATGTATAATACAGAGCCGCTCACATGGTGGAGTGGTTAGCGTCATGATCTTTCACGTAATGAGATTGGGTTCAAACCCCGATAAGTCTTGGTCGCTATCGGGATGACTCTCATAAGAGCAATACTGCTTCACCTAAATGGCACTGACTGAATAAAGTAGCCAGCAAGATTTCAGGGTGATTTACAAAAGGTGAATGCATCACAAGTGCTTCCCCACCGTAAATAATAAAAATAAATAAAAAAATAAGCCTTATATAAATCAAAAGACAAGATTATGGCACTTCATAGATTTTCACTGTCATACATAAAAATGTGAGGATTATACCTATAAAAGTTTTACGATATATCCACTTCTCAATCTTGACAAAATCAAAATTTAGAATTTTTTCTTTAAATTGCTTTTTTTCCCCCTTCTAATAATGCGACAAAATGCAAAGAAATTCCAGATTCGTGTATTCTGATGTTAAAAAAGAACCTTCATATAACTGGAAAATAGCATTTAACAGAATTTTTGAAAAAATATGATAGTTTGATTTGATAAAATAATAGAAACGAAAAAATGAAGTAATATAAAAGTATTTTATGTACTATATTACAGGTCAATTTATAATACATATGCATGTCGGGAAAAAAAAAATTATTTCACGTTTAAAGAAATTAAACATTCCATCTACCATTTCGGTACTTACGTATTAGAGCTGAAACTTGGCAGCTTTTTACCCTTGGCGCAATATCCCCCCGCCCAACACCTAATTTCACAGTGGCAACCTATTTTCTAACTGGAAGTTATAAACAACATTTCCAGCAATATATGTTTAAAAATTACAAATGTGTGGAAAACGTGTCAGATGAAGGACAAGATTTCGATTATAAATAATTTTAGCTTTAATTAAAAATTGCGTACTAATGACAAAACGGAAATGCACGAAAATATTCAAAATGAGTATGTTAAAACCATGAAGCTACAGAAGGAGCCGAAGCTTCAATGGGGAATTTTCCGAAAAATGAACCGATTGTTGTCGCTCACCGGTAGAGGGCGCGACAGCAAGCGAAGTGGCTATTTACATTGAGTATACGGCGTGGTGGTGAAGTAGTTATATAAATTTAAAATTTATTCTGTGTGCAGAATATGCCAAACACGTGCATTGCTCCGGGTTGTTCTACTGGCTATAGATCCGCTTTAAAAAGAAATAAAGAACTAGACAGAGAAATCCTAGTATATTTGCTGCTCCTAAGGTAAGAACATTATTATTGTTTTGTGTTAATATAAGATGTATAATAATGAGAGAAAAGTACAGCTGCTGGGTTTTAAGTGAACGCAAAGTTAAGACATCTTAAGTTCTGCTGGAAATAACCATAATATTGAATTTAATCACTATTAAGTTAGTAAAATTACGTAAGTTAGTTAAAGTACTTAAAAGTGACCACTCCCCTTAAGGGGAGTGGTCACTTTTAAGTACCTTTAAAAGTATCATTTTTGGACCTATGCTGGATTGTATGTACTACTCAAGATTTTTGCTTGATTTACAAGAAATTTCTTGAGTAACTGCCTATAATACTGTTTTATTATATATGCAATATTTCAAGGTAATTAATAAAAAAATAAAATGATTTTTTATGCATAAAAAGTGAATATTTTTTTTAAATCGAGCATTTTGCAGTCAACTAGTGTGAACATTCTATCAAAACAATTATTAAAGTTACATTAATAATTGCTTACTATATGTGATTACAACACTTTAGACAACAAAATCTACCAAAATTTTTAACCTTAATATATTTTAATTTTTAAAGAATTTTTTTTATAAGCTTTACTGTCATTTTGAAATTTCTAATTAAAAATAGCACGTACTAAAAGGTTTTAATATATTTTAGAATAATGTTGCTGGATATTGTTGCCTGAAGTATTGTAATCACATATAGTAAAAAATTATTAATGTACCTTATAGAGAATCTATGCTCACTTCTACCCAGACTTGGGTGTATATAATTTGAAGTAGCACTCTATTTGAATTATATACAAACACAGTTTATACATGAAATAATGTGTATTGAATTCGCTGCACATATAATTGGCTTTTACAGCAATAAGCATGCGTACTACTTGTACGGAATGTAAATACAGCTTTTAAGGACAATATATTTTTATACTCACGAACAGTAAGTCAAACCAGCATACTGCCACGTAAACTTCTGGCCCGCTAAGGGCTAGAGCAGGATAACACCTTTTCAACCTTAACAACAACTCCTTTTTTTTCTTAATGACGCTGCGTGGTATTTATACTAAGCGCGTATGCCGAAATTAGCATATCTAAAGCAGCTTCTTTAATTCACTCAAAAGTTTGATTCTTGTGAATCGAATCTTGTGTATACCTTACACTGGCCTCCCTCGAAAAAAAAAAATTAGGTAACTGAGGTCTGAACGGCTTCAGTTAACTAATTGAAACGCGTGCTGGTCTGACTTTTTACATAATGGGTGGCAAAGCCAAAAAACCTTCCACACGTTGTGTGGAGGAAAAACGCCACTACCATTTTACAAAACTAACCCCGAAGGGTCCAGGTGACACCATTACACAGTGGATTTGCAGAGTTGCGGATACTGGGCTGGCCAACTGCGCCCTAAAATATCTATTTAATTAAAGTGACAACACAATTGCACAGCATGACATTTCTTGACTGTATCTGCTCTCCCCCAATTATAATGTACATGTGTTATGATTTGCGAAGTTAGTATGTTAGTTGTTTGTTATCTGTAGTTAGTATGTATTTTTTTTTCACTACATGTCCCCTTCAAAAATTTATGAAACAACAGTATGCAGTTTTTTTTTTTTTTCAGTGGCTCACTCCTTCCCCTCAAAATGTTTACCCAGTATCTACAATGGGGAACTTCAAACCAATTTGGTTCGATTTTATTAAAGGGTGGGAGTTAGAATAAGAGAATTGATACAAGTCTTGTTCCTCATGAATGCCGCAACTTCACTGCACCAGTTTGTCCAATCCGTGGAACCTCTCTTGATGGTCGCAGTCCTAGTAAAGGGGTTCGTTGACCGTGTGGGCATCCTTCGTGCAGCAGGTCGTTGGTCCTGAGGCGCTGGTCCGGCTTGACGATGGACAGGAGGTCTCTTGGGAGGAGGCCAACCTTGCTGGGCGGCTGATATCTTGCGTTCCCTGTACTTATGCAAAGGAGCTTTAAAATTGTCATCTTCCTTTTTATAACCTTGTGTACCTTATGTGTGCCACGTTCATCCTTAGATGGAGGTTTTGTAGTGCACACTTTACTTTTCTCCGTACCTTTTAGAGTATAGGCATTAGATTTTAATGCAGATTCTATTGTTTCAAATTTATACGCCGCACCAACGTGTTTAGTTCCTGGCTTTATCTCGATGCTTGTGTCATGTTTTTCAACAACCTGGACTCTGCTTTTCGTATTTGTGCTTATACGACTTCTTGTTTACCGCCTTAATTACTTCAGTATTAGCAGTTTTAATGCTGGAACCTGAAGGCGCTTTTTTCACGTTTTTTATCCCCCTTAACTTTAGTTTTTATCCTCTTTTGACAAAAAGTTTCTTTGAAACTTGCGACATCAGAATCGTTATCATTTAAATTCTTTAACACTGCTTCAGTTTTAGGAAGATTAAGCTTTTCGTACTCGTGCGTTTTATTGCAAACTTTCTCTATAACTTCCGAAGCATCAGCTAAACTACCTACAGTATAACTCTGTGTCAACTTTTCATCCTGATTCTCAGTATGGTTTTCATGTACTTTATTTAAAACCATATTATCAACCTGGCCTACACAATCCCCATTCGGCTGGAACTTGAAATAATATCATCACCTAGCAAGTTCCTACTATCGTTTAAAGAATTTTTATTGTCGTCAACTAATAAGTATTCACTAACTTCCGTAACGCATACTTCGTCATCTACTAAATTTCCTTCATTAACAGATGTGTGAATATCATCTAAAATATCAGGTATAGCATCAATAATATCAGGTATAGCATTAATAATATCAGGTATAGCATTAATAGAAGTGTTCGATGATTTATTTTCTAAACCACTAGCATTAGTATCGGCCCTATTTTCAGAAATTTGTACTGGAATTACCGCATTATTCCAGCTAGACTCACTTTCTTTATAAGCCACAAAAATACCCTGACTTTCACTATTCTCAAAATAATGATTACTGCTCGGACAAAATAATACATTTGACCACACAGTTTCAACAGGTTGAACCATATCATGTGAATCAACTTGCCAGTGCAAGTAAGGTGCTTGCATATTTTCTTTAAGTGCACTAATTTCATTATCACGCCGTGCGCTTCTATTATTTTGCCTGCGGTACTGCTTACGCTGCTGGTTTGAAACTCGCGAAAAATTTTGGCGCGGCTGTATAAAACTTCTCGTACCTGAATGACGGTGAGGGGTAGCGAAGAATGTCTATTGTCATATTTAGCTAAAGCTTGAAGGAGGGTAACCTTGCTTGTAATTGTTTGATTATCTAAAAAATCTTGAACACTTGGCTTCAAACGTTGGATAACTATTTTTAAGATTATCGCTTCCGTCATTCCCTCTAAATATTCCTCACACTTGGAAATCTTTTCCATAGCAAAATCTAATGCAGACTGACCTTCACGTTGCCTTAGCGAATAAATTTCCGCTTCAATTTCACTTTGATTAAAGGTCTTTGGAAAAACACTAAGAAACTGTTGCTTGAATGACGAATAGTCAAAAATCAGATTACTGCTTTTCATACACGTGTACCACTGATATGCACTACCTCTTAAAGCGGCTAGAGCAATTTTGAGTTTATCCCCCTCTGGGGTGCATTGTTGCTGAAAGTAATGCTCAATTTTCTTTAGGAATTGGCTTGAGGGGCCGCCATTGAAGGTGGCTTCGAATGGCGCAATTTGCTGAACCATAGTAGATAGAAATTGCCGGTTCACCAACACACGAAATGATGCGGAGCAGCGGAGCAAGGGGGGCGTGGTCTATTGATGACGTCAGCGCCACCTGGCAGCGTTTTTTAGTCAATCAGGAGAAGGCCATGATCTTAGCGCCCCCTTGCGGGAAAACCTGGAACCTTGTAGTACAGCAGAATCATGAAGAGAGTATGTGCTCCGCGGAGCGCCCCCTATAGGTCAAATATGGAACTAAATTACGTATAAGGTTACGGATTTATATTTTCAGTGCTGCCATCTATTTTATAAAATCACAACTGAATTTTACATTTAATTTTACAGAAGATATATATTTTTAAAAGTTTGTCCTGAGCTGGGATCGAACTCTGGTCCTGCAGGTTTCAAGTCCAGTGAGATAACCACTGGGCTATCGAGGCTTGTCATTGTATGGTATTATAAGGTATTTAAAGAGTGAATATTTTAAAGGGAACTTGTGAAATATGATAGAGGATTCTGTGGTATTATATTATTTTAATTAGTTAATTAATTATTTTTTTTTTAAATATAATACATACTAAGCGCCCCTAGCGGGAAAAACTTGAACTAAACTAGAACTTTAAATATTTAAGATTGTAAAACGATTTTACGCTGTTACGAACATCCAGTGAATAAATTTAACTTTTGAAATTCTAATATCGACAATTTACGCTGCAGGCGCCATCTATTGGTAAAAATTACAACTACATTTAAAATTTAATTTTGTAAAAGGTTTTATTTTAGTTTAAATTCTAAATTAAAATATATTATTAACTTACTATTTTTTTAACGATAGTAGTAATTAGTAAAAAATAATTATAATTACTTATTATTATTTAAAGACATATCTAATTTATAAATAATATTTGAAAAATATTCTATTAAAAGGAGTATTTACAAGTCTTTTAACATTAAATCTATAAGAGAAGATATTAACAAGGATATTTTTACGCATAAAATTATTGAAAACAGCTGTTAAATTTAAAATATCTTTAATTTTCATGCTAATATCAATTTCAAGTATAATATAACTTAGATATATCTTTAAACCCATTTAAACATAACTTGAAGACATTAAATTATACAATTACCATCTAGAACCTGAAACTTAAAACATATTATCAATTTAATAGTTTGGAAAAAGTATTTATTACAGAACATTCCATACTAGTATAAAAATAATAAGAAATTTTTACATAGATAGGCTAAAACGAATATTTTTTTTCTTTTACTTGATATTTTTACACATGAAATTATTTTACAACAAGCGTTAAGTTTAAAATATCTATAATTTTTCTTAAGAATATTACTTTGCAGTATAATATAATTTAGATAGAGCTTTGAATCCATTGTAACATTTAGTATAGAAAAAATTATTATTTGATCTTACCTTGAAAAACATTCCATGAAAGCTAACAAGGGATATTTTTAGACATAAAATTATTTAAACAAAGCGGGAATTACCCAGTAGAGTTATTTTTTCCTTTTAATATTAGAAATAAAAACTGAAATATGATTCAATCTAGATAATTATTTAAATTAAATACACATAACATACCAATCCATACTATTAAATCTACAAGAGAAGATATTAAATTTACGCTAAAAAATTTTTTAATTGTCGACATATACATACTGCAATAGTCTACATTATTATCAAAAAGTTCATTGAATTATATTCTATAACAGAGAGAATATTTTTATGAATTTACTAGAATTAATTATCAAAAATAAATATAACGTCATCTATTAATTAAAAATGAAACTTAGAAAATTTAATACATGGTTTTGAGTATATTTTTCAAAACTTTAAATATTTTTAGTCGAAGGGCTTATTTTCAGAACTTTAAAATTGTTTTGCTATGTTTTTAACGTGATATATAATTTTACATAGATACATTCGCAAAATAATACAAAATAATAAGAAATTTTTACATAGATAGGCTAAAACGAATATTTTTTTTCTTTTACTTGATATTTTTACACATGAAATTATTTTACAACAAGCGTTAAGTTTAAAATATCTATAATTTTTCTTAAGAATATTACTTTGCAGTATAATATAATTTAGATAGAGCTTTGAATCCATTGTAACATTTAATATAGAAAAAATTATTATTTGATCTTACCTTGAAAAACATTCCATGAAAGCTAACAAGGGATATTTTTAGACATAAAATTATTTAAACAAAGCGGGAATTACCCAGTAGAGTTATTTTTTCCTTTTAATATTAGAAATAAAAACTGAAATATGATTCAATCTAGATAATTATTTAAATTAAATACACATAACATACCAATCCATACTATTAAATCTACAAGAGAAGATATTAAATTTACGCTAAAAATTTTTTTAATTGTCGACATATACATACTGCAATAGTCTACATTATTATCAAAAAGTTCATTGAATTATATTCTATAACAGAGAGAATATTTTTATGAATTTACTAGAATTAATTATCAAAAATAAATATAACGTCATCTATTAATTAAAAATGAAACTTAGAAAATTTAATACATGGTTTTGAGTATATTTTTCAAAACTTTAAATATTTTTAGTCGAAGGGCTTATTTTCAGGACTTTAAAATTGTTTTGCTATGTTTTTTAACGTGATATATAATTTTACATAGATACATTCGCAAAATAATACAAAATAATAAGAAATTTTTACATAGATAGGCTAAACGAATATTTTTTTTCTTTTACTTGATATTTTTACACATGAAATTATTTTACAACAAGCGTTAAGTTTAAAATATCTATAATTTTTCTTAAGAATATTACTTTGCAGTATAATATAATTTAGATAGAGCTTTGAATCCATTGTAACATTTAGTATAGAAAAAATTATTATTTAATCTTACCTTGAAAAACATTCCATGAAAGCTAACAAGGGATATTTTTAGACATGAAATTATTTACGACAAGCGTTATGTTTAAAATATCTTTAATTTTTCTTAAGAATATTACTTTGCAGTATAATATAATTTAGATAGAGCTTTAAAACCATTGTAACATTTAGTATAGAAAAATTATTATTTAATCTTACCTTGAAAGGTATTCCATGAAAGCTAACAAGGGATATTTTTAGACATAAAATTATTTAAACAAAGCGGGAATTCCCCAGTAGAGTTATTTTTTTCCTTTTAATATTAGAAATAAAAACTGAAATATGATTCAATCTAGATAATTATTTAAATTAAATACACATAACATACCAATCCATACTATTAAATCTGCAAGAGAAGGTATCAAATTTATCTCGCGATGTTAATAGAGAAGATTCTTACATTATCTGAAATAATACAGACTTTATCATGTTTAGAAGATATTTACAAGAGTTCATTTTAGAATTAAATGAATCATGGTTGAATCCTACAACAGTAGAGGGTATATGCAAACATGAAGACTTTAAATTATACAATTACCATCTAGAACCTGAAACTTAAAAATATATGCACCAATTTAAGTATCTTTATATAGTTTATGTACAGTTTTGAATATATTTCAAACCTTAAACGTTTTTCCAACTTTGAAACTATATTATAAGTTAAGACGCTTACTAAAATTAAAAAACATTTTATAGAGGTAAAGACTTGAAAGATAAAATTTACAAGTTTTAATCCTAAATATTATATTTTATCCAGAAATGTAGACTATTAATATATGATTTTAAACCTAACATGCTTTCAACGATTACCTAAATTGTGATATAATGTTAAATTCCACAGATTATTTCACAGATTTTAAGATATTTATTTAACCTAAGATGTTTATAAATCCTATCCAAATTGGAATAGTGTTTGCATATCATCATAAACAACTAAATATTATCATTTTCATGGGTTTTAAGGTATTTATTCAACATAAGATGTTTATAAATCCTAACTAAATTAGAATAGTTTCTGCATATCAACATAGACTGCGTAAACAACCAAATATTAACTTAATTTAAATAAGAGCATATAATTTCCTTTTTGATAACTTAAATATATATATATATCATACATGTTGCTAAATTAAAATTCTTGTTATACTTTCGTATAAGATAGTTTTTTTTTACATACAAGAACAGAAATAATATAGACTTTATTATGTTTAGAAGATTTGCAGATATTTAAAGCAGTTCACTTAACTTTAGAAGTAAATGGATCAGAGTTTGAATTCTACTGCAATAGAGGTAGTTTAACTTCACAATTATAATCTAAACAGATAACAAATCTTTGAAAAAAATATTCTATAAAAAGCAATAAAATATATTATGGAAACTTCAAATTAATTTATGATAGGTTTCATTAAATATTCTGCAAACGCTATGAAACATTTCGTATAGAAAATAATTACCATTTGATCTTACCTTTAAAATCTATAGTTTATGCACTTAATTCATATAATTTTTTACAAAAACAAGCTTTAACTGCATAAGAAGATATTATATTTGTCCCGCACATACATATAAACTTAAAACATATTAAAACTTACTAGTTCCCTTATAAAGGTTTCAAGACTTTAAAAATTTTTTTACTATGTTTTAAATCTAATCTATAATTTTACATAGATATAACCATTAATAAATTGTTTTACATAGAAAAAAGCATACATCGCACCTAAAATTTTAGTTTTCTTAACAAAATAACCTGCAAAACTTATAGAGAATCTATGCTCACTTCTACCCAGACTTGGGTGTATATAATTTGAAGTGGCACTCTATTTGAATTATATACAAACACAGTTTATACATGAAATAATGTTTATTGAATTCGCTGCACATATAATTGGCTTTTACAGCAATAAGCATGCGTACTACTTGTACGGAATGTAAATACAGCTTTCAAGAACAATACATTTTTATACTCACGAACAGTAAGTCAAACCAGCAGTACTGCCACGTAAACTTCTGGCCCGTAAAGCACTAGAGCAGGATAACACCTTTTCAACCTTAACAACAACTCCCCTTTTCCATTAATGACGCTGCGTGGTATTTATACTAAGCGCGTATGCCAAAATTAGCATATCTGAAGCAGCTTCTTTAATTCACTCAAAAGTTCGATTCTTGTGAATCGAATCTTGTGTATACCTTACAAACTTTCATCGAAACAAATGTTTATTATGTTAAAAAAAATCAAACACCTATTGATATTACTTTGAAATATTATGCAAATAATAACTTTGAATAAGTTTTACATCAGAAATTATTTTCCGACAATTGTTAAAAAAAATTTATACTATAAGTTTAAAACGCTTCCTAACACTTAAAATTTTATCATTCTATAAGGAGTATAGTTTCTGCATATCAACATAGACTGCGTAAACAACCAAATATTAACTTAATTTAAATAAGAGCATATAATTTCCTTTTTGATAACTTAAATATATATATATCATAAATGCTGCTAAATTTAAATTCATGATATACTTTCGTATAAGAAAGTTTTCTACATGCAATTACCCAAAATATTTTATCCATACAGCAACAGAAATAATACAGACTTTATCATGTTTTGAAGATATTTACATGAGTTCATTTTAGAAGTAAATTGACCAAGGTTTAAATCTTACAGCGGTAGGGGTATACGCAGACAATATTTTTATATGAGAACCTACTTACAATAGATCTTAAAATTAAAATAAGTTTTGTCAAGAATAAAACTCTGCTGTAGATTTTATAATCTAAGCATATACCACACTGTCATAGTTAACATTTTCAAAACTTAATGGTTTAAAATATATTATTATAAAACATATAAAATACTTACGGCATTAGTAGAAATATTCTGCATTGGAAAAAAAATCTGGAGCTTATAATTAGCCATACTTCTAAAACGAGACCCAATTGAAAAATATACAAGTCACGTTAGTTAATCTTGATTATCTGCGGTTAATTTTCCGTTACAGTCACAGTTATCTTCTCAAAATGAATCAATGATAAGATAAATAATTATTTTGCTATCATTTAACGAATCGTTCACGTTCCTTTTATTTTATTTGTCAAGAGTTGCCAAGAGTTGGCAACGATTGTAGAACGACTTTCAAAAATCTAACCCCTAGTGTTTACACAAGACGTAGATTATTATTACCTTATACACGAGAGTATACTGTGGGAAAAGATCAGATAATATGTTTAATCAAAGTTAAACAATTGATACACGTTTTGCTAACCAAAACTTTATTCGATAGGTTAATTTTCAAATCTGAAACAAGCTTTGCTAACTGCTAATACAGTTTATTAATGTTGTTAATAGAGTTTTTAATAACGAAGTTGTTCGATTAATGCTTGCAAAACTGCAACTACTAAGTTGATCGAATATATATTAAATTGTATTAAGTTAAAATTCTAGTTTTCACATGAAAAAACATTATGCAACATAAGTATTAAAATTAAGTCTTTGAAATATTCTATAAAAAGTAATGAAATATACTATGGAGACACTTACCCATTGTTGCTAAGCTTGGCATTAATTAATAAAATAATTTTAAAGATCTATTAATAATACTTTGAAATATTCTGTAAAAGGTAACTTAGAATAATTTTTAAACATGATTATTCTATAAAAAATACAATATTATCAGTAACAGCAGCAGATAGTATATTCAAGATTATTGAAAACAACGTAACAGAGAATAAAATTTTAGATTATAAAGCAACAAAGGCTAATTTTCAAATGTACACTGTCAACCTCTACTATCAGTATTTTACGATTCATTGAAGTGGAAGTTATAGTTAAGTTCTTATTCTCACTTAACATTTTAATAACTTAAAAGTTTAACGTTGTATTGTACAACCGACACTCATCAGAATAATATAAATTGCTAGTAATCTTATCTAATGACGAAATAAAATAAACTATGAGTCATAGAAACTTATCTTATCTGATATAGCGATTCATTCGACAGTCGCTTGCTAGATTTTCAATCGGAGAGGGCTGTTTTAGAGTGCTTGTGCTGTTTATCAGTTAGATTATGAAACCTGCATTTAAAAAAATGAAGGAACAGCTTGTTCCCGAAAAAGATTGGTATGAGCAAAATTATGAAAATACAGATTTTTGCATGCATAATTTTGCTGAAGGAATCTTAAATGTTTTAAAAATTGAACAGAGAAAAAAAGAAGTTAATTGCTTCGGCCCATCAATGATAAAATATTTCAATCTTGGATGTAATGTTTTTGCAACTGTCCACATGCATATCAGTGGTGCAGCAGTCCACATCACTAAATTTAAAGAAAGTCACCTACATAAACTTCAAAGGGAAAAAGGAGTGTCAATGCATGGAGATACCTGGATCGAATTTAATAAGAAACTTCCTACCATCTCAACTGAATATAAAGACACTTCATGTATTGCAAACAACGAAATAATCGCTATTATAGATCAGGAAGTGTGTATTCTACAGGGGATGTATCGCATGAAAAATGTTAATTATGACTTAGATTCCGGAATTAAGTTGAATAGATATGAACTAAAACAACTTTGTGATTATGCTTCAGACATTACAGACTGTGTCGAACACACAATTTTATGTCGTACTTTGCCTCACATTCTACAAGAAAATATTGCCGATTCCATCTCCGATTGTTTTAAAGAACATTGTAATGTAGATGATGCGCTTGAAAATTTTTTCAGATGTGTTAAACAAGAACTGTTCAATGTATGTCATAAACTGTTTAAATGTGAAGGATGTATTATGAACCACCCCTCCCAATATCAACATTTGTGTCTAAAAAGCAGTGCTTTAGAAAAATATAAGAGTCTTGGTAAAATACCAATTTTTCATATAAGTATTCAAGATATTGTTAAAAATATATGTGATACATATTGTACATGTGCATACATTAATACTGAAATTTTTAAAAATCTTTGCGTCGATGATTTTAAATACTATTTCGAAAACGGAATAGTTAAAGTGTAAATACTTTTGGATTATTCTAATGATCTGAAATTTCACTCTAAGGAATATCTTCAAGAATTGTAAGAATTTTTTTAGATATGTTAAATAAAGGTTGCTTTAAGGATGAATTATTCCATTTTTTTAGTCTATGTGTGTTTTAATGATGTCTTAAAAATTATTAATATATCTTTAAATTATAATAAATATTTTTTTGATATCATTAAATAATTTTTAAGACATCATTAAAACACACATAGACTAAAAAAATGGAATAATTCATCCTTAAAGCAACCTTTATTTAACATATCTAAAAAAATTCTTACAATTCTTGAAGATATTCCTTAGAGTGAAATTTTAGATCATTAGAATAATCCAAAAGTATTTACACTTTAACTATTCCGTTTTCGAAATAGTATTTAAAATCATCGACGCAAAGATTTTTAAAAATTTCAGTATTAATGTATGCACATGTACAATATGTATCACATATATTTTTAACAATATCTTGAATACTTATATGAAAAATTGGTATTTTACCAAGACTCTTATATTTTTCTAAAGCACTGCTTTTTAGACACAAATGTTGATATTGGGAGGGGTGGTTCATAATACATCCTTCACATTTAAACAGTTTATGACATACATTGAACAGTTCTTGTTTAACACATCTGAAAAAATTTTCAAGCGCATCATCTACATTACAATGTTCTTTAAAACAATCGGAGATGGAATCGGCAATATTTTCTTGTAGAATGTGAGGCAAAGTACGACATAAAATTGTGTGTTCGACACAGTCTGTAATGTCTGAAGCATAATCACAAAGTTGTTTTAGTTCATATCTATTCAACTTAATTCCGGAATCTAAGTCATAATTAACATTTTTCATGCGATACATCCCCTGTAGAATACACACTTCCTGATCTATAATAGCGATTATTTCGTTGTCTGCAATACATGAAGTGTCTTTATATTCAGTTGAGATGGTAGGAAGTTTCTTATTAAATTCGATCCAGGTATCTCCATGCATTGACACTCCTTTTTCCCTTTGAAGTTTATGTAGGTGACTTTCTTTAAATTTAGTGATGTGGACTGCTGCACCACTGATATGCATGTGGACAGTTGCAAAAACATTACATCCAAGATTGAAATATTTTATCATTGATGGGCCGAAGCAATTAACTTCTTTTTTTCTCTGTTCAATTTTTAAAACATTTAAGATTCCTTCAGCAAAATTATGCATGCAAAAATCTGTATTTTCATAATTTTGCTCATACCAATCTTTTTCGGGAACAAGCTGTTCCTTCATTTTTTTAAATGCAGGTTTCATAATCTAACTGATAAACAGCACAAGCACTCTAAAACAGCCCTCTCCGATTGAAAATCTAGCAAGCGACTGTCGAATGAATCGCTATATCAGATAAGATAAGTTTCTATGACTCATAGTTTATTTTATTTCGTCATTAGATAAGATTACTAGCAATTTATATTATTCTGATGAGTGTCGGTTGTACAATACAACGTTAAACTTTTAAGTTATTAAAATGTTAAGTGAGAATAAGAACTTAACTATAACTTCCACTTCAATGAATCGTAAAATACTGATAGTAGAGGTTGACAGTGTACATTTGAAAATTAGCCTTTGTTGCTTTATAATCTAAAATTTTATTCTCTGTTACGTTGTTTTCAATAATCTTGAATATACTATCTGCTGCTGTTACTGATAATATTGTATTTTTTATAGAATAATCATGTTTAAAAATTATTCTAAGTTACCTTTTACAGAATATTTCAAAGTATTATTAATAGATCTTTAAAATTATTTTATTAATTAATGCCAAGCTTAGCAACAATGGGTAAGTGTCTCCATAGTATATTTCATTACTTTTTATAGAATATTTCAAAGACTTAATTTTAATACTTATGTTGCATAATGTTTTTTCATGTGAAAACTAGAATTTTAACTTAATACAATTTAATATATATTCGATCAACTTAGTAGTTGCAGTTTTGCAAGCATTAATCGAACAACTTCGTTATTAAAAACTCTATTAACAACATTAATAAACTGTATTAGCAGTTAGCAAAGCTTGTTTCAGATTTGAAAATTAACCTATCGAATAAAGTTTTGGTTAGCAAAACGTGTATCAATTGTTTAACTTTGATTAAACATATTATCTGATCTTTTCCCACAGTATACTCTCGTGTATAAGGTAATAATAATCTACGTCTTGTGTAAACACTAGGGGTTAGATTTTTGAAAGTCGTTCTACAATCGTTGCCAACTCTTGGCAACTCTTGACAAATAAAATAAAAGGAACGTGAACGATTCGTTAAATGATAGCAAAATAATTATTTATCTTATCATTGATTCATTTTGAGAAGATAACTGTGACTGTAACGGAAAATTAACCGCAGATAATCAAGATTAACTAACGTGACTTGTATATTTTTCAATTGGGTCTCGTTTTAGAAGTATGGCTAATTATAAGCTCCAGATTTTTTTTCCAATGCAGAATATTTCTACTAATGCCGTAAGTATTTTATATGTTTTATAATAATATATTTTAAACCATTAAGTTTTGAAAATGTTAACTATGACAGTGTGGTATATGCTTAGATTATAAAATCTACAGCAGAGTTTTATTCTTGACAAAACTTATTTTAATTTTAAGATCTATTGTAAGTAGGTTCTCATATAAAAATATTGTCTGCGTATACCCCTACCGCTGTAAGATTTAAACCTTGGTCAATTTACTTCTAAAATGAACTCATGTAAATATCTTCAAAACATGATAAAGTCTGTATTATTTCTGTTGCTGTATGGATAAAATATTTTGGGTAATTGCATGTAGAAAACTATCTTATACGAAAGTATATCATGAATTTAAATTTAGCAGCATTTATGATATATATATATTTAAGTTATCAAAAAGGAAATTATATGCTCTTATTTAAATTAAGTTAATATTTGGTTGTTTACGCAGTCTATGTTGATATGCAGAAACTATACTCCTTATAGAATGATAAAATTTTAAGTGTTAGGAAGCGTTTTAAACTTATAGTATAAATTTTTTTTAACAATTGTCGGAAAATAATTTCTGATGTAAAACTTATTCAAAGTTATTATTTGCATAATATTTCAAAGTAATATCAATAGGTGTTTGATTTTTTTTAACATAATAAACATTTGTTTCGATGAAAGTTTGTAAGGTATACACAAGATTCGATTCACAAGAATCGAACTTTTGAGTGAATTAAAGAAGCTGCTTCAGATATGCTAATTTTGGCATACGCGCTTAGTATAAATACCACGCAGCGTCATTAATGGAAAAGGGGAGTTGTTGTTAAGGTTGAAAAGGTGTTATCCTGCTCTAGTGCTTTACGGGCCAGAAGTTTACGTGGCAGTACTGCTGGTTTGACTTACTGTTCGTGAGTATAAAAATGTATTGTTCTTGAAAGCTGTATTTACATTCCGTACAAGTAGTACGCATGCTTATTGCTGTAAAAGCCAATTATATGTGCAGCGAATTCAATAAACATTATTTCATGTATAAACTGTGTTTGTATATAATTCAAATAGAGTGCCACTTCAAATTATATACACCCAAGTCTGGGTAGAAGTGAGCATAGATTCTCTATAAGTTTTGCAGGTTATTTTGTTAAGAAAACTAAAATTTTAGGTGCGATGTATGCTTTTTTCTATGTAAAACAATTTATTAATGGTTATATCTATGTAAAATTATAGATTAGATTTAAAACATAGTAAAAAAATTTTTAAAGTCTTGAAACCTTTATAAGGGAACTAGTAAGTTTTAATATGTTTTAAGTTTATATGTATGTGCGGGACAAATATAATATCTTCTTATGCAGTTAAAGC
Source organism: Dolomedes plantarius (assembly GCA_907164885.2). Classification (NCBI taxonomy): domain Eukaryota; kingdom Metazoa; phylum Arthropoda; class Arachnida; order Araneae; family Dolomedidae; genus Dolomedes; species Dolomedes plantarius. The sequence goes on along the minus strand of OU015496.1, from coordinate 191,014,799 downwards.
TTGTTTTTGTAAAAAATTATATGAATTAAGTGCATAAACTATAGATTTTAAAGGTAAGATCAAATGGTAATTATTTTCTATACGAAATGTTTCATAGCGTTTGCAGAATATTTAATGAAACCTATCATAAATTAATTTGAAGTTTCCATAATATATTTTATTGCTTTTTATAGAATATTTTTTTCAAAGATTTGTTATCTGTTTAGATTATAATTGTGAAGTTAAACTACCTCTATTGCAGTAGAATTCAAACTCTGATCCATTTACTTCTAAAGTTAAGTGAACTGCTTTAAATATCTGCAAATCTTCTAAACATAATAAAGTCTATATTATTTCTGTTCTTGTATGTAAAAAAAAACTATCTTATACGAAAGTATAACAAGAATTTTAATTTAGCAACATGTATGATATATATATATATTTAAGTTATCAAAAAGGAAATTATATGCTCTTATTTAAATTAAGTTAATATTTGGTTGTTTACGCAGTCTATGTTGATATGCAGAAACTATTCTAATTTAGTTAGGATTTATAAACATCTTATGTTGAATAAATACCTTAAAACCCATGAAAATGATAATATTTAGTTGTTTATGATGATATGCAAACACTATTCCAATTTGGATAGGATTTATAAACATCTTAGGTTAAATAAATATCTTAAAATCTGTGAAATAATCTGTGGAATTTAACATTATATCACAATTTAGGTAATCGTTGAAAGCATGTTAGGTTTAAAATCATATATTAATAGTCTACATTTCTGGATAAAATATAATATTTAGGATTAAAACTTGTAAATTTTATCTTTCAAGTCTTTACCTCTATAAAATGTTTTTTAATTTTAGTAAGCGTCTTAACTTATAATATAGTTTCAAAGTTGGAAAAACGTTTAAGGTTTGAAATATATTCAAAACTGTACATAAACTATATAAAGATACTTAAATTGGTGCATATATTTTTAAGTTTCAGGTTCTAGATGGTAATTGTATAATTTAAAGTCTTCATGTTTGCATATACCCTCTACTGTTGTAGGATTCAAACCATGATTCATTTAATTCTAAAATGAACTCTTGTAAATATCTTCTAAACATGATAAAGTCTGTATTATTTCAGATAATGTAAGAATCTTCTCTATTAACATCGCGAGATAAATTTGATACCTTCTCTTGCAGATTTAATAGTATGGATTGGTATGTTATGTGTATTTAATTTAAATAATTATCTAGATTGAATCATATTTCAGTTTTTATTTCTAATATTAAAAGGAAAAAAATAACTCTACTGGGGAATTCCCGCTTTGTTTAAATAATTTTATGTCTAAAAATATCCCTTGTTAGCTTTCATGGAATACCTTTCAAGGTAAGATTAAATAATAATTTTTCTATACTAAATGTTACAATGGTTTTAAAGCTCTATCTAAATTATATTATACTGCAAAGTAATATTCTTAAGAAAAATTAAAGATATTTTAAACATAACGCTTGTCGTAAATAATTTCATGTCTAAAAATATCCCTTGTTAGCTTTCATGGAATGTTTTTCAAGGTAAGATTAAATAATAATTTTTTCTATACTAAATGTTACAATGGATTCAAAGCTCTATCTAAATTATATTATACTGCAAAGTAATATTCTTAAGAAAAATTATAGATATTTTAAACTTAACGCTTGTTGTAAAATAATTTCATGTGTAAAAATATCAAGTAAAAGAAAAAAAATATTCGTTTTAGCCTATCTATGTAAAAATTTCTTATTATTTTGTATTATTTTGCGAATGTATCTATGTAAAATTATATATCACGTTAAAAAACATAGCAAAACAATTTTAAAGTCCTGAAAATAAGCCCTTCGACTAAAAATATTTAAAGTTTTGAAAAATATACTCAAAACCATGTATTAAATTTTCTAAGTTTCATTTTTAATTAATAGATGACGTTATATTTATTTTTGATAATTAATTCTAGTAAATTCATAAAAATATTCTCTCTGTTATAGAATATAATTCAATGAACTTTTTGATAATAATGTAGACTATTGCAGTATGTATATGTCGACAATTAAAAAAAATTTTTAGCGTAAATTTAATATCTTCTCTTGTAGATTTAATAGTATGGATTGGTATGTTATGTGTATTTAATTTAAATAATTATCTAGATTGAATCATATTTCAGTTTTTATTTCTAATATTAAAAGGAAAAAATAACTCTACTGGGTAATTCCCGCTTTGTTTAAATAATTTTATGTCTAAAAATATCCCTTGTTAGCTTTCATGGAATGTTTTTCAAGGTAAGATCAAATAATAATTTTTTCTATATTAAATGTTACAATGGATTCAAAGCTCTATCTAAATTATATTATACTGCAAAGTAATATTCTTAAGAAAAATTATAGATATTTTAAACTTAACGCTTGTTGTAAAATAATTTCATGTGTAAAAATATCAAGTAAAAGAAAAAAAATATTCGTTTTAGCCTATCTATGTAAAAATTTCTTATTATTTTGTATTATTTTGCGAATGTATCTATGTAAAATTATATATCACGTTAAAAAACATAGCAAAACAATTTTAAAGTTCTGAAAATAAGCCCTTCGACTAAAAATATTTAAAGTTTTGAAAAATATACTCAAAACCATGTATTAAATTTTCTAAGTTTCATTTTTAATTAATAGATGACGTTATATTTATTTTTGATAATTAATTCTAGTAAATTCATAAAAATATTCTCTCTGTTATAGAATATAATTCAATGAACTTTTTGATAATAATGTAGACTATTGCAGTATGTATATGTCGACAATTAAAAAAATTTTTTAGCGTAAATTTAATATCTTCTCTTGTAGATTTAATAGTATGGATTGGTATGTTATGTGTATTTAATTTAAATAATTATCTAGATTGAATCATATTTCAGTTTTTATTTCTAATATTAAAAGGAAAAAATAACTCTACTGGGTAATTCCCGCTTTGTTTAAATAATTTTATGTCTAAAAATATCCCTTGTTAGCTTTCATGGAATGTTTTTCAAGGTAAGATCAAATAATAATTTTTTCTATACTAAATGTTACAATGGATTCAAAGCTCTATCTAAATTATATTATACTGCAAAGTAATATTCTTAAGAAAAATTATAGATATTTTAAACTTAACGCTTGTTGTAAAATAATTTCATGTGTAAAAATATCAAGTAAAAGAAAAAAAATATTCGTTTTAGCCTATCTATGTAAAAATTTCTTATTATTTTTATACTAGTATGGAATGTTCTGTAATAAATACTTTTTCCAAACTATTAAATTGATAATATGTTTTAAGTTTCAGGTTCTAGATGGTAATTGTATAATTTAATGTCTTCAAGTTATGTTTAAATGGGTTTAAAGATATATCTAAGTTATATTATACTTGAAATTGATATTAGCATGAAAATTAAAGATATTTTAAATTTAACAGCTGTTTTCAATAATTTTATGCGTAAAAATATCCTTGTTAATATCTTCTCTTATAGATTTAATGTTAAAAGACTTGTAAATACTCCTTTTAATAGAATATTTTTCAAATATTATTTATAAATTAGATATGTCTTTAAAATAATAATAAGTAATTATAATTATTTTTTACTAATTACTACTATCGTTAAAAAAATAGTAAGTTAATAATATATTTTAATTTAGAATTTAAACTAAAATAAAACCTTTTACAAAATTAAATTTTAAATGTAGTTGTAATTTTTACCAATAGATGGCGCCTGCAGCGTAAATTGTCGATATTAGAATTTCAAAAGTTAAATTTATTCACTGGATGTTCGTAACAGCGTAAAATCGTTTTACAATCTTAAATATTTAAAGTTCTAGTTTAGTTCAAGTTTTTCCCGCTAGGGGGCGCTTAGTATGTATTATATTTAAAAAAAAAATAATTAATTAAGTAATTAAAATAATATAATACCACAGAATCCTCTATCATATTTCACAAGTTCCCTTTAAAATATTCACTCTTTAAATACCTTATAATACCGTACAATGACAAGCCTCGATAGCCCAGTGGTTATCTCACTGGACTTGAAACCTGCAGGACCAGAGTTCGATCCCAGCTCAGGACAAACTTTTAAAAATATATATCTTCTGTAAAATTAAATGTAAAATTCAGTTGTGATTTTTATAAAATAGATGGCAGCACTGAAAATATAAATCCGTAACCTTATACGTAATTTAGTTCCATATTTGACCTATAGGGGGCGCTCCGCGGAGCACATACTCTCTTCATGATTCTGCTGTACTACAAGGTTCCAGGTTTTCCCGCAAGGGGGCGCTAAGATCATGGCCTTCTCCTGATTGACTAAAAAACGCTGCCAGGTGGCGCTGACGTCATCAATAGACCACGCCCCCCTTGCTCCGCTGCTCCGCATCATTTCGTGTGTTGGTGAACCGGCAATTTCTATCTACTAACCATAATTACCCGAGGAAAATTTCCAGCAGGATTTTGTTCTACAACACTCATTTTTAAATAGTATATAAGTACTTGCAACAATTTTATCAATATAAGTACACAGTACACAGTTTTTAATTTCAATTATGTTGTTCGTTACAAATTTAACGCTAACTACCAGGGTATATATATTTTTCGGGCGCCAGTATAGAGAATCTATGCTCACTTCTACCCAGACTTGGGTGTATATAATTTGAAGTAGCACTCTATTTGAATTATATACAAACACAGTTTATACATGAAATAATGTTTATTGAATTCGCTGCACATATAATTGGCTTTTACAGCAATAAGCATGCGTACTACTTGTACGGAATGTAAATACAGCTTTTAAGGACAATATATTTTTATACTCACGAACAGTAAGTCAAACCAGCAGTACTGCCACGTAAACTTCTGGCCCGCTAAGGGCTAGAGCAGGATAACACCTTTTCAACCTTAACAACAACTCCTTTTTTTTCTTAATGACGCTGCGTGGTATTTATACTAAGCGCGTATGCCGAAATTAGCATATCTAAAGCAGCTTCTTTAATTCACTCAAAAGTTTGATTCTTGTGAATCGAATCTTGTGTATACCTTACAACCTTAATAATTTATTTTGACAGAATGCGCACAGTAGTTGACTGCAAAATGCTGGATTTTAAAAAAAAAAATTCACTTTTTATGCATAAAATGTCATTTTTATTAATTACCTTGAAAAATTGCATCTATAATAAACAATATTACAGGCAGTTACTCAAAAAGTTTCATATAAATCAAGATTAAATCATGAGTAGTACATACAATCGAACATAGGTCTAAAAATGATACTTTTAAAGGTACGTAAAAGTGACCACACCCCTTAAGTAAAAAAGTTTTCATTGTATGATAAGCAATGTTGTTACTATAAACGCTTATGCAAAATCTGCGTACAAAATCTGCTTATGCAATAAAATGCGTACTTTGTGAAAATTCAAAAATATAGCTGATTTGTCCTTGTCAAAGTTATTTGTTTTTTTCTTTTTAATTCGCTGAAAAAATTTGTATACAGTAATTTACCAACTTGACGATTATACCTCCGGTTTTAAAAAGTGTAATCTGAGATGCTTTGACTGATTTTTTTTCCAAAGGAAGATATTTTAAAGTATTGTCTGATTAAATACTGAATTGACTTCCTATTTTATTAGTCCTGATAAGAATTTATTTGTGATTGATAGAAAATGTTGCTTTTCTACTATGTGTGTGTGTGTGTTTTGGTTAATCACTATTATTTCTCACATTTTTTTTCCATAAGAGATTTTGAACAATGATAAAAAACTTTCTTCACAATTCTTTTCTGTAATTTCATTTCCTTAATTATTAAATTATTACAAAAATCTGAACTAATTTATTCTGAAACCAATACACAATTATTCTGAAAAAGTTTATTTACTCATTTCCTTTAAGAATTTTATTGAATTGTAGGAAAAAAAACACTTGAAATAAAGATTTTGAATGAAAATAAAAAATTGTTAAATTGAATAAATAAATTCACATTAAATACGCACTAAAATAAAACAACTTGTTTTCGCTAGGAAAAATACGAAAAATCCATATTAAAGCGTATGGTTGTCCGTGTCTAAGCCGCCCGCTAGTGCACGCGAGCGCCCTCTAGTGGCGGCGACAAAAAGGGAGACACATTTTTAACACTAGCTTCCCCTCCTTCTGTAGCTTCATGGTTAAAACCAACTCAAAACTTTAGAAGCTTAATGCCCTTTTCAGACGAGGCACATAGTTGATCAAACTGATTTCCGGGCGGCTGTCAAGGAGTGTAGCCACCATGCAAATGTATGGGACTCGCCGGAACCTTTTCACACGGAGTGAATTCAGTGCCCAGACATTTTGACATCTGGCACTTGTGCTGATAACGATCTCATCCCAATGAGTAGACTCAACACAAAAGACATTACTGAAGGTACGCTCTTCACACCAGCCGCCTAGCTGCATGAGCTCAGTTCAGTATGGAAAGCGTTTCAATTGCAAGTTTGAATCTGGAACAATTCATCGAAGAAACTCGTATTAGTCCCGCGATATAGGACACGAGGTTTTATGAATATAGCGATAAAATTAAAAGGGGTGAAGCTTGGAGGGAATTGGCACGCAAATTTTATTCCGACTTCAAAAAAATTTATTTTTGAATTTGTGGCTTAAAAAATAGAGCAGATTCTGCAGATTACAAATATATATAATTTATGTACTTTTTGACACTAACAACAATTATTAGCAACCTAAAAATGTAAACATACATTTAAATCCCATATAATGGGAAAGTATTTTTTGCGTTTTTCTCAAAATGTGATTTTTTCATGTAATGGTACACTTTCTGCAAAATCTGTTGCAAGTACATCTCTGAAATTTTAAACGTCAATAGAATAAGTGCTCTTGTATCAATATAACCTATATTTTTATTTTTAAACCTTAAGATATTTTTGTAAATGGTGAAAATGTATGACAAAAATTTGCAGATTTCTGATAAGTGAAATTTATAATTAAAAAAAAAATTAAAATAGTGTAACAAAGATTTAAATGGGTTAACTATATAAAATAAACTGTGTTTGATTATCACACAAGATTTCAAGGTAGAATTTTCACTAAATTTTTGAAAAAGTGTTACAAAGTGAATACCTCAAAAATTTCAGGGGGAAAAGTATGTTTGTTTATATTGTTATTTTGAATTTACCTTTCAATCCAGAAAGAATTTTTTTTATCTTAAAATATTCATAAAGGTCTTAGTAAATTAAAATAAAAAAATCATAATGATACATGCATATTTGTATAAGACATGGGCTTTAAAAGAATAGCCCAAATTTCCAACTTCTTAGTTGTCGTAGACGTCCCAGTCCCCTTGCAAATATCGATTTAAATAAATACAGATGCCTGCTCAATAAAGTAGTCGGTACCATTCAAATTTAAAAGTTCATTTGTTATTTTGTTAATGGTGGTTAAAAACTCCAAAATTAAAAGAAAATTTTTAACTTTTTTAGAATTTTTAAAAAAATTTATTTAGAAGCCGCATTATCATTAAAAAAATGAACAGAAATATTTATTTGGTCATTTCAACGAAATATATTCTTTATCATTGGTTGTTTATTTGATGTTTCTATGGTGACATACGTCACTCTCTTTACATTACTTATCAAACAGCATTGCATCGATTAGTACAGGTTATGACTGTTACACTTAAAAATATATGTGGGAGCACCAAATTGAGCGAATTTACCTATTATTTAATTAAATTTATCTAGATTTGCAAATGTGAACATCGCCTTATGCCTACAATTTGAATAGTTTTTATATGAGGGAGGTTTTTGCATTAAGGTGGCTATGTACTAAAAAAAAAATTTCTCCGTTCCCATTTCCAGTCCTTCCCGACTCTTGTGGTGGGAGGAGTCCAGTTGACAGTTCGAGAATTCCACCCCCCTTAGGGTTGACAGTTTGAGGGATTGTAATGACCGTCTCTCTATAGGGGGTCATGCGATATCCTTGCCTTTCCAAATAATCCCCGAAAGAAATCGCAAACTGCTGGTTGTAGCGGGCGAAAATTTAAACTGTCCTATGCTTGATTTTGTCATCAGTTTACGGATACGATTGGTCCCGCCATAAGCATAAATGTAAAATTAAGACCGACTTTCAGAAAATCAACGAGAAATTAAACAAAGCAAAATATACAAAATATAAATTTCACTGAAAGAAAGTTCTGATTTTGTATCTTGAAACAATGTTGTAAATTATCCTTATCTACAGAGAGAAAGTTAGTACTTTGAAACTATTTATTAATATGAGTTCATTACAGACAATAGTAAATTAAGGATTTTAATACATAAAAATTGGGATTTGTCTGTGAAAATGAAATTAGGTTTAAAAGAAATAATCTCAGAAAACTTTGAATCTTCAAGGAATTGCTCATAGGATTCCGATAAATTAAAGATATCTGCAATATCGCACGTCGGGGAGATATTGCAGATATCTTTAATTGTAACTTCGATTTAATCATTTGGAAATCATCAGTCATTCGCTGCTAATAAGTCCTGTGTATATATTATAAAACATGACTGTAATAACAATTTTAGATATTTTATGTTCAACTATCACAAATTTCAACCTATTCCAATTCAAGCGAATACAGGTCGAAAACTGCCACATCTTACTTTATCCTTCTGTTGAAGTTAGTAATTTGTTGTCTAAAAGAAAACTGCTTATCTGTTGTGTATTATAATATTCGGAACTTTAATGCGATAACGTATCTGTATTTTCTAAAATTTGAGAGCCATTAAAACGTATTTTGAATTATTTTATCTAAACATAGTGAGAACTGCATTTTTTCCCTCTAATTTATATGTCCTTAATTAAAAACCATTCTTCCTGACGTCGTCTTTGTGTGCGTTAAAGTAAACAAACACTGACTTCTTGCACATAAACTTCAGAAAAGGTTCGATATCTTGAGAAAATTGTCTAATATAGGTATAATAAAAGTACATATATATAAAAGTACTATATATATAAGTTATATATATAATAGTACTATAAATAACTGTGCATGATTATTGAAAAGTTTTCACATGACACAAATGTAGAAATTCTAGAATAATTAAACGGTAGATTGTTTTTGTTGTAAGTTTCTCTAAATATGGTGGGTCTCATGGATAAGACATTGAAAGAGGCGCCAAAATGAGGCAGAGTAAATATACGAAATTATCAACAAATAACGATAAAATATAATAGTAACTAATAATAGCAGATGCTTTCAAACTAGTTGATATAGTTTAGGCCTCAGACAACGGTGTTTAATGCATTTATGAAATTTTTCAATACATTCAAAACTCCATTGATTCGTTCTTAATATTTCTTATACTTTAAAGATGAACTTGAAAGAAAGTTTTCGTATATCTGTCCTGTATATATTTACTTACCTTTTTCTTTTTTTCCTATATATACCTAAAACTAAATACCCGTGCTTCACAACGGAATACATAACTTCAGTAGTAAAGTGTTTTCATTTCTTTGAGGAGATAACCCTATAATTTAATGACCCCGATCCAACATTAAATAAGGGTTTTTAGATTTATATTTATTTCTTAATTTTGGGCGCCTTATGCCCCTTCTGGATTTTTTTAGCTTTCTTAGTACCTAGGGCCTTAGATGAGCCACCATGCAGAATTTCAGCTTCTTAGGTCTTATGGTTCCAGAGATGCAGTGATCAGTCAGTCCGTGTTTTCTTTTGAGGGTTAAGTCCCTTTTCACATCAAATTTTTAAAAAATATTTCTTATATACACACACACACACACACACACACACATACATATATATATATATATATATATATATATATATATATATATATATATATATATAGCAGATTTAAAATGGAAAAACTTAATGCATTGGTACACATTTGAAAAAATAATTAGTTTTCCAAAAAGTGTAGCTCTGTCTGTTTTGGGGCCGATTTTAATGAAACTCGGTATGTACATATTTCTTCAGCCTTACTTTATTTTAAAAGTAATCAGGCTGAAATCGAATGGTTTTACTAGAGCATTCCTAGAGCAGAAGGGACTTCCCTACCTTGACATTTTCATTTTCCCTCGCGGAAATCTGCAATCATCTCATTACAAATTGTATGACCCTGAACAGGGCCTTTTTTTTCCCTTTTGCTGAGGGCCACCTTATCCTAAACTTGCTTATTTTTTCATCTTACCTTCTCTAAATTTTTAAGTTAACTCTTTAAACTTAAATTCTTATTCTTAATAATTGCTTAATTTTTTAATCTTAAATTTTCTCTTCCCCTCAACTATTGAAGGTGTTAAACTTAAAATTTTTGTACATTGATTGTAATAGTAACTCTTAAATTTAACCTAGCCTTAATATTTTAACTCCTGAGCACATTATCTTTGATTACATAACATCTTGCGTACAGGAGTTAAAACCATCTGGTCAAGGCACTCCGGTCATCATATCCAATTCTGCTCAGAAGGGACTTCAACGAAAGGACCCGATAGTGATCTTTTACCATTACAGGGAAGCTATGTTTTTTCAGACGAACGGGAGTCGACGAGGGGCGGTTCAGCCACTTCCGCCCATTTGAAGATGAAGGAAACCGCATCGTTTCAAGATATTTCCACGTCTGTGAAGTTGGCCCCCCGACATTGAGATATTAAAATTTTGAGAACGGCATTCGTTTGAGCGTGTTTTACTGCCAAAGATGTTATAATTTCCTTTTTTGGCAGAACAAACACTAAGTTTTCCCTTTCCAAATTTCATAGAGGATAATTTTAAATACAGAATTCTTTTGAGCGCCATTTGTGAAACATTTTTAAAATTGATAGTAGACTTTCAATTTTTTTGGTGAAAACTCCGAAATTTTTTTGATAGTCGAATAACATTATTACTTGCGTTCTAAAGATCAATTTTGAGGGTTTAAAGCTGTAAAATCATTATGGTATAAAACAGTATATAATGGTTGAAATTGCTTGGCTGTTGCTTGGTTGAATAGTTTGGTTGAAATTGCTCGAAGCGTTCCAGAGTGAGGCTGGAACAAACACGAACGAACACACACACACATATATATGGTGAAACTTCCCTATGGCGGCCAGTCATGGTTAAAAAAAGTGGCCGTCAAATATATATATATATATATATATATATATATATATATATACATACATACACAGAGAGAGACAGAGTAAAACTTCTCTAAACGGTCCTGTTTTGTTTACAACAGGTTCAAGAATCCATGGAGCCAATGTTATGAACGAAATCTCCTTTCGGTCACCCCTCTAAACGGCCACATTTTTGAGGAACCATCGCTGGCCGCCATAGAGAAATTTTATTGTATATATCTCTCTCTGTATATATATATATATATATATATATATATATATATATATATATATATATATATCGATCTATCGTTTTTCAAGCGACCGACAGAACTGAACGATAAATGCGGGAAAACGATAGATACGGGAACATAACAAAGCAATATGATCATCGGGACTGGGTGAAATAAACGACACATACAGGAAAACGATGATTCGGAGAATGATCGATATATATATATATATATATATATATATATATATATATATATAGATAGATAGATAGATAGATAGATAGATAAATAGAAAGAGAGAGAGAGAAAGTAAATAAGTAAAACCTGTCTAAACGGTCCTATTTTGTTTGGAACCGGTTCAAGAATCGATTGAGCCACTGTTATGAATGTTATGAACGATATCTCTTTTTGGTCACCCCTCCAAACGGCCACTTTTTTGAGGAACCGTCGCTGGCCGCCATAGAGAAGTTTTATTGTATCTTTCTCTCTATATATAGTATATACACACACACACACACACACACACAGAGGACTCCCAGCTAGAAAAATATAATAAACCCAGTTTGTAATATGAAATCCAAGCTTTTGAAAAAATATTTTTTTTTAAACAAAACACTTTGCTATTTTATAACTTACCCAGATTTAACGTACCAGAAAAACCCAGATTTCGGGATATTTTTGAAAAAATGAAAATTATATTATATATATATATATATATATATATATATATATATATGTAGAAGAGGGTATAACGCCTGCTAGGAGGATTTCCTGCTATGCTTTCCATGCAGACGACAGCGCCCCTTGGATAGAGCAAAGGAGCGAAGGGTGATGGCAGAGGGGAATGAACTTTCGTGGAGACGAGACGTTGAATTGAATGCGGCAGACGGCTGCGATCCCTTTCTCCGTTTGGCAAAATTTGCCGAGCAGCAGACGTGCTGCGACGTAACTTTGAACTAAAACTACTGTAAATAATTGTTCTAAGTGTAATATAGTGTTTGTGTTTTAAGCAGTGACTCTGTCTTTGGTTGAGTACTGTCTTACTGAGTATAAGGGAATCTAGTTCCGCCGTGCAGTACGCGGACAGGTTTCCACAAAAGTGGGCGCCCGGCCCGGATCGGATCAAGGAAAAAGACAACCGGCCATTGAAGTGTGCAGAAACATCGGATTGACGTGAGTACATTATTGCTATAAATAATTAAGATGTCGTACTTAACCAGTGCCCAAAAGGCAGATTTATTGACTCTGGTTCATGAGTAGTAGGTCATAAGTCGAAGCGTATTTCAGCGATTTATCTGCTGTGTGATCAGAGAACTGTTGAGAGATAACACTATAGTTATCTACATGGACAATATAATAATTCCATCCCGGAATGAAGAGGAGGGATTAGAAAAATTAAAATGCGTCCTTAAAGTAGCGTCAGATTATGGATTAGAGCTCAATTTTAAGAAGTGTCAATTTTTAATGCGCAAAATTGAATTCCTTGGTTACGTCATTGAGAATGGAACAATTCGGCCCTCTGAAAGCAAAACCTTGGCAGTCAAAAAATTTCCAGAGCCAAAAACAACTAAACGAGTGCAAAGTTTTCTCGGTCTTACCGGGTATTTTAGAAAGTTTATTCCTCAGTATTCGAGGATAGCTAAACGCTTGAGTGATCTACTTAGAAATAATACAGAATTTAGGTTTGGGCCCGAACAGAGAGAAGCTGTTCAGAAACTTAAGGGAATGCTTTCACAAAGCCCCATTCTACACATCTTTAAGCAGGGGGCAGAAATAGAACTGCATACAGATGCAAGTAGTCATGGATTCGGTGCAGTGCTACTGCAGAAATCTGATGACGACAAATTCCATCCAATTCATTTTATGAGCAAAAAAACGACACCCCAACAGGAAAAGTGCTGTAGCTACGAATTGGAAGTGCTTGCGGTTATTGAAGCCGTGAAGAAATTTAGACACTATCTTCTGGGTTCGAAGTTCAAGATTGTAACAGATTGTGATGCATTCTAAAAGACTCTCGACAAAAAAGACCTTACTCCTAAAGTCGCAAGATGGGTGATAGCCCTCGAAGAATTTGATTACGAGATTGTTCACCGACCAGGGAAACAAATGAATCATGTGGACGCTTTGAGTCGTAACACCGTCTTCATAGTCACCCGATCACACAACGAAGTAACTGCCAGGATTTTAGCGGCTCAAGAGGAAGATGGATATGTAAAAACTATAAAAGCACTGATAAGGAAAGGAGGAGAAAAGCACGCGAACCGACAAAGAGATATTCAAGAACCCGCAAGATTTCCCCCACGCGAAATCACGGATGCACCCCCAAGTGCGAGCCAGACACCCCTCTCTAGTGAAGGAAACAAATGTGAGTTCAACGACCTCGCTGGTCAGGGAGAAAGAAAAGTAGAGCCACGAAAGAAAAAATGTCACCCTCCCACATAAGAGAAGAAGGGGAGATAAATGATTATTTAGTGAAGAACGAGGTGTTATACAGATTTGAAAATGGAAGAGAATTGTTAGTCGTTCCACAGGCAATGCAGCAACAAATAATAAAAGAAATACATAATAAAGGTCATTTTGCCGTCGCGAAAACAGAAGAAGCTCTGAAACAAGATTTTTACATCCCCAAAGCTAGAAATCAAATAGAAAGTGTTATAGCCAACTACGTTGATTGCATTTTGGGTAACAAAAAGCGGGGAAAAATGGAGGGTTTCTTGAATCCAATCCCAAAGGAGGCTACTCCGTTGAGCACCTATCATATCGATTTCATTGGCCCGCTTCCATCTACGAACAAAAATTATAACTACATTTTACAGTGGTGGATGCTGTCACGAAATTTACATGGTTGTACCCAGTGAAATCCACTACGACTCGAGATGCACTGGACAAGCTAAGATCACAACAGACTACATTTGGAAATCCGAATAGAATAATAACTGATAGAGGAGCTTCTTTCACCTCAAAAGAATTCAGCGAGTATTGTGCAGAGGAGTCAATACAGCATCTACAAATTACGACGGGAGTTGCTAGAGGGAATGGTCAGATCGAAACAATTCACGCAATATTGATCCCAATATTAACGAAACTTTCCCTCGCCGACCCTACCAAATGGTTTAAGTATGTTGTCTCCGTGCAAAGAATAATTAATAGTACGACCTCCAGAAGTACTAAGTGGTCACCGTTCGAGCTCCTGACAGGAGTGAAAATGAAAAGTAAAGAAGACTTAAGACTCAAGCAGTTACTAGAAGAGGAAAGCGTTGCGTGCACTCTAAAAAATCGGGAAGAAATCAGGGAAGACGCCAAGAGAAATATCCTGAAAATTCAAGAAGAAAATAGGAAAACGTTCAATAAAAAGAGGAAGAAACCAAATGTATACAAGGAAGGAGAACTCGTCGCCATCCAAAGAACGCAGTTTGGATCGGGACTGAAGCTGCGGTCAAAATTCCTTGGACCTTATCGTGTGACAAGAGTTAAAGCCAATGACCGCTACGACGTAGAGAAATTTGGCAATCACGAAGGGCCGAACGTAACTTCAACGGCAGCCGACCACATGAAGCCGTGGGCCACCGCTGTCTAATAGCCGAAAAATTGGACATCTTTATGGGGTCCAGATATCCTTTTTTGTTTGTTTGTTTGTTTTGTTTTGTTTTGTTTCTTTATATGCAGATGAAGTTTGAACTTGATGTAGCGTTCTAGAGAGAAGGTTCCTGTACCTATGCTTCTGCAGAGATGTTCGACATACACCTGTGTGGTGGAGGGACATTACCTGCTTCCGAGGACGTCAGCTTTTAGGACGGCCGAGGTTGTAGAAAAGGGTATAACACCTGCTAGGATCATTTCCTGCTATGCTTTCCATGCAGACGACAGCGCCCCTTGGATAGAGCAAAGGAGCGGAGGGTGATGGCAGAAGGGAATGAACTTTCGTCGAGACGAGACGTTGAATTGAATGCGGCAGACGGCTGCGACGTAACTTTGAACTAAAACTACTGTAAATAATTGTTCTAAATGTAATATAGTGTTTGTGTTTTAAGCAGTGACTCTGTCTTTAGTTGAGTACTGTCTTACTGAGTATAAGAGAATCTAGTTCTGCCGTGCAGTACGCGGACAGGTTTCCACATATATATAATCCTGCCTTTGGTGTACAGCGACACATCGCTCCCACAGCTGGTGTGATGGTATGGGGTGCCATTGCCTACAATACACGGTCACCCCTAGTATTGTTCAGTGGCACCATGACATCCCAGCGGTATGTTCATGAAATCCTGCAATCACATGTGTTGCCACTCATGCAACGGCTCCCAGGAGCCATATTTTAACAAGACAATGCTCGGCCTCATACGACAAGACTGTCTCCGCACTGTTACTACCCTTCCTTGGCCTGCCCGATCCCCAGATTTGTCTCCAATCGAGCATATCTGGGATCATTTGGGACGACGAATTGGGCATCCCACGAGTTTGAACGAACTAGAGGCAAGGTTACAGCCATGAAGCTACAGATCACGCGATCAAACGTTGACGATTAATCATATCTTCATGGAATTTTGGTTAAGGTATGTGCCTACCCTCAAATCGCTGTTTTTGGGAAAACTTTCGAATTTTTTTTTATGATTTTAAATTAAAGTTCAAACATTTAGGATTTTAAAAATGCTTTACTTTTGGTTCAGCGATAATTAGAAGCAAAGTTCTAGCCCAAATTATAAACCGGAAATGAACTTTCTGAAACCGGAAGTGACCTTTTAAAGGGCCATGGAAATACAAAAAATACATTTTTACAGCTATTTCTTTATTTTAAACAATTTAAATGCTCATTTTTCATTTTTAATGTAGATTTAAGTTTCCTCTATTTATTTTTTATAGTTTTAAGACCATTAAAAGACTATTAAAGGACTTGGTGGAAAGGGTAAACTAACTGATAACTTTATAAACAAGCTACAAAACTCTTATGAGATTGCAATTCGCAGCAATGTTGCAAATCTTCAAAATATGCAATCAGCAGTATTATTTGTTTTTTTTTCATTGTTGCTCAAGCAATGAAAAGTCTATGCATGGACAGTGTGCTGAGGGTCCCGAAAGTTAGTGTAAATCATGAAGCTACAGAAGGAGGAGCAGCTCAGTGTTAAAAATGTGTCTCCCTTTTTGTCGCCGCCACTAGAGGGCGCTCGCGTGCACTAGCGGGCGGCTTAGACACGGACAACCATACGCTTTAATATGGATTTTTCGTATTTTTCCTAGCAAAAACAAGTTGTTTTATTTTAGTGCGTATTTAATATGAATTTAATTATTCAATTTAACAATTGCATATTTTCATTCAAAATCTTTATTTCAAGTGCTTTTTTTCCTATAATTCATTAAAATTCTAAAAGGAAATGAGTAAAAATACTTTTTCAGAATAATTATGTATTGGTTTCAGAATAAATGAGTTCAGAATTTTGTAATAATTTAATAATTAAGGAAATGAAATTACAGAAAAGAATTGTGAAGAAATTTTTTTATCATTGTTCATAATCTCTTATGGAAAAAAAATGTGAGAAATAATACTGGTTAACCAAAACACACACACACACATAGTAGAAAAGCAACATTTTCTATCAATCACAAATAAATTCTTATAAGGACTAATAAAATGGGAAGTCAATTCTGTATTTAATCAGACAATACTTTAAAATATCTTCCTTTGGAAAAAAAATCTGTCAAAGCATCTCAGATTACACTTTTTAAAACCGGAGGTATAATCGTCAAGTTGGTAAATTACTGAATACAAATTTTTTCAGCGAATTAAAAAGAAAAAAACAAATAACTTTGACAAGGACAAATCAGCTATATTTTTTAATTTTCACAAAGTACGCATTTTATTGCATAAGCAGATTTTGTACGCAGATTTTACGTAAGCATTTATAGTAACAACATTGCTTATCATACAATGAAAACTTATTTACTTAAGGGGTGTGGGCACTTTTACGTACCTTTAAAAGTATCATTTTTAGACCTATGTTCAATTGTATGTACTACTCATGATTTAAGCTTGATTTATATGAAATTTTTTGAGTAACTGCCTATAATATTGTTTATTATAGATGCAATTTTTCAAAGTAATAAATAAAAATGACTTTTTATGCATAAAAAATGAATATTTTTTTTTAAATCGAGCATTTTGCAGTCAACTACTGTGCGCATTCTGTCAAAATAAATTATTAAGATACATTAATAATTTTTTACTATATGTGATTACAATACTTCAGGCAACAATATCCAGCAACATTATTCTAAAATATATTAAAACATTTAAGTACGTGCTATTTTTAATTAGAAATTTCAAAAATGACTGAGTAAAAGCTTATAAAAAATTGTTTAAAAAATTAAAATATATTAAGGTTAAAAAATTTTGGTAGATTTTGTTGTCTAAAGTGTTGTAATCACATATAGTACGCAATTATTAATGTACCTTAATAATTTATTTTGACAGAATGCGCACAGTAGTTGACTGCAAAATGCTCGATTTAAAAACAATATTCACTTTTTATGCATAAAAAATCATTTTATTTTTTTATTAATTACCTTGAAATATTGCATATATAATAAACAGTATTATAGGCAGTTACTCAAAAAATTTCTTGTAAATCAAGCAAAAATCATGAGTAGTACATACAATCCAGCATAGGTCTAAAAATGATACTTTTACGTACTTTAACTAACTTACGTAATTTAACTAACTTAATACTGATTAAATTCAAAATTATGGTTCCAGCATTGTCAGGAATTACCTTCAAGTTGGTAAATTATCGATTACAAATATTTTCAGCAAATTAAAAAGAAAAAACCCCAAATAACATTGATATGGACAAATCAGCTATATTTTCGCATTTTCACAAAGTATGGGTTTCATTGTAATCACAGTAAAAAGATAGGAAAATATTAATTTTTTTTAAAATTATACTCAACAGATTTTGCATAAGCATTTATAGTAACAACATTCTTTATCATGCAATGATAATTTATTTACTTATCAACTAACTTAATAGTGATAAAATTCAATATTAAGAAAAGTTAACTGGAAATATTTTATTTCTGTGCACAATTTTATAAAAAATGATGGCTTTAGTCAAGAAGTGTAGCTCAATTTGCCATAACCACAAAATATATTGAATAGAAGAAAAGTATTTCATAATTATAAAGAACTGAAATTAACAACATAAACTATTAATACATTATTATAAAATAAAAATTAAATGTGTGATATACAATTTACTATAGATAAATTTATATACGTAAGTATCGTACATCTTTTATTGATGAGCGATTTCCTTTAGAGCAATAGTATGAGTAATTATTTACATCTTTTTACATACAATAGAGCTTTGTGAACACGTGATGATTATTTTTGATGGGATATAGGGATGATTGAAAAATAAAACAAGCTTATTTCCAGCAGAACTTAAGATGTCTTAACTTTGCGTTCACTTAAAACACAGCAGCTGTACTTTTCTCTCATTATTATACATCTTATATTAACACAAAACAATAATAATGTTCTTACATTAGGAGCAGCAAATATACTAGGATTTCTCTGTAAAGTTTCTTTATTTCTTTTTAAGGCTGATCTATAGCCAGTAGAACAACCCGGAGCAAAACACGTGTTTGGCATATTTCTGCACACAGAATAAATTTTAAAATTTATAAAACAACTTTCACCACCACGCCGTTTAACTCAATGTAAAATAGTCACTTCGCTTGCATGTCACGCCCTCTACCGGTGAGCGACAACAATCGGTTCATTTTTCGAAAAATTCCCCATTAAAGCTTACGCTCCTTCTGTAGCTCCATGTCATAAAGCTACAGAAGGAGGAGCAGCTCAGTGTTAAAAATGTGTCTCCCTTTTTGTCGCCGCCACTAGAGGGCGCTCGCGTGCACTAGCGGGCGGCTTACACACGGACAACCATACGCTTTAATATGGATTTTTCGTATTTGTCCTAGCGAAAACAAGTTGTTTTATTTTCATTCAAAATCTTTATTTCAAGTGCTTTTTTTGCTACAATTCATTAAAATTCTTAAAGAAAATGAGTAAATATACTTTTTCAGAATAATTGTGTATTGGTTTCATAATAAATGAGTTCAGAATATTGTTTATTATAGATGCAATTTTTCAAGGTAATTAATAAAAATGACTTTTTATGCATAAAAAGTGAATTTTTTTTTGAAATGGAGCATTTTGCAGTCAACTACTGTGCGCATTCTGTCAAAATAAATTATTAAGGTACATTAATAATTTTTTACTATATGTGATTACAATACTTCAGGCAACAATATCCAGCAACATTATTCTAAAATATATTAAAACATTTAAGTACGTGCTATTTTTATTTAGAAATTTCAAAAATGACTGAGTAAAAGCATATAAAAAATTCTTTAAAAAATTAAATATATTAAGGTTAAAAAAATTTGGTAGATTTTGTTGTCTAAAGTGTTGTAATCACATATAGTAAGCAATTATTAATGTAACTTAATAATTTATTTTGATAGAATGCGCACAGTAGTTGACTGCAAAATGCTCGATTTTAAAAAAATATTCACTTTTTATGCATAAATAATCATTTTAATTTTTTATTAATTACCTCGAAATATTGCATATATAATAAACAGTATTATAGGCAGTTACTCAAAAAATTTCTTGTAAATCAAGCAAAAATCATTAGTAGTAGATTCAATCCAGCATAGGTCTAAATATGCTACTTTTACGTACTTTAACTAACTTCCGTAATTTAACTAACTTAATAGTGATTAAATTCAATATTATGGTTCCAGCATTGTCAAGAATTACCTTCAAGTTGGTAAATTATCGATTACAAATATTTTCAGCAAATTTAAAAGAAAAAACCCCAAATAAAATTGATAAGGACAAATCAGCTATATTTTCGCATTTTCACAAAGTATGGGTTTCATTGTACTCACAGTAAAAAGATAGGAAAATATTAATTTTTTTTAAAATTATACTCAACAGATTTTGCATAAGCATTTATAGTAACAACATTCTTTATCATACAATGAAAACTTATTTACTTATTAACTAACTTAATAGTGATAAAATTCAATATTAAGAAAAGTTAACTAGAAATATTTTATTTCTGTGCACAATTTTAAAAAAAAATGATTGCTCTGTAGCTTCATGATTAACACAAAACAATAATAATGTTCTTATCTTAGAAGCAGCAAATATACTAGGATTTCTCTGTCCAGTTTCTTTATTTCTTTTTAAGGCTGATCTGTAGCCAGTAGAACAACCCGGAGCAAAACACGTGTTTGGCATATTTCTGCACACAGAATAAATTTTAAAATTTATAAAACAACTTTCACCACCACGCCGTATAACTCAATGTAAAATACACTTCGCATGCATGTCACGCCCTCTACCGGTGAGCAACAACAATCGGTTCATTTTTCGGAAAATTCCCCATTGAAGCTACAGAAGGAGCGTAAGCTTCAATGGGGAATTTTTCGAAAAATGAACCGATAGAAGGCGCGACATGCAAGCGAAGTGACTATTTTACATTGAGTTATACGGCGCGGTGGTGAAAGCTGTTTTATAAATTTTAAAATTTATTCTGTGTGCAGAAATATGCCAAACCCGTGTTTTGCTCCGGGTTGTTCTACTGGCTATAGATCAGCCTTAAAAAGAAATAAAGAAACTGGACAGAGAAATCCTAGTATATTTGCTGCTCCTAAGGTGAGAACATTATTATTATTTTGTGTTAATATAAGATGTATAATAATGAGAAGAAAGTACATCTGCTGTGTTTTAAGTGAACGCAAAGTTAAGACATCTTAAGTTCTGCTGGAAATAAGCGTGTTTTATTTTTCAATCATCCCTATATCCCATCAAAAATAATCATCACGTGTTCACAAAGCTCTATTGTATGTAAAAAGATGTAAATAATTACTCATACTATTGCTCTAAAGGAAATCGCTCATCAATAAAAGATGTACGATACTTACGTATATAAATTTATCTATAGTAAATTGTATATCACACATTTAATTATTATTTTATAATAATGTATTAATAGTGTATGTTGCTAATTTCAGTTCTTTATAATTATGAAATACTTTTCTTCTATTCAATATATTTTGTGGTTATGGCAAATTGAGCTACACGTCTTAACTAAAGCCATCATTTTTTTTTTAAAATTGTGCACAGAAATAAAATATTTCCAGTTAACTTTTCTTATATTGAATTCTATCACTATTAAGTTAGTTGATAAGTAAATAAGTTTTCATTGTATGGTAAAGAATGTTGTTACTATAAATGCTTATGCAAAATCTGTTGAGTATAATTTTAAAAAAAATTAATATTTTCCTATCTTTTTACTGTGATTACAATGAAACCTATACTTTGTGAAAATGCGAAAATATAGCTGATTTGTCCATATCAATGTTATTTGGGGTTTTTTCTTTTTAATTTGCTGAAAATATTTGTAATCGACAATTTACCAACTTGAAGGTATTTCCTGACAATGCTGGAACCATAATATTGAATTTAATCACTATTAAGTTAGTTGAATTACGTAAGTTAGTTAAGTACGTAAAAGTGACCACACCCCTTAAGGGTAGTGGTCACTTTTAAGTACCTTTAAAAGTATCATTTTTGGACCTATGCTGGATTGTATGTACTACTCATGATTTTTGCTTGATTTACAAGAAATTTCTTGAGTAACTGCCTATAATACTGTTTATTATATATGCAATATTTCAAGGTAATTAATAAAAAAATAAAATGATTTTTTATGCATAAAAAGTGAATATTTTTTTAAAATCGAGCATTTTGCAGTCAACTACTGTGCGCATTCTATCAAAATAAATTATGAAGTTACATTAATAATTGCTTACTATATGTGATTACAACACTTTAGACAACAAAATCTACCAAAATTTTTAACCTTAATATATTTTAATTTTTAAAGAATTTTTTTATAAGCTTTTACTCAGTCATTTTTGAAATTTCTAATTAAAAATAGCACGTACTAAAAGGTTTTAATATATTTTAGAATAATGTTGCTGGATATTGTTGCCTGAAGTATTGTAATCACATATAGTAAAAAATTATTAATGTACCTTAATAATTTATTTTGACAGAATGCGCACAGTAGTTGACTGCAAAATGCTCGATTTAAAAAAAAAAAAAATTCACTTTTTATGCATAAAATGTCATTTTTATTAATTACCTTGAAAAATTACATCTATAATAAACAATATTACAGGCAGTTACTCAAAAAGTTTCATATAAATCAAGATTAAATCATGAGTAGTACATACAATCGAACATAGGTCTAAAAATGATACTTTTATAGGTACGTAAAAGTGACCACACCCCTTAAGTAAGTAAGTTTTCATTGTATAATAATCAATGTTGTTACTATAAATGCTTATGCAAAATCTGCGTACAAAATCTGCTTATGCAATAAAATGCGTACTTTGTGAAAATTCAAAAATATAGCTGATTTGTCCTTGTCAAAGTTATTTGTTTTTTTCTTTTTAATTCGCTGAAAAAATTTGTATTCAGTAATTTACCAACTTGACGATTATACCTCCGGTTTTAAAAAGTGTAATCTGAAATGCTTTGACTGATTTTTTTTCCAAAGGAAGATATTTTAAAGTATTGTCTGATTAAATACTGAATTGACTTCCTATTTTATTAGTCCTGATAAGAATTTATTTGTGATTGATAGAAAATGTTGCTTTTCTACTGTGTGTGTTTTGGTTAATCAGTATTATTTCTCACATTTTTTTTCCATAAGAGATTATGAACAATGATAAAAAACTTTCTTCAGAATTCTTTTCTGTAATTTCATTTCCTTAATTGTTAAATTATTACAAAATTCTGAACTAATTTATTCTGAAACCAATACACAATTATTCTGAAAATGTTTATTTACTCATTTCCTTTAAGAATTTTATTGAATTGTAGCAAAAAAAACACTTGAAATAAAGATTTTGATTGAAAATAAAAATTTTTTAAATTGAATAAATAAATTCATATTAAATACGCACTAAAATAAAACAACTTGTTTTCGCTAGGAAAAATACGAAAAATCCATATTAAAGCGTATGGTTGTCCGTGTCTAAGCCGCCCGCTAGTGCACGCGAACGCCCTCTAGTGGTATCGACAAAAAGGGAGACACATTTTTAACACTGAGCTGCACCTCCTTCTGTAGCTTCATGGTGTAAATACAAGCAAGCATTGCATCATGGAAAGCAGTTTTCGGAAAAATCCCCAAGACTTCCAGATACAATTGTCAAAATTATAAAACCAGCTTACTTAGAACTGGTTAGTGTGATCAGAAGTTACTGAAAAAGTGTTTCCATTGCATGACTCAAAACAATAATGAATCATTTAACAATGTTTTGTGGAATATTTTTCCTAAAGAAAATGTTCTTTAACTGCAAACATTGTTATTAGGGGTTTCTATTGCAATGCTACTGTTTAATTCATGTTTTATTGGTCTCGTACCTATTTTCAATTATTTAAAAATAAAAACTGAACGAGAAATGTTGAAAAAGTATATGGAAATTGACATTGAGCGAATAAAGAAATCGAGGCGACAAATTCTGCCAACTACAAAAAGATGTAGAAAAATACTAAAAGCTAAAAGAAAATCAACATTAATTAAAAATGAAGCCACGGAAGGCTTGACCTACAAATATGGTTAAATTTGAGATTGTAAAGTTTATACATATTTTTTTTGTGCTAAATTAAAATCTTTATTTGCGTTTTCTGGAAAACTACATTTTTCATTTTTTACGTTTACGATAAATTTCATTTCTTAAAATATTTTTAAGATATTGAAATAAAATTTTGTCACAAGGTTCTGCTCATCTAGTGGTATGTTATGAACCAAAATATAACTTGTAAGTATCTATTTATTAATTTAAGGGCTATTTTTATTTAAAGATACATGAAATTTTTTAAAAAAATCTTCTTGTTTATACAAAATTTGGTATATGTTAGTAAGTTTAAGAGGTATTGCAAATATTTTGCTTCATAACACAGGTAAGTGATTTACTAATATTCTGTTGAAAAAAAAAGTGAAATATATTGGTTAGATTTTGTTTTAGAAAATTTGGCGTAAACGCTAATTTTTACTAAAATTTGACTAAAAATTGTCTAAATTTGAAAAGTTAAAGAAAATTCCAATAACTTTTTTTTAAATTCATAGTTTTATTCCCTGTTCTAACTAAAAACACTTGTGTTTCATAAAAATCTCCTATTTTTCAAAAAAAGTGCCCAAAAGGTAAGCACATACCTTAAATTGATAAGAAAACATGCTGTCACTCATCCAAAGTAGATTATTTGGCTTGATTTGAGAACTGCTATTGTTATCCCTTAACCACTGAATATCTATTAAATCTTGTTTCTGTTAAATTTCTAGAATCCCATTTTCCGATATTCAAACGGCTATCACTTTGTTTAAAGAGTTTACGTATATATAATAAAAAAAAAACTATTGCAAAGGTGATGTTCTTGATTAACTATATTTCACGTGCGTCAATCCGTACCACACATTCGTGGGAGCAGATTGTTATTCCTAAATTTAGATACATTTTAAAAACAATCTGCATACTGCACGTAAGATCTAACTTTTTACTCTCTGATGTAAGTTATCCCGTGAACACTTTAGATCACCGATAGTAGTGATGGGCAAAACGAATCAGTAGATTTCCCGATCTTTGAGAACAGTTCACTTTGCTGAACGGTCGGTTCATCGTTCACTAGAAATAATAAAATCGATTTATATATATACTAGCTGAAATACCCGGCGATGCCCGAGAATTTAAGAATGTTTGTCAACCAAAATCAATTTAAAAATTAACACAGCAAAATAGCATAAAAAAAATATATGTGAAATGTTGTACACGTCTCAGAATTTCAGCCTTTCATCATTGTAGCACTAAAATCTGAAAAGTAAAAATGTCAAATTTACTTAGCCGTGCTTCGCCCGTCTAGCCGGTCGGTTTAGGGACCCGCTCCCTTCAGCAATCATGGAATAGCAGTAATCAAAGCTTAACACAATTATATCACAGAAAGATTCCAAAGAGAGAGTACAACGGTAATCCGTATACTGGGAATTAACCCAGCAAAAAAAGATTAATGAAAAAAAGAAAACAAAAGGAGTAATATTAGAAAATTAACTTTAAATAACACCAAATAACTACAAAATAACAATTCTCCGTGACTATCACAGAAATATTCCAAAGAGGTCAAAGGTAATCCGTATACTGGGAATTAACCCAGTAAAAAAGGATAAATGAAAAAATGAAACAAAAGGAGTAATATTACAAAATTAACTTTAAATAACACCAAATAACTACAAAATTCACTGCCCTTCAAAAATATCCAATAGTAACACAATTTCCTTAGCAAATACAAAATAAACAAAAAGTGAAAACAGTAAAAAAAGCACAATAATTGATGTATAATAAATAGTTTTTTTTATTTGGGGCTGTTTTCATAAGGAAAGGAATGACAAATCGGGGAAAATTTTCATATTAGAACATAAAATTGCGTGAATTATTTTTGCATTTTAAAATTTTCTTTTAGATTGTAGGCCATTTTGAAGATAACTGTCATATGTATCATGTGTGAGAAGGAAATTAAAATAGTAGCATCAAGATTTTGTGCAGAGTGATAGGCGTTTTAGCTAAATTTCTGATTAATATTCTATGTTCGGAGTCAATTAAAAAAAATTAAAGGTTATTTTGGTCTTTTATAGTAAAATAGCACTTGACAGTTAAAAAAAGAACAAAAACTTACCGATAAATAGCATACTTTTTTTATAAATTGGTCAATTTGAAATAATTTTTAATGAAATTTAGCTAAAACGCCTATCACTTTGCACAAAATCCTAATGCTACTATTTTAATTATCTTCTCACACATGATACATATGACAGTTATCTTCAAAGTGACCTACAATCTAAGACAAAATTTGAAAAAAAAAAAAAAAATAATACATGCAATTTTATGTTCCAATATGAAAATATTCCCCGATTCGTCATTCCTTTCCTTATAAAAACAACCCAAAATAAAAAAAAACTACAATTATATCACAGAAATATAGCAAAGAGTTGTAGACAGAAGCATAAAAATAAAGAATATTCAAATAAAGTAACTAAATTAAACAAAAATTGACAGAATACAGAAAAAGTGAACACCATGAAGCTACAGAAGGAGCGTAAGCTTCAATGGGGAATTTTTCGAAAAATGGACAGATAATTGTCGCTCACCGGTAGATGGCGCGACATGTAAGTAAAGTGACAATTATGCTGGTCCTCCTATGCCAGTAAATGGTTGCACTGAGCAACATAACTTCAATTTAATTCAAAAGGTTATTAACTTTTTTCTGATTACGCGCATGCATTTTATATGAAAACAAGAGAATAAAAATGCCAACTCTGCGCTAATGTTAAAAGATTGAGAAAAGAATCGAAATTATAATTCTGTATTATTAAATTTAAGCTTTCATTTTATATTACTTTTGAATTGAATTATTCTCTTGTCTGAAGTTATTCCCTTGTCAATTTCAATGAATAATGTTATCAATATCTGCGAAACCTGTCATGTATAATTTTTTGATCAAATTTATCTATAGTAAATTGTATATCACACATTTAATTTTTATTTTATAATAATGTATTAATAGTGTATGTTGTTAATTTCAGTTCTTTATAATTATGAAATACTTTTCTTCTATTCAATATATTTTGTGGTTATGGCAAATTGAGCTACACGTCTGAACTAAAGCCATCATTTTTTTTTAATTGTGCACAGAAATAAAATATTTCCAGTTAACTTTTCTTAATATTGAATTTTATCACTATTAAGTTAGTTTATAAGTAAATAAGTTTTCATTGTATGATAAAGAATGTTGTAACTATAAATGCTTATGAAAAATCTGTTGAGTTTAATTTTAAAAAAAATTAATATCTTCCTATCTTTTTACTGTGAGTACAATGAAACCCATACTTTGTGAAAATGCGAAAATATAGCTAATTTGTCCTTATCAATGTTATTTGGGTTTTTTTTCTTTTTAATTTGCTGAAAATATTTGTAATAGATAATTTACCAACTTGAAGGTAATTCCTGACAAAGCTGGAACCATAATATAGAATTTAATCACTATTAAGTTAGTTAAAGTACGTAAGTTAGTTAAAGTACGTAAAAGTGACCACTCCTGTTAAGGGGAGTGGTCACTTTTACGTACCTTTAAAAGTATCATTTTTAGACCTATGCTGGATTGTATGTACTACGCATGATTTTTGCTTGATTTACAAGAAATTTTTTGAGTAATTGCCTATAATACTGTTTATTATATATGCAATATTTCAAGGTAATTAATAAAAAAATAAAATGATTTTTTATGGATAAAAAGTGAATATTTTTAAAAATCGAGCATTTTGCAGTCAACTACTGTGCGCATTCTATCAAAATAAATTATTAAGTTACATTAATAATTGCTTACTATATGTGATTACAACACTTTAGACAATAAAATCCACCAAAATTTTTAAACCTTAATATATTTTAATTTTTTAAAGAATTTTTTCTAAGCTATTTATTACTCAGTCATTTTTGAAATTTCTAATTAAAAATAGCACGTACTAAAATGTTTTAATATATTTTAGAATAATGTTGCTGGATATTGTTGCCTGAAGTATTGCAATCACATATAGTAAAAAATTATTAATGTACCTTAATAATTTATTTTGACAGAATGCGCACAGTAGTTGACTGCAAAATGCTCGATTTTTAAAAAAATATTCACTTTTTATGCATAAAAAGTCATTTTTATTAATTACCTTGAAAAATTGCATCTATAATAAACAATATTATAGGCAGTTACTCAAAAAATTTCATATAAATCAAGCTTAAATCATGAGTAGTACATACAATCGAACATAGGTCTAAAAATGATACTTTTAAAGGTACGTAAAAGTGACCACTCCCCTTAAGTAAATAAGTTTTCATTGTATGATAAGCAATGATGTTACTATAAATGCTTATGCAAAATCTGTGTACAAAATCTGCTTATGCAATAAAATGCGCACGCACTTTGTGATAATTCAAAAATATAGCTGATTTGTCCTTGTCAAAGTTATTTGTTTTTTTCTTTTTAATTCGCTGAAAAAATTTGTATTCAGTAATTTACCAACTTGACGATTATACCTCCGGTTTTAAGAAGTGTAATCTGAGCTTCTTTGACTGATTTTTTTTTCCAAAGGAAGATATTTTAAAGTATTATCTGATTAAATACTGAATTGACTTCCTATTTTATTAGTCCTGATAAGAATTTATTTGTGATTGATAGAAAATGTTGCTTTTCTACTGTGTGTGTTTTGGTTAATCAGTATTATTTCTCACATTTTTTTTTCCATAAGAGATTATGAACAATGATAAAAAAATTTCTTCATAATTCTTTTCTGTAATTTCATTTCCTTAATTATTAAATTATTACAAAATTCTGAACTCATTTATTCAGAAACCAATACACAATTATTCTGAAAAAGTATATTTACTCATTTCCTTTAAGAATTTTAATGAATTATAGCAAAAAAAGCACTTGAAATAAAGATTTTGAATGAAAATAAGCAATTGTTAAATTGAATAAAAAAATTCATATTAGATACGCACTAAAATAAAACAACTTGTTTTCGCTACGAAAAATACGAAAAATCCATATTAATGCGTATTGTTGTCCGTGTCTAAGTCGCCCGCTATAACATGCGCGCGCCATCTAGTGGCGGCGACAAAATGGGAGACACATTTTTAACACTGAGCTGCTCCTCCTTCTGTAGCTTCATGGTTACAGCCATGAAGCTCCATACGTTAACATTGAGGTGAGCGAATCTAGTGGGGTTTGTACATAGCAGCCTTAAGAGGAATAACAACCCTCGATATTCACACTGGAATTCAACTGTAACTCATGATATATATATATATATATATAAATAATTAATTCGAAAATTATCCAGTTTCTGGTGAAAAAAAACTTACTTTAAAATGTTTAGAATATCTATCAATATTTTTGGAGGGAAAAATATTATATAAAAATTTAATAGATTTTTATTCGACGTTCAAATGAAATTTCGGCAATAATTTCAAGAAACCGACGTACTACTCACGTCGGTAAGTATCATGAAGCTAAAAGAAGGGGCTTGACCACGAGGCTACAAAAGGATCAGAGCAGCTCCGTATAAAAAAAGTGTCCCCACTTGGTCACAACCACTAGGTGGCGCGCGCGCTTATACTGATGCCGCTATAACACGGAAACCATACGCTCTAATATGGATTTTTCGCATTTTTCAAAAGAAATAAATTTTTTAAGGGCGTTTTTAATATGAATTTATTTATTCAACTTAACAATTGTTTATATTCATTCAAAATGTTTATTTGAAGTGTTTTTTTTGCTAAAAATATTTTTCCAGACATATGTATTGTAATGTACAAAAAATAAAAATTTTTTAACAAATTT
The DNA here is from genome assembly GCA_907164885.2 of Dolomedes plantarius. Lineage (NCBI taxonomy): Eukaryota > Metazoa > Arthropoda > Arachnida > Araneae > Dolomedidae > Dolomedes > Dolomedes plantarius. The sequence goes on along the minus strand of OU015496.1, from coordinate 190,984,955 downwards.
TCTGCGAAAAAATACCTAAACTTAGGTAGAAATTGTAGAAACATGCAAGATATACATGTATACAAAAATTTTTAACAATTTGTGATGATTAGTTTTGAAGAAATAGTGCGCACAAATTTCAAAATAACATTTTTAGAAAAAGCAATTTAAAGTTTAAATTTTCTATAAATTACTTTACTATTAGCTGTATACATTTGGCCATAAAATCGGTTCTAATTGTTTAATCGACTTAAATTTTTTTCATAAGATTCCTTGATATTCCATTCTTTAAAATTAAATCATAATAAAAAATTGAGTTTTTTGAAGGGTTTAAGGTGATCTCCCTACTTAAATGGAGAGTGGTCACTTTTACGTACCTTTAAAAGTATCATTTTTAGACCTATGCTGGATTGTATGTACTACTCATGATTTTTGCTTGATTTACATGAAATTTTTTGAGTAACTGCCTATAATACTGTTTATTACAGATGCAATATTTCAAGGTGATTAATAAAAAAAAAATGATTTTTTGTGCATAAAAAGTGAATATTTTTTTTAAACGAGCATTTTGCAGTCAACTACTGTGCGCATTCTGTCAAAATAAATTATTAAGGTACATTAATAATTGCGTACTATATGTGATTACAACACTTTAGACAACAAAAATCTACCAAAATTTTTGAACCTTAATATATTTAAATTTTTTAAAGAATTTTTTTATAAGCTTTTACTCAGTCTTTTTTGAAATTTCTTATTAAAAACAGCACGTACTAAAATGCTTAATATATTTTAGAATAATGTTGCTGGATGCAATATTACAAGGTAATTAATAAAAATAATAATGTTTATCATATAATGAAAACTTATTTACTTATCAATTTTTTTTTTTTAAATGTGGAGGCACACTTATTAAAACTAACTTAACAGTAATTAAATTCTATATTAAGGTTTCAGCATATTCATCAATTTTGTGAAGTTTTCATAGTGCAAATATTTTATTTCTGTGAACAATTTAAAAAATAATGAAGGCTTTAGCTCAGACGTGTATCTTAATTTGCTATAACCCAAAATATGTTGAATAGAAGAAAAGTATTTCATAATAATAAAGAATTGAAACTAACAACATACACTATTAATACATTATTATAAAATAAAAAATTAATGCTTGATAGAATTTATCTATAGAATTTACTATAGATAAATTTGAACAAAAAATTATACAGGACAGGTTTTACAGATATTTATAACATTATTTATTGATATTGACAAGGGAATAACTTTACAAATTGAATAGCAATACAGTTAGATTTATCGTAGTTAATTTTAATGATATAATAAAAGATATTGAGTTAAATTATTAAATGAGTAGAATAATTCAAATCAAAAATAATATAAAATAAAAGCTTAGAGTTAATAATAAGTGTGATTTATAATTTTGACAGTTTTCTTAATTTTTTAACTTTAGCACAGAGTTGAGGATCTTTATTTTCTTGTTTGCATATAAAATGCATGCGCGTTGTTTGAAAAAAGTTGATAACATTTTGAATTAAATTAATGTTATGTTGCTCATTGCAACCTATTTCTGGCATAAGAGGACCAGTATAAATTTCTTTTATCACTTAAAAAATTAATTTATTATTTAGTTTATTAAAATATAGAGTTTTGTTTATTGCGATTTCTAGAAAATTAATTACTTTTAAAAACAATTCTGAAGGGTATAATAAAAAACGTTTACTTTTTTAAAAAATTAATTTATTTTGATCAGTATTGCTATTAATAGTGGTTAAGTTTTGAATGCATTGGTCACATTTAGAAAATCTACTGATCCTCCTAACAACATAACCAGCAACATAATTTATAATGAAATCTGGCCACTGGAACAACCAGGTGCAAAATATCTGTGCACAAAATAAATTTAAAAATTTGTAAAGCAATTTTCAAAAACACGTGTCCATATAAGTCAATGAAAAATCGGCTGAAGTAGAACATGTCACGCCATCTGCCGGTGAGCGACCATAATCGGTCCATTTTTCGAGGAATTCCCATTGAAGCTATTGTTCCTTCTTTAGGTTCATGTAGTGTATGTTGTTAGTACCAGTTCTTTATAATTATGAAATACTTTTCTTCTATTCAAAATATTTTGTGGGTATGGCAAATTAAGATACACGTCTGAACTAAAGCTATCATTATTTTTTAAATTGTTCATAGAAATAAAATATTTTCACTATGAAAACTTCATAGAACTGGTGAATATGCTGAAACCTTAATATAGAATTTAATTACTGTTAAGTTAGTTTCGATAAGTAAATAAGTTTTCATTTTATGATAAACAATGTTGTCACTATAAATGCTTATGCAAAATCTGTTGCGTATAATTTAATATTTTCCGATCTTTTTACTGTGAGTAAAATAAAACCCATACTTTGTGTAACTAGCTCACTCTAGAAAATAATGGATCATTATTTACTCATTTCCTTTAAGGAGGGAGATCACCTTAAACCCTTCTAAAAACTGAATTTTTTATTATGATTTAATTTTGAAGAATGGAATATAAGGAATCTTATGAAAAAAATGTAAGTCGATACTACAATTAGAACCAATTTTATGGCCAAATGTATAAAGCTAATAGTAAAGAAATTTATAGAAAATTTAAACTTTAAAATGCTTTTTCTAAAAACTGTTATTTTGAAACCTGTGCGCACTATCTCTTCAAAACTAATCATCACAAATTGCTAAAATTTTTTGTATACATGTATATCTTGCATGTTTGTCTAATTTCTACTTAAATTTAGATATTTTTTCGAGAAAATTTTTTCAAAAAATTTATATTTTTTTGTACATTACAATACATTTGCCTGAAAAAAATATTTTTATGTGAAATATGGTAACTATTTTTGGTGTAGATTAAATTATAACCTATGGATAAAATATATACAAATAATTTAATATATATCTATTATAGTTTTTAAAAAAATCTGCACATTGCATTGATCTAAGATTCACTATTCATAAAACATTTTTTTCATAAAATAATTTCTAATAATCTCCCAACAATTCTGTTTTTTTTTCTAATAGATAAAACTTTGTACAATTCACCTTTTTTTCACTAGAAAAAATATTTCTTTTGAAAAATACGAAAAATCCATAGTAACTTTCCTTACAACCTCTGCTTGATTCTAAATCACAATCCCCGGCGCGTCAGGTTCTGACCTATCATTTTTTGATGGATCGACCTCAAGACTATCTTAGTGGTTTTTGGTTAATCGTCATCCGCCGTATCTTTTTTTTTCTTTTTTTTTAAATCCGCCACATTAAATAGTTGTCAAATATATATTTATTTACTTATTTATTTATTACTATTTTAAGTATTATTTATATTTATTATTATTATTATTATTATTACTATTATTATTATTTAACTTTCAAGTCAACACCCTTTTTTTTATTCCTGAGAAAGGAAATATTGCCACAAAAAATTATCCATACCGAGGATATGGAGCCCTGCTCTCTAGTGCCTCGTTAATGAACCATGCATCAGGTTGACCCTTCTTCTTTCCTAGCCAGACTCCAAATTTCCTAATTTACCCGTCAGTATTTTTATTTTTTACTAATCTTCTTCGATTTCTATGTCATTTTTCTCTACACTTAAGATATCGTTTCTGGTTCTTCTACCCGCCGATAGATGGCGGCAGTATGTTCCAAATATCATCTACTCTTTGTAACAGTAATTATTGTATTTTATGTAACTTCTCCACCGTTGTTTAAAATAAAAACGTGGTTTGGCTTTCATCATCGTCAAGGTACAATTTCGTTATCTTTTTGCCAGAATTTATCAAGTGGTAACGGTTTTCCCTGCTCATGTATCCACCTGGACAGTTTTATCTCATCCATGTTGATACAGGAGCGTGTTTTCTCTCCCCTTTTCGGTTGCCTTTTGTCACTTCTTATTTCAGAAACCCATTATATGATATTTTTCACCTTTTCGTTAGAGGTTTAAAGCTTTTAACTGCTTCCAGTTACAGCTAGGTCCCTCACGAAACGAATTACCTTGGCCTTGACCTTGAATAGAAAATTCTTGACTATATGGACAATTCGGGATGGGGGCCCCCTAACACTGATGTGGGCGTAAAATTTCCAAAATTGATACACACACACACACACACAAAAAAATAATAATAATAATCATGGATCATTGTGAAAGTAGCAATTTACCAAGAATTGGCTATTTGAAGCATGGAATCCTAGAACATTATCAAATAACAAAAAGCAATACAACATATTAACTTCATCATTAAAATGTCCATACAATGCAACTAGAAAAATTTATTAATCCTTTATATAAACTGTAACATACATATGATGAACTATACATATAACTAAACATATGACGAACCAATCAATCAAATTTGAAAGGATATATAAAAAATTGCTGTGAAAAAGGTAAAATTTAAGAATTTTAATTGGGAATTTTTTCTTTTAAAATAAAAATTTGGGGGTGGGGTTCACATTCGGGGGTCCCTAGGTTCGGGCCTACTGGGCCTAATGGAAAATTAGGGCCTGGTACCATGTCTATATCTATGTCATAGCTTTATGCCGCTACTTTCTATCTGAAAGCCTGCGCTAGAGGTCGAGGCCCAGGAAGTGCAGTTAGACCACTTTTCCTATAATTGTCCTATGGTAGAGATAGTGTGGCCCAGATGACGCTATAGACAAGTGGATTTTGATGTATCTGATGTATACAACAAAATATTTTATTTATTTTCTTATTTTCTTATTATTTCTATTTAAATTACATACCTTTTGTTTTCTTAACTTTCAATGTCAATACTTTCCCTTTGATCCTGAGAACGGAAATATAGTCACAAAAAATTATTCATACCGAGGATAAGAAGCTCTCCGGTGCCTCGTTAACGTACCATGTAATAGAGAAAATACACAAAATCTCTAGTAAATGGTATGTGCCTTTTACAACGGTTGGTTGGTTGAGAGCGCTGCGGAAATCTTTTGCTACACGAGGGCTAGAAAATAAGAAATCACTCATGCGGAGTTCGCCAAAATTCCTTTTACTACGGTAAAAAATATTTTCAAACTTTTCCGTAGAAAAACTTGTCTTATGATCTATACATATAACTATAGATGATAAGACAAGTGTATAGTTATATGTATAGATCTTTTGTTGGTCCTCTTTATCTCTCCTTTAGCTGTTTTTCTTTGATCGGGGCAATTAATATGCGAGAACTGACAGCATATAAGGGCAACACCCCCGTCCCCATACTTCCTTGGATTACTTGATAAAATACAAAAACCAAAGCACAATACATCAATATCATGTAAAATTATGCCCCAGGCTAGAATTTACGTTTTAGTTATATTGTGGTGGACTTACAATTTATATAAATTTAAACAAGTTACATGAATAATATCAACATATATCTTTGTGTCTATTGTACATCAACATTCAAAACAATTTTCTGTCAATTGATTTGTGTTGAATAGTTTGTTATTAATTATTCATGTTTTCTTTTAAAAGCAGATTGTTGTTCTACTTTTGCTAAGTATGGGGCAATTTGACAGGATTGAGAGGCGGATCTTACGGAGGATGTTGTCCCACCTTTCCAAAAACTGCCGACATAATGTGTTTGGGAAAACTTTCTCAAGTTATATATGTGCTGCGCAAAAAAATATTATCACAAGTGTTTAACTAGCACATTAAATTTTTATTTAACTGTTACTAAAATGTTTTTAAATACATAACATGTATTGAACAAATTATCAAGGGAGCATAAAAATATTTTTTTATGTAATAAAATATGATGTTCCTATCCTTTTTTACTGTAGAGAGAGAGAATTTATTACTCTTGAAAGTTGTTTCTAATTTTTAGAGATAAACTTTCAAAAGAGTTGCGTAAGAGAAAGAAAAAAAATTAGTTTAAAAAATGTCCCTAATAATTAAAAAATAATTGACTAAATGAAAAAAAATATTTATCGTACAATTTTGATTATTTTTTAAGGCATAGATTGGAAATTTTTGGGGGTTGATCGTAAAAGGAATAAAATAATGAGAACAACCAACCTCTGGTGCTTGATAAATCCCTGTATATATGAAAGATCATTCCTCTAATGAACATGAACAGCGTAATCTACCGTAGAGACCTGGATTATGAAATAAATAAACTATAAAATCGAAAAAGGAATTTGTAGTATGAAGCAAAAAATAAAAGCTCTGACCCGAAAGTGTTTTTCAAGTTTTGTGGGCTATCGTTTCATTCTCAATTCCCCTAGCTCACATTCGCTATCACAGGAATTTCTTTTTCCGTAAACTACCGCAGAATGAGTGTACTACACCGATGTGTAGTCAAACTTTTGGTTTATCTTAACATTTTTGCTAATCCCTACATTCGCAGCATATTATTTCAGTTATTAGCACATTCATCGGTTTTTGAATTCAATGGTCCGACGGGATGTATAGGAAAGTTTGAAGCAACTGCGTTTATTCATATTTTCACAAACATGATTCCTGGTCCACGCTCTCTAAACCAGAGTAATCACGCATTGGAAACATGTAAATGTCTTGGCGAAAGAAGGAAAATTAATATGAAAGCGATAGAAAAATAAAATTTGTATTCGGGAGTTCATTAACAAAATTTTCTAAACCCCAAATTCGTTTTTCAAGACTTCACTACTCAAGGGTTACATTTTCAAAAAAAATATATTTATATATATATTCATCACTCATATTTTAAAGTTAATTTTTTATAGTATATATATAAGGGTTTTCATTAGGTTAATGTACTTGCTTCGGCAGTACCATGAAGCTACAGAAGGAGGAGCAGCTCAGTGTTAAAAATGTGTCTCCCTTTTTGTCGACGCCACTAGAGGGCGCTCGCGTGCACTAGCGGGCGGCTTAGACACGGACAACAATACGCTATAATATGGATTTTTCGTATTTTTCCTAGCGAAAACAAGTTGTTTTATTTTAGTGCGTATTTAATATGAATTTATTTATTCAATTTAACAATTGCTTATTTTCATTCAAAATCTTTATTTCAAGTGCTTTTTTTGCTATAATTCATTAAAATTCTTAAAGGAAATGAGTAAATATACTTTTTCAGAATAATTGTGTATTGGTTTCAGAATAAATGAGTTCACAATTTTGTAATAATTTAACAATTAAGGAAATGAAATTACAGAAAAGAATTGTGAAGAAATTTTTTTATCATTGTTCATAATCTCTTACGGAAAAAAAAATGTGAGAAATAATACTGATTAACCAAAACACACACACACACACATAGTAGAAAAGCAACATTTTCAATCAATCACAAATAAATTCTTACCAGGACTAATAAAATAGGAAGTCAATTCTGTATTTAATCAGACAATACTTTAAAATATCTTCCTTTGGAAAAAAAATCAGTCAAAGCATCTCAGATTACACTTTTTAAAACCGGAGGTATAATCGTCAAGTTGGTAAATTACTGAATACAAATTTTTTCAGCGAATTATAAAGAAAAAAACAAATAACTTTGACAAGGACAAATCAGCTATATTTTTGAATTTTCACAAAGTACGCATTTTATTGCATAAACAGATTTTGTACGCAGATTTTGCATAAGCATTTATAGTAACAACATTGCTTATCATACAATGAAAACTTATTTACTTAAGGGGTGTGGTCAATTTTACGTACCTTTATTTTTAGACCTATGTTCGATTGTATGTACTACTCATGATTTCAGCTTGATTTATATGAAATTTTTTGAGTAACTGCCTATAATATTGTTTATTATAGATGCAATTTTTGAAGGTAATTAATAAAAATGACTTTTTATGCATAAAAAGTGAATAATTTTTTTTAAATCGAGCATTTTGCAGTCAACTACTGTGCGCATTCTGTCAAAATAAATTATTAAGGTACATTAATAATTTTTTACTATATGTGATTACAATACTTCAGGCAACAATATCCAGCAACATTATTCTAAAATATATTAAAACATTTAAGTACGTGCTATTTTTAATTAGAAATTTCAAAAATGACTGAGTAAAAGCTTATAAAAAATTCTTTAAAAAATTAAAAAATATTAAGGTTAAAAAATTTTGGTAGATTTTGTTGTCTAAAGTGTTGTAATCACATATAGTAAGCAATTATTAATGTAACTTAATAATTGATTTTGATAGAATGCGCACAGTAGTTGACTGCAAAATGCTCGATTTAAAAAAAATATTCACTTTTTATGCATAAAAAATCATTTTAATTTTTTATTAATTACCTTGAAATATTGCATATATAATAAACAGTATTATAGGCAGTTACTCAAAAAATTTCTTGTAAATCAAGCAAAAATCATGAGTAGTACATACAATCCAGCATAGGTCTAAAAATGATACTTTTACGTACTTTAACTAACTTACGTAATTTAACTAACTTAATAGTGATTAAATTCAATATTATGGTTCCAGCATTGTCAGGAATTACCTTCAAGTTGGTAAATTATCGATTACAAATATTTTCAGCAAATTAAAAAGAAAAACCCCAAATAACATTGATAAGAACAAATCAGCTATATTTTCGCATTTTCACAAAGTATGGGTTTCATTGTACTCACAGTAAAAAGATAGGAAAATATTAATTTTTTTTTAAAATTATACTCAACAGATTTTGCATAAGCATTTATAGTAACAACATTCTTTATCATACAATGAAAACTTATTTACTTATCAACTAACTTAATAGTGATAAAATTCAATATTAAGAAAAGTTAACTAGAAATATTTTATTTCTGTGCACAATTTAAAAAAATTAATGATGGCTCTGTAGCTTCATGATTAACACAAAACAATAATAATGTTCTTACCTTAGGAGCAGCAAATATACTAGGATTTCTCTGTCCAGTTTCTTTATTTCTTTTTAAGGCTGATCTATAGCCAGTAGAACAACCCGGAGCAAAACACGTGTTTGGCATATTTCTGCACACAGAATAAATTTTAAAATTTATAAAACAACTTTCACCACCACGCCGTTTAACTCAATGTAAAATAGTCACTTCGCTTGCATGTCACGCCCTCTACCGATGAGCGACAACAATCGTATCATTTTTCGAAAAATTCCCCATTGAAGCTTACGCTCCTTCTGTAGCTTCATGGGCAGTACATATACTAAAATTGGAACCATACAGAGAAGATTAGCATGGCCCTTCCGCAAGGATGACACGCAAAATCGTGAAGCGTTCCACATTTTTTAACCTTCTAACGAAAAATCATTTTGCGCGAAAGTGATTGATGTGTTTCTTTTCAAAAGCAAATTTTTGATTGTTAGATGAGAAGTCATTCGTATGTTTTTATTAAATGCACAGTAAAGGACTATGTAAAAAGGGTTCAGGATTTTTGAATTCTCGCTCTGTAAGATTACTCTGATTTTGTCAAGTATCATGAGTATAATAGTAGTGTGCACATGAGAGAGCTGGCGCAGACCCACAAACACCCCCATAAAAACCGAACCCACTTTTAGAAAAGTAATGGCTCTATTTCGTCCCATAAAATCTCCACCCACTTTTAAAAACAATGGAGTGAAAACCCCCATAAAAACTCCACCCACTTTTTAAAACAATGGCTCTCAACCCCACCATTAAAATTTCCACCCACTTTTAAAAACAATGGTGCGAAAACCACCCATTAAAATTTCCACCCACTTTTAAAAATAATGGCTCTCAAACCACCCACTAAAACCGTACCCACTTTTAGAAAGTGATGGCTCTATTTTATCCATATAAATTATTTTAAATGATGGTGAAAGCCTCCCCATAAAAATCTCACCCCCTTTTAGAAAGTAATAGCTCTCAACCAACCATTCAAATCGAACCCCCTTTTAGAATTCAATGGTATAAAAAAATGCCATAATTGTTTCCACCCCATAAAAACTCCGCCCACCACTAAAACCGAACCCAAGCAAAAAGTCGCTGAGCCGCAAGGGTACCCCCTTCGGCGAGCACCCCCTTTTCCTCTTTTCAACGCACCCTCTCTGCCGCACTGAGAATGAATCGAGCGCACCTTTAAAATAATAATCCCCATCAACAAAATTATGATTGATTTATTTTTACTGGGCGAAAATAAACATTAAAATTTTTTGCAAAATGCCTCCCACCAGGCTCAGAGTATATTCAACCTCAAATTCGACCCACCAAGCGGGCCCTTACCTGATGAGCCGAATCCAAGATCAAATACACTCTGAGCCTGGCGCCACTGAGGCGTACAAACAACATTGAGACACATAAGACAACACTGTACGACTTTGACGTCATGTGACGTCGGGAACCCACCCTCCACTAATGAATATATCGATGATTGCTACTCTATTGGTTCAACGACGAGAGTAGCTGACATGTCTTTTTGGCTAGGTATAGGTCAAAAACCTTCAACCCGAATTGAATGACAATCCGGGAGAGGTCGGGGTTTGAACCTGGGACTTTGATGTTAGCTACCTTTGACGCTACCGTTTAAGCCATGGGTACCCATTAATAAGTAATCATATCTTTTATTTAACCTTCAAACCACAGACGAAAATTGCCAAAAATATCGCCTCATACAAGTTAATTCCCTCGTATAATGCAAAAATCTATCAAAGTATCTATTGCTACAAATAATCTGATTAAAACATATTGAACAAAATGCTTATTAAACAAACGATAAGAATGATTCTGCTATCCATCTGTGTGTGTGATTCCTATCCATTACGTGCTGCCATCTAGTTATATTTCCGTTCGTTTGAAACACTGATAAAACTCTGTCGATTACCCCGTCAAGGTCGCAAACAAGGAAGTTATTCACACACTTAAACGAGGTCACTTTCTTTCTACTGTAGTGAGTCGAAAAACGGTTTCTCTTCTACTGCTTCATATTTTATTTGATTTAAAGAAATGAAACATATAATAAAAGAGGATGGAAAATATTTATGACTTATTCGGTGATATTAAAGCTTTGTATAGCTCTGGTAAAATGTGCAGCCTTGCAAGAATGTGTCAGAAGTTACTAACTACCGTTGAAGAAGAAACAGATGAGTATCCTGAAATTTATTCATTAATTAGAAAGTACATTCTTAAGATGTTTGAAATACTGAATGAAGAAAAGAATATTGAAGTTCGAAAAATGGGTTATGACACTCTATCAAAAATTTACTCCAGAAGTTTCTTTTTGTAACTAGAGACTTTATTTTTTAATGGTTCTAAAACCATTAAAAAAGTTATTGCTCAAATTTAAACATGTTCACTAGGTTCATTCTCGAAATTTTACGAAACCTTCGTTTGAAAAGACTCTGAGATCAGTATATTCATTTAAGCACAGAATATCTTCTTTAGTGAGAGATTTTGAGGGGATACGAATCACCCAATTATTCTCTAAGCGGATTATTATATACTTACCATGTTGAATGATATCAGTAACTAAAATTTCTGTATCGAATTTTTTGTAAGTACTAATATGTAGAGTATTAAGTTTATTAATGATAGCTTGCATTTTATTTATATGTAAAAATAATTTGAGTCCGTTGGATGGAAATTTTTAATGGTTCAAGAACCATTAAAACTTAAGGGTCGTGACCTACAACTATTCTGTTACCAGAACACATTTCTGCCAAAAGAATGCATATCACCCTGGTCCCGTATTCACTAAAAAATGTATTCGATAATTGCTGACGTTTATAGATCACCAGATAGCAAAAATCGATCATTGTCTCAAATTCCTTGATAAATTCTTCACTGAAGGTCTGGTATCTTGTAATACTTTTCCAGTCTAATTCATCTTTCAGTTCTCTTATGGTATTTTCCGACAATTTCTGAAATGCTGATATTAAGTCCATATGTAACTTTACACTATACTTAAGGATAAAACTTTCGCTAAGAGCTTGCCACCGGCTGATATTCCTCCAATCAATCATCCCTATATGTTCTTCTATAAATTTCTCAGTCATTTTCTGATACCTGCTCAGTTCGATCCAGTCTAATTGTTCTTTATGCTCATGCATAAAAGGCTCCGACAGTTTTTGATTTTTAGAAACAGCATACCATTCATCTACGGTTGTCGCAAATTCTTCGATGAATGGTTCCGAAAGCTGGGAGTACTGAAACACCAACGTCCAGTTAAGGTGATCTTGCATGGTTCTAAGAGTGGCTTCCGGCAAAGCCGTTTTCGAAATATTATTCCAATTAATGTTACTCATTTATTACATAGCAAAATATTTTTACTGTAGTGCAGTTGACTACTTTATTTCTTCAAATCTTAGAAAGATTTTAATGGTAAATTCAACACTAGACTTTACAAATAGAGAGAGTGCATAACCTTCTTCAACATTAATAAACCATGAAACCTCAGAGAAAACTTTCGCTTTATAGCTGTAAGTAATAATGTTTTTAATCACTACTTTAAAGTCGATAGACTCTGTTAAAAAACTATTAGAATCCAGAAACAATGATATTCTTAAAGTGGCCTTTCGAGAAAATTTTGAATCACTAGTCAGTAAATCCCCTGAAAATTTAGTGAAATTGACCCTGTTAAAATTGCCAGGTTTATAAGTAACGTAATCTAGAACACTAACGTAACATAGAGCATTGGTTGCATACGTTATACTACTATCAACATATTCTTTAGTTGCTACATCCGTCTTTAACGTAGGACTCGTCACATTTGAAATTTTACAGTTATTGGCATCGTATATACCATTTTTTGTCATTAAGGTATTCTTCTCCATATAATTTTTTGTCACAACATCTTGTGGATCTTTGGGCTCATGAACAGCCCCAATACATAGATTCTTAGCATTAAAGATACTTTTTGTATCGTCCATCGTTAAACTGTTCTCTGCTACATATTTTTCCAAATATCTCTTATTGACTGCGTTTTTGCTTTCTGTGGGGTCAGCAACATTCCCTATTCTCCTACCTTTTACATCGATAGTCTTTCTTTCACTATAGCTCAAGAATCTGTCATCTAATTTAGAAACACTATCAGCAATTTCTCCTCTAAGAGCACTATCCAGATCTTTTATCTTGTCAGCTGTCTCCTGCACAAACTTTAAGAAACTATCATTAAAATTGCTTTTATTGTCTTCAATGATGTCTTTTAAACCAAAGTAATTCCTTTCTAACTCTTTCTGGACAAAATGTTTAGTTGAAACATCCTGATCATCAATAGGGTTGTGACAGTTTTTCAACACTTTATTTTCTATATCATAATTCCCATCGTTTGTGAGTTTAAACCCTATTCCAGGTGGACCGCGAAGACCCACTGCTTTTCTAGGGTAGTATATTCCAAAAGGAAACCAAGCCATCTTTATTATTATAAATAAGTTTTTAATAGATCATAATCTATTAAAATCTAAAATAATCTATTAAGTTCACATCCTTAAAGTATTCAACATTGTGATCTTCTTTTCTGCCATATTGAGTTTGCATCTCTTTCTCTCGATCAAAACAAAGTAAAATACATACTTCTTATTCGGGGGGCTGCTCTTCAGTCTCCAGTGAAATTCAATCATCAGGTTGCTAACATTTACGTACGGCTCGTGAAAAGATAAGTTGAAGCATATGATTGGATAGAGACTTCTGAAGGTTTCATAGTTGATGAGACATCCGGTTTCGGAAGTGAGATTGTTGAGCCCCGCATCTAACAGAGCGGCGTAGAGTCTCGAATAATCTTTTTTCTCAAAGTCCATAGTATAATTGATGTTTGGCACCCTCACGTTATTGACCATAAGCCAGCAATCAATCATGTTTAAGTTATCAAACAGCATGTTGTTCTGAGTAAAGTTTTCGTTTCTTTCATCATATTGGGGCACAACGTAAAGGCTCATCACTTCATCAGTCGTGGCGGGTATGTTGCATGATCCGCTGCTATTTTCTAAAATGTTGGATTTGACTACTCTCGGTTGCCTCCAGTTAAGGTCGATGGATTGGTCCGACAGAATCAATTTTGTAAACTGACCATCAACAGAAGAATTGAATTTAACATAAGGTAGCCAAAGCGAAAGTTTCTTGACTTGTACTTTATAATTAGGATTTTGTTCATTTGTATACAGCATATTCTTGTGACTGTTTCTTTGAAACTGAAATTTTACGTCAAAGCCTGTAATGACTTTTTCATAATCTTTGAGGAAGCCGAAAATGTATTTGAGTGGTATAAATATGTGCACAGACTGACTATCTCGGGTATATATCCATCTTTTGGCAAAACCTTCGTTACGCTCATCATTCACTCTTAAGTTAGCGAAAAAATTTGTTATTGTTGTAGCATCGGTGAGGGCACCGTTAAACTTGAACGATCCTCTCTCGGCAGAATCAGAGGTATCTATATAGTAAAACATATTGGTCGCTTCCGAAGTTGTATAATCAGGTGTGAAGTTAATTAAACCCATAACCTGAAGCATCAAGGATGTGTCATGCACATCTGAATCTATCTCGTATGCACCGACGGTCATGATACTTCTCCTGAGTAAACCTCCACCATTCACCAATGTCACGTTCTCTTCCCCTACAGAATCTCCGTTTCCTTTCACGACTCTGAGTTCTTGGTGAATATATCCTTTGGAGTAGAGAATTTTAGCGTTTGTGTCGAGTATGTGAAAGTTAAACGTGGCATCTTCACTCGTATCTTGAGTGCTGTGCGTTTCTTTAATTTCTCTGTACTCAAAACTTTCTATGTCTCTGATGACGTCTTCTGACGTTTGTTTTAATTCCCAAATATTGTTCATCTTTATTATATGCAGTAAAATTATTTTCGCTTCATATTCTTTGCAAGGATAGCTTCTAATTTAGCTTCATTCACTACTTTTAAGCCTGCGCCTCTTTTAATGGATTTATTAAGGATTGACTCCAATTTACTACTCACAGCTTGCTGCACCTCTTGTTCAACCTCTTTCTTAGCTACGTTCAAAAGCTTTCTCCCAAAGAAACCTCGGCCTTGTATCCTCTTGCTTGCTCCGTAAAGTCTATGTCTGTTCATTTATTGTAAGTACAAAAATTTTCTTCACTCTACCAACAACCTGTAAAGTACTCTCTGATTATTGAGGTTAATTGGTACACCGTCCTGATTGGTCAGACGCATCCTGATCCTGTATACGTGGTTACTCTTTGTCTTAAAAAAGATGGGTCTGTCAAAATCTTTAGAGAGCAAACTACCTGGCTCTTGGGCCGGCGTGAAAGAATGGATAACTTCCGATGCAAATTGGTTCAAATAAGCGCCCTCTATTATATCGCAATGGATATGAATATCATCGACGCTTCTAGAGATGTTAGCCACGTACTTGGCTTCTTGTTTCATTTCTTCGTAAACCTTTGGTTCAAATCCTAAAATCTCATGAAGCTTACTCTTCGATAAATCAAGCTTGTAGTGTTCTTTCAGTTTTATCACAAATCTCTGTCGAGCGAATATCACGCCAAACTGTATGGGAGGACTTTCGTCCCTGAAGTATGTCGTCATGTAATCGTTTAGCTCCCCCAGAGTATAATTTCCATCAGGAATAGTTAGATCATGCCAAAGGCTGCCATCGTAGAATGAAAGCTTGTTGTTCTCATAGGCCTTGCAAATGTTGTACCATGAAACCCATAAGGAAAAAGATTGCAAAGCAACCCTCTTGATCTTCAGAGGTGTAGCGTATTCGACAGTAAAGTCTTCTGATTTTGGGTAGTCTTTTGAGTTTAATATAAGCAGAGTCATTTTATTATAAGCATTTTTTATTTTAATAGGCTTTGACCTATTAAAATAACACACGCATGTTTCATTAAAGTAGCACTTTCTTCTCATTATGATCACTTGGTTCTTGAGTTAGGGAGTACAAGATGTCCCAAGGAAGGTGGCCTCTATTTCTCTTTTTTATGTATGCCATACTGAAGTAGCCACAACGGTCAGATGTGGGTTTCTGCAGGAAGCTTGAATTGTATCGAACTTCCTTATTTGATGATCTCAGGTAGCGAAATATGTTTGCCGGGATAATGACATCCTTTAAAGGAATATTGTTATATTTGTAGTCCCCGAATGAATCAAAATATTCTACGAAATTATTTTGTGGATCGTTGTAGTAGGCCACCCAATGAGTACCAGGCCCTGTCGACAAGTCTAAATTAATAATTCCACTTTCAAACTTTCTCATCTTTTTGGGTAGCATGTCAGATGTGAAGACGCCACGAAATCCTTTCTCACCATTCATGCATTCCTCGATCAGTTTGTTCGAGATTCCCAGTTTTGTAGAACGCCTTTCCCCTTTTTTTTCTTTCCCTTGCAACCGGATCCGCTCACTTTATCCATAATCTTTTTAGCTCCCCATCCAGCTGCCCCCGAAAGAGCACCGGTAGCCAAAGTGGTGAGAATGGGGATAAGAAAAGGCAAGAATCCACCATTTTTCTCCAGTTGTGTTTTGCTGATCTTTATGCGTTTGCCCTTCTTTAGTTGCTCGATCTGTGTTTGAGTAAGATATAGATCATGACTTGGCGCCTTGGAGGTATTGATCTGTAAAGTGACCTCCTCTTTTTTCTTGTGTGCAGTCTTTAACTTGTTGATCTGATGATCACTCAGATGTACTTTTGTTTTAACGTAGTTACTCATTTATTATATGCAGAGAAAAATTTTCGCTAGCTCAAAAACTTTGCGTAGTAGCTTTTTACAAAATCATTGGTTAGCTCACCCTTTTTTAAAAGCGTATCCAACAGAGTAACGATTTTATTGTAGAGCTTTTTACTTTTATTCCCACTACATCTTTTATCCGTCAGTCGCGAAAGCAGCTCCATCATATCGATACCCTCGCCTGTATAATAATGTCCATCCCTGAGTGTTTTGAGTGCTTTTGTATAGTTCCTCATCATTTGAATTTTGTGATCATACTTGCCCAACTCTTTTCTTAAATATTCTTTCCTATCTTCATTATCTTCTGTAACGTTCATCCATTCTTTCTTTATAGGTCCTTTTCTAGTTCCGAATTCTTTATTTCTGTCGTTGGCACGTTTTATGATTTCATTCAGCTCGCCCTCACTTTTGCTCACTAATTCTGAAGGCAATTCAAAACCCTCTTTCCTGATGAAAGACTCGTCTAGATCCTTATTTAAGTTTAAATTATAAATCGTGCGCTCCAAATCTTTTATTCCATAATCATATTCCAATTCAGGAATTCTTGTGGATTCTAACGATGGAATGGATATTTCCTGCATTACATCCTGAACAGCTTTATGAACAGCTTTCATTTGCTCGTTTCTCGATACTTCCTGCTGAGCCAACTGTTCGGTCACAGGCTTATGAAACTCTGTTAACGTTTCTCGAACACCTAATTTTTCTTGAAGCTGCTGCTCGTTTTTTCTTCTGAGATCTTTTTGTAACTCACCCAATCTTTTTTGAGCTAGTATTTGCCCCTTTATCTTTTCGATGCGTTCCTTCTCTAATTGATTCATCTTTATTACTTGACAAATAAATTTTTGCCTTGAAGCAAATATTTTTTGCCTTAAAGCAAATATTCTTTACCTTAAAGTAAATATTTTCACCTTAAATAAAGATATGATTCAAATAAAGAATTACACGCAACCTGAAGAGTTTGCATCTGCTGATCAGCATCCTCTGCTACCCAAACATCCCTTCAGACTCTTAATCACCGGACCTTCAGGGTGTGGTAAGACAAACTTGCTTCTTAACTTCATCTACGATTGGTTGAAGTTTGACAATCTCTACGTATGTGCAAAAGACATCTTTGAGCCCAAGTATTCATCTCTACAAGAAACATACACACAGTTTAATGATATAGAGGAAGATGATATTCTTAACCTTAAAAAAGTTAAGAAGGCTGATAAAGAAAAATTTTTAGAAATGTTTCACAAGTTCAAGAAGGAAACATTATTCACGTCAGAACTGGCCGATTTTATTACAGTGGATGAACTTGATCCTAACGTTAAGAATCTAGTGGTATTTGATGACTGCGTGACTGAAAAGAAGCAAAAAGTCATTGAGGACCTATTCATAAGAGGTAGAAAGAAAAATGCCTCCATCATCTATATATCACAATCATATTACTCAACACCCATCAACATACGCAAGAACTGTAACTACTTTATCTTCTTTCGACTCCAACCAAGGGAGGTTAAACAAATCCTGCGGGAAATCGATGGTAGTCTCACCAGCGAGGAGTTCAATAGTATGTACAAACAGTGTGTCACGAAACCTCAGGATTTTTTTATGCTTGATTTAGTTAACCCTGAAATGAGGTACAGGAAATGTTTTGATTCTTTAAATAAAACATGGAACAAAAATTAGAGTCGTGGTTGTACGTATACAGAAAAAGCTATAAATTCTACAGTGATGTTAGTCTGTCTCTGACGATTGCGAAGTTCTTGTTTGGTACTTCGAGTTTGACTGCTTTCGCTCTGCTTCCCTTAGCGTCCTTGAGCATCGTGGTCAGTGTCATAGAGATTATTGATAAATCCTTACATATCTCAGAACGGAAGGAAGAATACAGGTTTGCCTACAAGTTTTATAAGTCTTTACTAAACTCCTTGAGAGCGAAGACTATTTCGGAGGAGGAGGCTTTGATTAAAGAGCAAGAATTTATTAAGGACTTGAAGTACTTCCCTATGGAAAAATATTTGAAGGAGAAAGGCTTGAACGGGTACGGAAAATAATTTTTTCTGTATAAATAAATGTGTGGAAAAAAGAAAGGGAAAGGCGTTGTTAACGCAGCAATCAACAATTTACCATTTGAAATGCATCTGCCAGGACATCAATTCACAGGACCAGGAACTCAACTGCTGAAGGGGAAAACTAGGTTGCACCCCGATTTAACATACAAAGAATGGAGTAAACCCATTAATAGGGTTGATGAAAGTGCCTATAAACATGATGTCTGCTACATTAAAAATAAAGATACTGAAACAAGAAACAAAGTGTGTGACACAAACATGATAAAAGAATTGGACGATATCCCCAATCCAACCATTCGTGAAAGACTAGAAAGAGCTGTTGTGAAGCCTATCATTAAAGCAAAAAAGACATTTGGAATGGGATCAAAGATGTATTGTCTGAAATGTAAAACCCACACCGACACCCAAGATGCATATCATGCTACCTCTAAAAACGGCAGACCCATGATGAAAGGAATCTGCGCATCTTGTGGCTCCAAGAAAAGCCGTTTTTTACCGCTGAAGGGGTAACTGAAAAGAGTTGCCCCGAAAAAGTATATTACGACCCCGAAACAGGGTTTTGTGGTATAGACGAACTTAGCAGACGAACGGGATTGACTCGAGCAGAAGCATCGGACTTCCTTCATCAACAAGACGTGTACACTAAGCACAAACCCCTCATTAGAAAGTTCAAAAGGCGGAGGACTTACGTGTCGCGCATAGACGATCAATGGCAAGCAGACCTGCTGTTTCTAAGGCCCCTTTCTCGTTACAACGATGGCAACAACTACTTACTGACAGTCATTGACATTTTTAGCAAATATGGCTGGGCAATACCAATCAAGAAGAAGACAGGGGGAGAAGTCTCCAAGGCCTTCAAACAGATCTTTAAGGAGAGAGTGCCCGAAAAGCTCCAGACAGACAAGGGGAGTTCATCAATAAAGATGCACAGCTTCTGTTCAAAGAGAACGACATTCACTGGTTCACCACCGAAAACGTGGAGATCAAATGCTCTGTCGTGGAACGGTTCAACAGGACTTTGAATGGGAAAATTAGGAAGTACTTGGTCGCCAACAACACCAACAGGTACGTGGATATATTGAGTCAGCTGGTCAAAAATTACAACAACTCGCGCCACAGAAGCATCAAAATGACCCCTGTTGAAGCCAGTCAAGAGGAGAACAGCGGAGACGTGTATCGCAACCTGTTTCAGGAAAAGGTGATCCGTAAAGCAAAGTATAAGGTGGGTGATAAAGTTAGGATATCGATATACAAGACAACCTTCAGAAGAGGGTATCAAGCAACCTTTACAGAAGAAGTGTTTGTCATCTCTGAGGTACTAGAAACCGACCCAATCACTTACAGAGTTAAGGATTTAAATAATGATGAGGTTAAAGGCACTTTTTATGAAAATGAACTAGTAAAGTATGATAAGAAGGACGATGTATATAAGATCGAAAAAGTCCTCAAAAAGAAAGGGGACAAATATCTAGTAAAATGGTTAGGCTATCCTGAGACAAGCTGGATTGATAAAAAAGATTTAGTTAATTTTTAATAGCTGACAAGAGCTATTAAAAATTCCAATTTAATGCTTCGAAAATGGTTCTGCAGATTTCTTCATACTGAGCTAGCGTCTTCTTCATTTTTGGTAACTTGAGTGGGACCTCGAAATCCCTTATTCGTAACATATGGAACAAGATGTAATTTTTGCTGATTAGGTTTTTCCATTTAGGTTTCATACATAGAAAGCGTATTGTTCAACCGTCATTTCGGGTTTGATGCAGACCTGTTTTTAGATACGCGAGAGAGAAGGCTCTACACCCTCCACAAAGTTAATACAGCCTTTGAATCTCGCTTGAAGACGTACGACATCCAAAATGAACACAACCTGATGCTTCCCAAAGAATTTTTGAACGATGTGGCATCACTAGTCCGGGGACTCATCACTAAACACATAAAGAGGCTGCATGGTTTGAAGGTTAATTTCGAATTCCTCTGTGACTATCAAAAGGGTAAAGACGATGCTATTATAGAAATGGAGAAAAACTTCAAAACAGAAAACGCAGTCATCTTAGAATCAACTGATTTGGTAGCTTATTACAGATCGGTTATCCAAAAATTATTGACAGAAATGGAGGAGTTTGTTGCAAAAGGTTCGGGATGGACGCTTGTTAGAATTAAAAGCCTTGAGGTGAGGATCAATAAATACAACCCGCTGAGAGGGGCATCCTACATTGATCTGCCGAAAAAGATTAAAGCCAAAAAGGCAGTCATAAACGTACAAAATGAGGATAATAAGTGTTTCATGTGGGCAATACTCTCTGCGCTGCATCCAGTGGAAAAAGATGCCCAAAGAGTCACCAAATATAAACCGTATGAGAATGAGCTAAAGTTTGAAGGCATTGAGTTTCCAGTGAAGATGGAAGATAGAGTATTTAACAGGTTCGAAAAGTTGAATAACATATCGGTGAACATATATTCATACGAAGGTAATGACATTTACCCATTGAGAATCACTAAAAATAAGGAAGACAAACACGTCAATTTGCTGTACATAAAGAATAAGGAAGGAAACAGTCATTACTGTTGGATAAAAGACCTCTCCAAATTGATAAGCGGACAAGTGACTAAACACAACGGAAAGGTATTCACCTGTGAGAGATGCCTGCTGTATTATTACTCCGAAGAGGACCTCCAAGCTCATGAAACGGATTGTAGGAAGAATACGCCAGTAAAGATTGTAATGCCCAAGGAGGACGAATCTCTGCGGTTCAAAAACTACCAAAGGTCTTTACGATTACCCTTTGTGATGTATGGAGACTTCGAGTGCTTGACAAACAAGATAAACACCTGCCGCCCTACAAAAGACAGCTCATTCTTACATAAATATCAAAAGCATGAACCTATGAGCTTCACTGTCTACATCAAATATAAACACGCAGACTATAAGGCACCAATCACATACAGAGGACCCAATGCCACCAAGCTGTTCTTTGATACAGTGAAGACTGAGGCGCTAGCGATAAAGAACATTTATGATAAGAAGCAACCCATCAAAATGACCACCGAGGATGAAGAGCATTTCCAAAGGACCCATGTTTGCCATATCTGTGACGGAGATATCAGGAAGAAACCTTCACCCTATTCACCCAAGGATGAGCCAGACTTCCGAAAAGTCAGAGATCATGACCATCTTCTCGATCCGGCGAAATGTGAATCGAACTACAGAGGACCTGCTCACAACCTTTGCAACCTAAAGTACCAAGAGCCTTCGTTCATTCCGGTGTTTATCCACAACCTATCTGGCTACGACGCCCATCTCTTCATAAAGGAGCTCGGTGGGGAGAAAGGAGACATTGATGTCATTCCGAACAACGAGGAGAGGTACATTTCATTCAGTAAGGAGGTCGGGGCAAAAACTGTAGAAGTAGGCGATGGGAAGAAAGCAAAGGTACCTGGTATAAAGTTGAGGTTTGTCGACTCGTTCAAGTTCATGGCCGCTAGCGTCGACAGTCTTGCGAAGAACGTAAAGGAGTTCCGGGAGACAGCCAAGTACTTCCCCAAGGACAAACTGGACCTCGTCACCCGAAAAGGCATCTATCCATACGATTATATGGACTCGTGGGACAAATGCGAAGAAACCAAGCTACCCCCACAAGAAGACTTTTACAACCAATTGAATGAGTCACACATAAAGGATGAGGACTACGAGCACGCTAAAACGGTATGGAATGCATTCAACATTAAGACATTGGGTGAATATTCCGATTTGTATGTGAAGACTGATGTACTCATCCTAGCCGACATCATGGAACACTTTAGAGATGTCTGTCTAAAGACCTATAAGTTGGATCCTGCATGGTACTTCACTGCACCCGGACTCTCGTGGGACGCCATGCTCAAAACCACGGAGGTCGAGCTAGAGCTATTGACAGACTATGACATGATACTCATGCTAGAAAAGGGGACCAGAGGAGGCATCTCTCAGTGCTGTAACCGATATGGGAGGGCGAACAACAAGTACATGAGGGACTATGACGAGAACAAGAAGTCTAACTACCTGATGTACCTTGACGCCAACAACCTTTACGGATGGGCCATGAGTCAATACCTACCGCATGGTGGTTTCAAGTGGAGCACTGTGTCAGATGTGACCCAAGTAGCGGATGACTCAGACAAAGGATACATCGTAGATTGCGATCTACAGTACCCGACCCATCTACACAACCTCCATTCAGACCTACCTCTAGCACCTGAGAGCAGGATGCCCGATGGCTCAAAACAGCCAAAACTACTGACGACCCTCTATGACAAAGAGCATTATGTGGTTCATTACAGGGTTTTGAAGCAGCTGTTGCAGTTGGGGATGAAGCTCAAAAAGGTGCACAAAGTGTTGGAGTTTCAGCAGTCTCCCTGGTTGAAGAGGTACATCGACCTGAACACAGAAATGAGGACAAAGGCAACCAATGACTTTGAGAAAGACTTCTTCAAACTTATGAACAACTCGGTCTTTGGCAAGACGATGGAAAATATCAGGAAGCGACTCGATATTAGGCTAGTATGCGATCCCCAGAAAGCGGAGAAGCTAGTTGCTAAGCCCAATTTCAAGGGAAGGACCATTTTTGACGAAAGATTAGCCGCCGTGCATATGAACAAGACGAAAGTGATTTTTAATAAGCCAATATACGTCGGCATGAGTATATTAGATCTATCGAAGCATCTGATGTACGACTTCCATTATAATCTTATGAAGCCTAAATATGGGGACGATATCAAGCTATTGTACATGGACACTGACAGTTACATCTACGACATACAGACCGAGGACTTTTATGAAGATATGAAAGGAATGATTGATTATTTCGACACCTCCGATTATCAGGAAAATAATAGATATGGAATGCCTAGAGTAAATAAAAAGGTCTTGGGGAAGATGAAGGATGAAAATTCTGGAAAAATCTTGGAGGAGTTCGTTGGCTTAAGATCTAAGATGTATGCCTGTAAGACTGAAACAGACTTGGTGAAAAAATCCAAAGGAGTAAAGAAATGTGTCGTGAAAAACAGGATAACCTTTGAGGACTACAAGAACTGCCTATTCAAGCAAGAAGTACAGCACAGAACCATGAATCTCATCAGGAGCACAAAGCATGAGATTCATTCCATACAAGTCAATAAGATTGCCCTATCAGGAAAAGATGACAAGCGTCATATATTGGAAGATGGTATCCATACTTTGGCTCATGGACATTATGCGATGAGGCAGATTGTCGCTTAGAGCTCTAATAGACAAATTTTAAAAGCAAACGCTTTTAAAACTTAAGGTGGACGGCGATCATCTCATAGAGCATCGTTGGCAGGAGAAAACTCTACTTGGTGTGCGGGGTGGGCTTTTCCAGTATCCTTCTTACCTCGATAGATTAAATGGCACTTTCTCATAAAGCTTAGATACTCATCAGTCATAACTTTATTGAATCGGTCCGGGAGGAAAACTGAACCTGTTCCCTCCAAACTTACCACAGCCTTTTCACCATACCGTGTCTTTATCATTTTCGCATCGGATATCAGGTACTTTTTATCAATTTCTAAAGCATCCAGCTTTAGGTAGTTTGATTGTAAGTTACCTACTGAGTTTAGACTTTCGAGAATATGACTTTCCATGGTTTTATTTCTATACTAAATGTATTTCTTTAAGTGCTTAAAATGTCGGAGAGGTAAAGTTTTCAACGCAGCAAAGAAGGTGCGTTGCTATAAAAACTTTGGACCGTTGTTTTCTAAAAGGGGGTGCTCGCCGAAGGGGGTACCCTTGCGGCTCAGCGACTTTTTGCTTGGGTTCGGTTTTAGTGGTGGGCGGAGTTTTTATGGGGTGGAAACAATTATGGCATTTTTTTATACCATTGAATTCTAAAAGGGGGTTCGATTTGAATGGTTGGTTGAGAGCTATTACTTTCTAAAAGGGGGTGAGATTTTTATGGGGAGGCTTTCACCATCATTTAAAATAATTTATATGGATAAAATAGAGCCATCACTTTCTAAAAGTGGGTACGGTTTTAGTGGGTGGTTTGAGAGCCATTATTTTTAAAAGTGGGTGGAAATTTTAATGGGTGGTTTTCGCACCATTGTTTTTAAAAGTGGGTGGAAATTTTAATGGTGGGGTTGAGAGCCATTGTTTTAAAAAGTGGGTGGAGTTTTTATGGGGGTTTTCACTCCATTGTTTTTAAAAGTGGGTGGAGATTTTATGGGACGAAATAGAGCCATTACTTTTCTAAAAGTGGGTTCGGTTTTTATGGGGGTGTTTGTGGGTCTGCGCCAGCTCTCTCATGTGCACACTACTTATAATGAAATGGAATATGAGTTTGTCACAAGAAATTTTATTTTTATTGTTATTTTATTTTTTATCTGCAGAAGTGTATCGTTCTGAAAAAGTAAAATATTGTTTAGTGTGGTCAGTTTTTAATCTAAAAATTAATTGTGTGTATGTATATATATATATATATACACACTGCTGGCCACCCAAATTGCAACACTAAGAAAGACAAGAAATATCACAACAAAATTTATTTTGTAGATAACATGTTGACCAAGTATCAAATGATTAAATTTATAGACTTCTGTGAAGTGTGGTTCCTGCCAAAATCAGTAGCCAGAGTAGCCGCCATTGTTAGAGATCACCGCTGCCACACGCCTCGGCATTGATTCAAAGAAACTTTGGATGAGTTCTTGGGGTACAACAGACCAAGCAACTTGCACACGTTGCCAAAGTTGATCTGCTGTGGCAGCTGGGGATGGAATCTGGGTCAATCATAGAGCAACCATTCACCACATGTTTTCTATCGGCGAAAGATCCGGAGAGCGAGGCAGCCAGGGAAGCAATTCAATCTGGCGATTGACAAAGAACCGTTGGACAATGCGTGCCACGTATGGTCGCGCATTATCCTGTTGAAATATGGCTGTGGGCAAGCCCTGAAGGTAAGGAAGGACAACTGGCTCCAACACCTCGAAAGTGTAGCGCTGGCTGTTTAAAGTACCGGCAATGCGTACTAGAGGTGTGCGAGAGTGATATCCAATATCTCCCCATACCATAATACCCGGTGCAGGACCAGTGTGGCGGTGCATAACGCAGCTGTTCAGCATCCTGTCTTCACGGTGTCTCCAGACTCGAATGTGACCATCGTGGTGTTGCAGACAGAAGCGTGACTCGTCAGTAAAGACAATTTCATTCCATTCTGCCGTTCACATCCTTCTGTCATCGCACCATTGGCGGCGGAGACGTCTGTGGTTCTGTGTCAAGGGTAGACAAAGCAATGGACGTCTTGCGGACAGACCACTCTGCTGTAAACGTCGTCGAATGGTACGCGCAGACACTGGATGATGCGTTACAGACTGCATATGCTGTGCTATGCATCGTGATGTGACTGAGCGATCCGTCACTGCCATGCGCACAATTTGCCTGTCATCACGTGAAGTGGTGCACTGAGGTGGATGCGATCGAACACGCCGGTCCGTCGTACCCTCCTGCATCCAACGATCACATATCCGCATTACAGTTGCTTGGTTTTAGTCCAACACGACTACCGATTTCCCTGAAAGATAATCCACAATCTCGGTAGGCCACTATCCTTCCTCTGTCGAACTCGGATACTTGATCAAAAGATGATCGCTGTTTTCGACGAGGCATAATTGATCGATTTTTGAAAAAAACCACAAGAAAAACACAATTGCCGAACTTAAAATCGTCGAAATCTCCAAGCCTTAAATAGCGCTTTGAAGTGGCGCCACAGGCGCGCGTGATGTGCATCTGCGCTGAAATTCTAATCATTTGCATATCTCACCTCCGCTAATGCATGTTGTAAATTTCATGTTATTTGTATGTTTCTTTCAGGGTGTTGCATTTACAGTGGCCAGCAGTGTATATATATATATATATATATATATATATATATATATATATATATATACTAGCTGGAGTACCCGGCGATGCCCGGGATTTTAAGAATGTTTGTTGTTAACCAATATCAATTTAAAAATTAACACAGTATAAATAACATAAAAAATATATGTGAAATGTTATACACGTCTCATAATTTCAGCGTTTCATCATTGTAATACTAAAATCTGAAAAGTAAAAATGTCAAATTCTCTAATGTTTGTTAACCAAAATTAACTTAAAACTAAGCACAGTATAAATAACAGAAAAAAAACCTTGTGAAATCTATAAATATATAAATTTATAATAAACTCCTCAGAATTCAGCTAGAATATTATTATTAGCCTTTCATCATTGGGGTAAAAAAATGAAGCTGCAATTACAGGTTCAGACGAAATTTCCAATAGAACAATGATATGACTGCAGCTTTGCCTCTTAAAAAATGAAGTGTTTGATTGAGGGCTGCAAACCATTCAACTCCTCTCCACATATAACTCCTATAAACATCCTCTACATATTAAATTCCTTTTCTCTCCATAATAAACTCCTCAGAATTTTGGTATATTTAGCCTTTCATCATAGTACCACTAAAAACTGAAACATCCTCTCCAGAAATATAAATTTATTAATTTCAATAATTAAACACACACAAATGTATAAATTACGCAAAAGTTTTTTAACCAACATTTGAATAATTCGTAAATGAAAAAGCATATGAAAATAAAGATAAGAACTTCCGGAATCGAAATTAATTACCCTTAATTTTTAATTAATAAAAAAACCAACATAATATGAATAAAAACGATAGTTGTTTAAAACCATATGAAAATAAAGCTATTATAAAGATAATAATAAAAAATGCATAAGAAAATAATGCTCGCGCATGAAGTTAACGTTACGATATAAAGATAGTAATAATAATATAAATCGCGTGCATAAAATATTTAGCTTTTCAAGCGAAATAAATTAATTTTTAGAAAAAAACTACTTTTAATCGAGAAATTAAATACATTGCACAAAATTTTGATTTTACCAACTTTCCACCCTACAATTTACACCCTACTTCTTTTAAATAGGGTGTAAATATAAAGTTTTAACAGCCAATTGAATGCCAGTTAAAAACGATTGTTGTTTAAAATCATATGAAAATTACGCTTATTATAAAGACAATAAAGAAAAGCATAGGAAAATAATGTGTGCGCATGAAGTTAACGTTACGATATGAAGATAGTAATAAAAATCTATATATATAAAACAGTTCCGTAACTGACTAACTGACTGATTGACTGACCAAACCGCTACAGACCAAACCGCTGAACCTAAAGGACTGAAATTTTGCATGGCGATTCTTCTTATAATGTAGGGGTGCACTAAGAAAGATTTTTGAAAAAATTTTCTTAGATTTTTTTAAATTAAATTTTTAATCTGTTTTTGTAACTTTTTTCAAGTTTCCATTTAAATAATAATTTGAGGGTTGTAAAATTTATATCACGAAAAATTTATATCATAAAAATTCCTTTAAAATGAAATTCTTTTCGAATCTTTACCTCCATTTTCTAATTTTTGGTGAATTTTTAAAGATTAATTTTTACAATTTAATTTATTAAACGCTGATCATGTGATTTCTTTATCTGGTACTTTAAATAAATGTATCGTCACGTAACAACGAAATAGACAAAAAAAATTTTTTTTCTTGCTAATGCGCAAACGATTGGACATTATCCAAAAAATATTAAAATACAGTAAAAGATATGTTCTTCAAACTGTACTATATTCTTTAGTATGTCCTATTAGTTTTAATTTCAATATTTTCTTCTACATTATTTTGTCTATAAAAATATCCCTTACGATTTAAAAAAAAAATATTTTTTGCCTTATGGTTGGAATACTAAAAGTTTAAAATAGTGGCGCCATCTACTGAACGCCTATGAATCGAGAGGCGCATCTTTCAAAAGTTATTTATTAATTAAAAATATTGGAAAGTTCTTGTGGATCTGTAAATATACATGTGGTAACAGTTTTAAAATTTATAAATTATCAACTTACACAGGTGATAATTTATCCGGCGTTGCCCGGGATTTTAAGAATGTTTGTTAACCAAAATCAATTTATAAATTAAACACAGTATAAATAACATAGAATAAAAAGCATGTGAAATGTTATACGCATGAATAAATTGAAAACCCAACATAAAAAACCATAAATTTATAATAATTTCTTCAGAATTCAGCTAGATTTAGCGTTTCGTCATTGGAGCAAAAAAACCCTGAAAAGTAAAGCATAAAATATATACATTTATAATAAACCACTAAAAGCTGAAAAGGAAAAATGTCAAATTGTCTTTAGGAAAGTAAAGAATTTTGAAAAGTAAAGCTGAAAAGTAAAAATGTCAAATTGTCGAATGTTTGTTAACCAAAATCAATTTTAAAACTAAATATAGTATAAATAACATAGAAAAGATTTAGCCTTTATCATTGGACAAAAAATCCTGAAAAGTAAAACATAAAATATATAAATTTATAATAAGCCTACCAAAATCCATTAAAAAACTAAATACAGTATAAATAACATAGAAAAAAAGTATACGAAATGTTATACACATTAATAATATGAAATATAAAATAAAATAAAAATAATAATTTTTAAAAATATTAAAAAAAAAATAAAAATAATTAAAAGAAAATAATAAATAAAAATAATATTAATAATAATTTAAAAAATAATAAAATAAAAGCTGAAATAAAAAAGCCTCCATAAAAAAGCTGAAAATACAGGTTTAGCAAAATTTGTACGATCTGTATTCGAACCCGCGACGTGTAGCGTATTAAATGAACGCCTTTACTGAATGCGCCAGAATGACATGCTGCTTTATTGAGTAAATAGGAAAATATTCGACTAAGATTTCTGGAAAGTTGCTATGGGTTGGTGAATATACATGTATTTATGGAGTGAGAGGAGTTTTAAGTCAGAAATAAGTTAGCAGGATAGAAGCTTAGTATTTAACTCTTCAATAGACACAAAGACATAGGCGAGGGGGGTTGCAGTAGCGATTAAAAAAGATCTCGTGACACTTAGCGTGGTTGATTCGAGTTTTCCATCGCGTGTGATAGTGTCAATATGCCGTTGGATCCGATTTATTTTAGAGTATAAAATCTGACTTGAAAGAGTATTATTTTCATTTATTATTCTGGTTTAATATATAACTTGAAACTTTTTGATTTTATTTATTTTTATCTTTTCGCTCGCTGTTCGCCAGCTAACCCTAACGTGGACGCCATATTCAGAGGGGTGATTCCACAAAGTGTAACAGCTTACATTTAGTTTCAAAATTGTTAGTTTTTTATTAATTAAAAATCAACGGTAATTAATTTCGATTTTTGAAGTTCTTCAGACCCTCGGCTGTTTTTAAAGACGCCTGTATGTAAAATTTGCAGATCGTTGCTCCGAAACTGTGGATTTCTATACAATTACAGAGATACAAACATTCATTTTTATATATTAGATATATATGTATATATATATATGTATATATATATATATATATATATATATATATATATATATATATATATATATATATATATATATATATATATATGTATATATATATATATATATATATATATATATATATATATATATATATATATATATATATATATATATATATATATATATATATATATATATATATATATATATATATATATATATATATATATATATATATATATAATTTTTCAGTTTGGTTCGCAGAAACAAAACTGATTCTAGAAGCTGTTTTAAGCCTGAGACATTGGAAGCAATTTTAGTTGCAAAATCACGTATGACTGAACCATGCTATACACAAACTTATGATAAACAATTTTTAAAAAAGGCAAGATCCTGTACACATGCCTCTCTTCATTGAAATTTAAGCTATCCATTAAATTTTCTTAACAATAAATGTAATTAAATAAGCTACCTATTTTACTGCTATTTTTTCATTATGTATTTATTCTGTCAAGTATTAAATATCGTGAGCAACCAAGGTAAGCACGATTTTTTATAATTTAATATTTATGTTTATAATGTTTAACCATACGATTTATGGTCGCGCGCTGTGTTCCTTATTTTTTTCTTGCCGAGTGTATTTTGGGTACAACTGGAGTGCCTTGTCTTGCTAGATTTAACTCCAGTTTCAAGATAGAAAGTTATCAAGATGACATTCTTCAAGATGGGGAGTTACAGAGTAACTCCAGTGACACTTCGAACAAGAAGTTCATAAACAGTATCAGTGATACTCGAGAATCGAGTTGTTTTCAGTGCTCAAGTGACAGAAAAATTAATTGAATTAAGTTAAAAATTATAATAGGTTAAAAAATAAAAGGGTAGCAGCTAATATTTACAGGTAAAGTAAAAAGTAGTTAACACTTAATAATAGCGAAATAATTAAGCTAACCATATAAAGCAAGCAAATAGTCAGAGGGGACTAGCCAGAAGTTCCCCGAGCTGGGTTCAAACCCGGTTCGGGGCAGAAGTAGTCGCATATTATTTTAAATACATTTAGCATTTTGGAAACGTCATCATCGGGCTTTCTAAGAGCCGCGGCAATGATTCTGAGAAGCTGTAAGATATCAGGAATGGAGTAGGTTTGGGAAAATTCCCTTACAAGTTTAATGATTTCCGAAAAGTCGGAGAGACCCGTGTTATTAGTAGTGTGGTTTTCGTAGTGGGGATTATGTTGAACGTTATGTTTTGAGATGGGTTTTTCGATGTCGATTTTTTTCCTAGGCGCGGTCCTAGCATAGACTATTTCCGGTGCACTAGGAGTGTTATTTTGAGTGTTTTTAATAGTGATTGAGTTGGTTTCGCCAGAAACCGCCGAAATACTGTTGTGAGTGTGGAGATTATTTTTATTCCAAGCAGAAGTGCTAGGAATAGGGGCAGGAATGAACGTGTCGGGATGACTATTAGAGTTACTGTTAGTTTTACTGATGGATTTATTAGGATTGGAGTCTTTCTTGGTTTGAGAGATGTTTTTCGGGTGTCTGGAGCATTTTGAGTAGTTGGCGGTGTGGTTGCCTCCACAGTTGGCACACTTAAAAAGCTCAGGATTTCCCTTAATGGGACATATCCTGGTCTGGTGCTTGCCACCACATAAAAGGCATTTCGGAGTAAGATTGCAGGTCGTGCTCGCATGCCCGAACCGCTGACAGTTGTAGCATTGAGCCGTACCTGAGTTTTTAAATGGGGTAATTTTAATTTTTAGGTAGTTGATACTGGTGAGCTTTGGGAGATTATCAAGATTAGGTGATGGTTTAATTGAGATCATAAAAACTGGTAGTATAGTTTTGGTTTGTTTGTTCGTTAAATACGCAATTTTAATGGGTGTAATGCCTATGTTGGTTAAAGCGTCGTGAATGTCCTGTCTGTCTGTTGTGGCGGGCAGGCCCCTAATCAAAAACTTTTTTGGTCTCTCCGACCTAGGATTCATAACTCTAAATGGGATATTATTGCTGGTGAGGATACCCTGCGCGTTTTGAAAGTTAACAATATCGGTAAAAACTATTTTTTTCTTGGGAGGTTGGTAGCTATGCTTTATTTTCATTTTTTGGTGTAACTGTATTTTATTTTGAAGGCATGTTTAAGTACAATTAAATTAAAATTATTAAATCAAAACAATCTAAAATATAAACAATTAATGCCCCCCCCAGCAGGCCGCGGTAAAATTATCAAACATTGACGCGGCGATAGAAAGGTTGGGGAGCACTGCTCTAGAGTACTCTTCACCATCACAGAAAGATAGCAGATACAGACGCAAAGAAACCTCAAATCATTCTAGATTATAACAGCGCAAAGGAGGAGTATACTTTAGATAAACTAGCCTCCCACTATTCCTGTCCGAGAAAGACCACAGATGGTCCATCATAGTTTTCTCCAACATCATAGACATTTCCGAGCGTACAGCATTCTTGCTATTGATCAAGATCAACCCAGAATGGAAGATGAACTCATTTCACAAAAATAGAATCTTCATGAAGAAGCTTGGCATGACTTTGGTTACCCACCACATACAAGGAAGTAAACATCTGCCAAGAGCAAGGACTGCCCGAGTATTGGTGATGAGTATTCAAAAATCAGGACAACCTGAACCCCAATCTAAAGAATCCGGAAATATAGCAACTACTGGCAAAAGGGGAAGATATCGCTTATGCACGAAGACTGAAAACAAAAGTCCTGTGAGATGTTTCAAAGGTAGACAGCTTACTTGCAAGAAACATTACATTCAAGTGTGTAACAATTGCATATAAACGGAACAACTAACGAATTTACAAATTTTCTATGACTTTCCTTCATTGATTGTTCAAGCGTCCAAAATTGTATTGTTGGATGTAAGCTAAATATTTCAAAAATATTTCGTTAATGTGTAATTTTACTTCCGAAAATAAACAAATAATATACTCAGGTGCGAACTTTCTTGTTTTATCAAACGAATGTAAAAAAATATATGTAATATATACAGGAAAAGTCCATGCTACATTGTATTGCATTTGAAAGTTTACAGTGATTTTCAGGGGGTGAAGGATTGAATTACAGCATTTTTATTTTATAAAAACAGAGTGGTTCATTAAATTCAAGCTTCCTTATGGTTATGAAAACTTACCTCTAAAACAATGTTAAATGATATCAAATACATAAAAGTGAAGATAAAAAGATAAATAAATAATTAAATCACTAATATAAATAAAATGTGACTATAATACAGCAACATTGAAAATTACGCCTTGGGTCATTTTTGACCCGAACACCTTAGGTGTATGCTACATTGCAACAACGCAAGAAGGTTAACGTGATAGATGCTTTCACAAAGTTTGCGTGGTTATATCCCGTAAAGACTGTATCCGCCCAATATGCCAGAGAGAAGTTAAAACAACAGCAAGCAATATTTGGAAATACTCACCGTATTATCTCTGATCGTGGTGGAGCATTTAATTCCAAAGAATTTCAAGACTATTGTGAGTATGAAAATATTGAACACATCAAAGTTACCACGGGAGTTCCACGAGAAAACGGACAGGTAGAGAGATTACATGCAACGTTGATCCCGATTCTATCCAAATTATCCATAAACAATTCAACCAAGCGGTACAAACATGTAAACATATTACAAAAAAAACGATCAATTCAACAGTATCGAGAAGTACCAGAAAGACACCATTCGAATTGTTAACAGGAGTCAAGATGAGAAGCTCAGAGGAATCCAGAATTTTAGAAATTTTAGAAGAAGAAAGAATCAACTTTATGATGAATAATCTTAAAGAGATCCGCGAGGCGGCGAAGAAGAACATTTTAAAGATACAGGAAGAATAAAGAAGAGGATTTGACAAGAAAAGGAAAAAATCCCATGTCTATAAAGAAGGAGACCTTGTGGCTATCCAACGTACCCAATTCGGTAGTGGAATGAAGCTAAGGCCAAAATTTCTCGGACCCTACGAAGTGATCCGTGTAAAGCCCAAGGACAGATACGAAGTTAAGAAAGTTGGAGAACATGTAGGTCCAAACCTGACCAACACTTCGACTGATCTGTTAAAACCGTGGACTAACTAACCTGTCCACACACTTGTAAATACTCTCTCTCCCCCTGTTTTATTTTTTTTCAGATTTGTTCCCGTGCAGAGAGGACACTGCAGGTCTGATGGCCGAGCGATGTAGGATGAAAAATCCACCAGAAGGCGCAGTATGCAACGCCATTGTTTTCGTCTACGCATCTGGACATTCGGAGAGTGGAAGCTGGCGTATGCAGACACAGCGGGCTGCATACAATTGTTAAGACTAAAGGACAATATCAGTATTCACGTGTTTATTTTCTGTCATATTGTGTTTTAATGTGATGTGCCGACATTTGTAACTTTAAATAAATTATTGTCGGTAAATTAGCGTTTAGTTTTTGAAATACCCCTGGACGACACTTTCAAACTTTTTCCTACTCCCGGATCTCACATACATTCCCCAATATGTTGTATGTTTATCATAGATGACACAAACCTTTTTCTTCTTTCATTCCGTACTTCTTCCTCATTTATACAAAATTATGATTGGGACCAGTCTTCAGATGGAGAATATAACCAAAGGGGGCCCTCCCACCATTTAAACTTCAAAAGCTGACGAGCGGAACAACCTATGCTTGGAAGATCGGCTGGATTGAGTGTTCCTAGTACATGCTTCCAAGCTTCTAAAGGGGTCAGCTTTCTGATTTCCTCCACGCCATTCTAGACAAACACACCCCACGGCTCTTCTCTTTTCAACTACGAAAGTACTGTTGTAGAATCCGACCAGAAGAAAAAATTTATCCCCTGGAATTCTTTTAAAATCTCTACTGAAAGGCGTGCTGAAATTGTAGCGGGAAGAAGCTCTAATCGTTCTATAGTGGTTTCCTTCTTTCCGCAAGGAGCTATTCTAGATTTGACTCTTAGCAAATGTACTTTTACTGAGTCGGTCGAACAAATTTTGACAAAAGCAACCACAGAGTAGGCAGATTTGCTTGCATCACAAAAGAAATGTAAAACATCAATTTTATAATCACGTTGTATCCATCTAGGGATCTCAATTTCCTTTAAACTTTCCAAATTATTCCACCATTTTAAAAATTCTTCTTTAGTACTAGAATCTACTTCTTGGTCCCAAGTTAATCGGGATTTCCACAACCCTTGCAACAAAGGTTTTGGTAATAAAGAAACAAGACAAGCTATACCGAGGGAATCAAATACTTTATGGGCAGTTGCTAAAATTACTCTTTTCGAAATATTTTGAGTATCTTCAATATTATCTGTTACTTTCAGGCTCTGAGGTTCATTAGAACGATCCCATAACATTCCAAGAATATTGGTGGATTGTGGAGCATAACAATTCGCATCAGAATACTCCCACCCTCGTAACTAAAATTTTCTCTCGAGTAAGCATTGCGAGGCTGTATACATGAATTCTTGTAACTGCATTACACCGTTGACACTTACGAGACAATTATCCACATAAAAACTACTTGCAAGTTGTTGGATAATGTCAGCAGGGTATTTTGAGGACCCAGATTGTGTCTTATCTAATTCTGACTGCAAATGATACTGAATCACAGAGGCAAGCAAAAATGAGCTACACGTAACTCCGAAAACAACTCGGCAGTGCCTAAAATATTTTAACTTTAAATCCTCATCATACCAAAGGAATCTAAGATAATTTTTGTCACTTTGCGAAACTCGAATTTGCAAAACCGCTTTACGTATTTCCGCAGTTACTCCTATTTTAAACAAGCGGAAACGTGTCAATATTGACGGAATCAACTCAATTAGATTTAAACCCTTTTCAATGCAATCATTAAGAATGGGGGAGAATTATAATTCGGCCGAAGCATCAAATACAGGCCTAATACGAGTGGTACTATTTTCTTTGATAACAGGCCTATGGGGCAAATAATGAGATGGAAGAGGAATTTCACTTTCCGGTATTTTTTCAATAACCCCCTCTTTTCCCCATTCCTTAAAAACTTGATCATAAGCTTCAAAAATATTTTTGTTCTTAAAGTTTTGACTGTATTTGTAAGAGCCAATTGAAAATTTTCTGGCTTTTCTGGCAGAGGAGGGTGTTCATCTAACCAAGGTAAATTAACAACAAACCTACCTTCAGTGTCTATTTTGACAGCATTTAAGAAAGGCTCTTTAGCTGCTTCCTGTATTTCTTGTGAAGACTTCCTCTCAGAGGAATCTAATATGCCGATAGATTCCAAAGACCATAAATTAGATAGAGAAGTGTCAGCACACACCAAACTTGTAACTAGTAGTGCAGCACTTCCTTGCTGGTCTGAAGAAGGATTCTTCCCCTTTATGGTCCAACCCAATTTGGTCTCAACTGCCGCGAGTCCAGAACGGAGGAGCTTGTATCCGCCAGTCATTACCTTTCCTGCAGTGTCAGCTCCGAGAAGAATTTCTATCGGACCTGCTTCCGGATCATGTAGACAGATGTTGAATTTCTCGAGTTCTTGCATCCAGCCACCGTTTCCTACTGGTGGCATAGTATCACATATAATTTCTTGCCCAAGTGCTTTAAAATGACAATTATAACTTCCATCAATTTTGGAGATAGCTACAGTGAAAACTTCATGATTTATATCAGCATGACTTCCACCAAACAAGGAGTGTCGAAGCTGTTCTCTTTGGCAGGATACATATCCAACTTCGTATGCAGTGTTCTTTAAAACATATGACCGCTGAGATGCGGAATCGATTATGGCACGAGCAGTGGGCTTGTTCTTGGGACCTCTAATAATGACAGGCAAAGTCTGCAGAATTGCATTAGGAGATTTCGTTATGTTTGCCAGGGCTTCAACTTGATTAGTAAGAAATTCGTCACCTTAAACAACTGAATTCGTGTCTGAAGTATTTGAAAGATTTCTACATAGGAGCAGATGATGCCTTTTGCCAAAAAGGAGGCAATTTGCTCTAGCCCTGCGTTTGGAAATCACATGTCCAGACTTTAAGCACAGAAAACAAGAACTTGACTTTTCCACAGCCTCTT
Source organism: Dolomedes plantarius (assembly GCA_907164885.2). NCBI lineage: Eukaryota > Metazoa > Arthropoda > Arachnida > Araneae > Dolomedidae > Dolomedes > Dolomedes plantarius. The sequence goes on along the minus strand of OU015496.1, from coordinate 190,947,863 downwards.
GCCTGTCATTTAGAGACATATTCCTAACTTTACAGCAATCTGAGGATACATGAGTTCCAGAACAAAAAATACAGTAATTTTGTTTATCAACAACCTTCGCGGGCACTAAGTTGAAAACACTGACATGAATAATCACATTCATATTAATGCATCAATTCTTGGTTTGTTTTAATATTGCTATCTATAGCTCCGAAGAAGCAGAAGGCAATAGGTTGGGTTACATTCTGATCGGCGCGAAATGGCCGACCAGATTTTTTTAATAAGTTAACTTCAGTCCGCTTAATTACACAAACATGAATTGAAAAAGATAAAAAATAAAAAATCTCGTTTTATTTTCTAGTACGTATAAAGAAAATTATTTTACCTTACGAGAAGTTCGAACAAATAATTTTAAATTGCGCCAACTTCAACATTTCGTTACGAAGTTAGAAATATATAAGAGCAGTATCAGAGAATTTTATTCACAAAGAAATTTTAATTATTTAAAAAAAAATTATTAAAATCGGTGAATTCAAGTAAAATTTCTGTAGCATTTTCACGATTTAATCCTTTAGCACAGACTAAAATGAATGGAATTCTAATGCTTTCATTTAAAAAAAATTGTTATTATTGGTCTCAAAGAGCTCATTGAAATATAATGAACCATGTAATAATGTTCCGATAATAGGAATAAATATTTTTCGAATTTAACAGGCTGTAGTCTTGAAAATGACAGTTATTCAGTCTGCTTACTAGCTCAAATATCTCACGGATTATTGGGAGGGGGGGGGGGAACTTACCACGTGGTAGGTTATACTTCATTTTCATTATTGAAAAACTTTCTTGAAAAATTGAATCCTTTCAAACGATGCAATTAAATGCATTGATTGTTAGGATAAAATGCGCTGGTTTTTATCGTACGATTACGTTCCTCCATAACCGTTCGCGGAAAAGCAAAATTTCAGACGTTAAAACCGTCGTCGCGAGTTATAAATAAAGAGTGGCAGACGATTACGTTCCTCCATAATGGTAGATATAGACTGCATAGATACGGTACATTAACGAGGCACCAGAGAGCAGGGCTCCATTTCCGCAGTATGGATAATTTTTTTAGGCTATATTTCCGTTTTCAGGAATAAGACAAAATTATTGACTTGAAAGTTAAAAATAATAAGAATAAAAAATTAAATAAATAAACATAAAATAAAAATAATACTAATAATTAAACAAGTAAATAAATAGGGGCGTGCCCGCTTAAGGGTTAATCATACGATATTCTTTGGATAGAAAGTGTAAGTGCCTGAAAATTCTTAAGTCTAGGTACTTGAATATATTTTCAGTGACAAGACAAACGATTTCCTTTGTACCCACGCATTGCAACTAGTTGGTTAATCATACAAATTTCTTCAAATTACTAATACGTTTTCACATTGAAAATGTAAGAATTGGTTTAAACAATTATATATATTGAAAAAGTAAAAAAAGAAGTTAGAATTTAACAAAAATCCATAGGGCCTACGTGGTGCCGGTGCTGCTCCAATTTGTTAAAATATCCTAAGTAGGTGTGGCTATTTGCCCTTTACTCCTCCCAACCGGTAAGAATATCCTGATACGATATTATTTAGTTCTTAATGCACATTAAAACTGTCAAACAAAACCTATATAAAAATAGAAATTTTATAAAATAATTCTTGAACTGTTGAAAAACATTTGAAATTGTTACATAATTTGAAAAAATCTAGTGAATTGCTGGAAATCACTGTAGTGACGATAACATGTTTTAAAATGAAGACACTTGCTTTATGAATGTAATTAATAAAGAATTTAAGTCTCTTATTACTGAAATTGCCATGGAATTTTTAACTTGCAAATGTAAAAGTAGAGCTTTTTATAAAAGTGACATAGTATTTATATTCTGATTTAGTTTTTAATGTATCCATCTTTATTTTCAAATTAATACAATAAAGAAATACAAAACTTGCTTTGACAACATTGTTCCATAAAATGTGTAACGACGTTATATGAGCTTCATAATTTTTAAACGCACATGGCTTGTATGTATTGGCCATTAAGATACAATAAAAAAGAACTGATATTCTTTAATTAAGAGAAAATTATGCCCCTGATGAAATTTAACAATTAAAAATTATAAAATTTACCTGTAACAAGAAATTTTATCAATTAAAAAGTATTTCGGATAAATAAATGAAAAAGAGTGATAAATAGTAGAATACTACAAAACCTGGATTCTTAAAAATTGATGATATTAAGAGAATATGTGAATTTCATCATAAAAACTATGGGTTTCATAATTGAAACTGAAAGGAAAGGATATTGAACGGGAATAAAACGGCGTGGAAAGGAGCCAGATTTAAGGGGGTCCAGGACACAAAATTGTTCGAATTTTCGAAAAAACTTTATTGCATTAAAAATTTCTGTGTTTTTTTACGCTTAAAATGATGTTTAAATAATGTTTCTATCTTAATTGGAACAGGAGAAATTATTATTTTTACAGCATTCTAATAGTAGCCAATCGTTGTTTAAACCTGTAAGTGCGGTTTTTTCCCCATTTCTCGTCTTTAAATTGTTATAAGTCAAGAACCATTAAAGATAAATGGTTGAAACTTGTAAATTGTCTTTTTCAACTATTTTACTTTAATTTTGATTCAGCAAAAAATATTTTTTTTGAAAAAAATATTTTCTTTTGAAAATATGATTTTAAAAAAATAAGTTACATAATTTTTTTTGTAATTTTTCATCTAGATATTTTAAATTTTTTCAAAAATTAATATTTTAAAAAATGGTGAATCAAAATTAAAACTTATGTATTTCTGTTTAATTAACTGAAAAAATTTTGAAATTCGACAAATAATATTTCGAGTTATAACGATTTTAAATTAACCCACTTTTATTAAAAATTTTAATTTTAAAAATTTTTTAAAAACTTTTTGATAAGTTTTATGATGTGATTTTGCTTACAAATTATATCTTTAACCATCACAAAAAAATTCAAAATTTCAATTCAATAAATAAAAAAAAATTTAAATGTGTCCCGGACCACCTTAAGGTTGAAAAAAAAAAGATGCAATATCTGTAACTAATCATTCTTGTCTATAAATGTGTGTCGTCTTATGAGGGGAAAATATCATTAAAATAGTAAGACCATAAAAAGATTATTTGAAAGAATTCAATGTACAACGATTCTGCCTGTCAACATTTTAAATAATCAAACGTTGACGTTTAATCATATCTTCATGGAATTTTGGTTAAATTGATAAGAAAACATTCTGTCACTTATCCAAAGTAGATTATTTGGCTTGGTTTGAGAACTGCTTTGCCCTTAACCACTGAATATCTATTAAATCGTGTTTCTGTTAAATTTCCAGAATCCCATTTTCCGATATTCAAATAGCTACCACTTTGTTTAAAGAGTTTACTTATATATAATAAAAAAAACTTTTGCAATGGTGGCATCTAGATTAAATATAGGTTCAAGTGCGTCAATCCGTACCACACATTCGTGGGAGCAGATTGTTAAATGCCTAAATTGAGATACATTTAAATAAAAATTTGCACGATAGTAAAAAGATCTAACTTTTTACTATCTGATGTAAGTTATCCCGTGAACACTGGAGATCACCGATAGTAGTGATGGGCAAAACGAATCAGTAGATATCCCGATCTTTGAGAACCGTTCACTTTGCTGAACGGTCTTTTCATCGTTCACTAGAAAGAATAAAATCGATTTAAATATATACGAGCTGAAGTACCCGGCGATGCCCGGGAATTTAAGAATGTTTGTCAACCAAAATCAATTTAAAAATTAACACAGTATAAATAGCATAGAAAAAATATATGTGAAATGTTGTACACGTCTCAGAATTTCAGCCTTTCATCATTGTAGCACTAAAATCTGAAAAGTAAAAATGTCAAATTTACTGAGCCGTGCTTCGCCCGTCTAGCCGGTCGGTTTAGGGACCCGCTCCCTTCAGCAATCATGGAATAGCAGTAATCAAAGCTTAACACAATTATATCACAGAAAGATTCCAAAGAGAGAGTACAACGGTAATCCGTATACTGGGAATTAACCCAGCAAAAAAAGATTAATGAAAAAAAGAAAACAAAAGGAGTAATATTAGAAAATTAACTTTAAATAACACCAAATAACTACAAAATAACAATATTCCATGACTATCACAGAAATATTCCAAAGAGGTCAAAGGTAATCCGTATACTGGGAATTAACCCAGTAAAAAAGGATAAATGAAAAAAAGAAAACAAAAGGAGTAATATTAGAAAATTAACTTTAGATAACACCAAATAACTACAAAATTCACTGCCCTTCAAAAATATCCAATAATAACACAATTTCCTTAGCAAATACAAAATAAACAAAAAGTGAAAACAGTAAAGAAAGCACAATAATTGATGTATAATAAATAGTTTTTTTATTTGGGGCTGTTTTCATAAGGAAAGGAATGACAAATCGGGGAAAATTTTCATATTAGAACATAAAATTGCCTGTATTATTTTTGCATTTTAAAATTTTCTTTTAGATTGTAGGCCATTTTGAAGATAACTGTCATATGTATCATGTGTGAGAAGGAAATTAAAATAGTAGCATCAAGATTTTGTGCAGAGTGATAGGCGTTTTAGCTAAATTTCAGATTAATATTCTATGTTCGAAGTCAATTAAAAAAAATTAACGGTTATTTTTGTCTTTTATAGTAAAATAGCACTTGAAAATTAAAAAAAAGAACAAAAACTTACCTCTAAATAGCATACTTTTTTTATAAATTGGTCAATTTGAAGTAATTTTTATTGAAATTTAGCTAAAGCGCCTATCACTTTGCACAAAATCCTAATGCTACTATTTTAATTATCTTCTCACACATACTACATATGACAGTTATCTTCAAAATGACCTACAATCTAAGAGAAAATTTGAAAATGCAAAAATAATACATGCAATTTTATGTTCCAATATGAAAATATTCCCCGATTCGTCATTCCTTTCCTTATAAAAACAGCCCAAAATAAAAAAAAACTACAATTATATCACAGAAATATTGCAAAGAGTTGTAGACAGAAGCATAAAAAGAGAGAATATTCAAATAAAGTAACTAAATTAAACAAAAAATAACAGATAGGAAAATTAGAAAATTAACTAAATGCAAAATAGAAAAGTAAATAAAACATAATTATATTTCACTGGCCTTCAAAAATATCCAATAACAACACAATTTCCTTAGCAAATACAAAATAAACAAAAAGTGAACAATTATTGGTGTATAATAAATAGTTTTTCATTTGGGGCTGTTTTTATAAGGAAAGGAATCACAAATCGGGGAAAATTTTCATATTGAAACATAAAATTTCGTGTATTATTTTTGCATTTTAAAATTTTCTCTTAGATTGTAGGTCATTTAGAAGATAACTGTCATATGTAACATGTGTCAGTTGGAAATTAAAATACAGTTGGTTCTCTGTTTAACGACGCTCTACTTAACGACGATCTCTATTTAAAGACGATATTTCCCGGTCCCGGTCCCTCCGACGTAAAAAAAATCATTTTAAGACGGTTTTGTTTCTATTTAACGACGATTTTTTCTAACATGATAAACTTTTTCTTCAACATTTTATTTACAGGAGGGTTACTTTCTGTGGGGAAGTTTGGTTTCAATAACAGACCCGGAATTTCCTTTATGTTTGTTACTGTTGAGGCAAACTCCTTGATTAATGTAAATTCGTTTGCCCATGCAGAAGAACTGCCTCTCAACTCCACATCAACAAAAATGTAAAACAGTTCCGCTTTCATTTCAAAATTGTATCGTGTATCGTAAGTAATTCGTATCTAAATAAAGTGCTTGTTCTAAAGTATTCATAGTCATTATCGAACAGTTTTCTCACATTTCTGGCGTCCGCGACAAGGACTATGGATAACCTAAAGCGAGAACGAGCACAACTCCGGCGATTATTTACGAACTCTTTAAAAACTTTGGAATCGAAATTGACTGTTGAACCGGTAATTAGAAGTGACGTGATACCGGCAAGTAGAGTATTAGAGGATAAAGCGAATCGCCTCTTTGATTTAGATGAACAAATAAAAGAATTATGGTTAAACGCAGAAGATTTTGATGAAGAACAATTTTCAAAAGATATAGATGTAACTGAATCTTATCGTGATCAATGGATTACCGCGAAATCGAAAGTCACGAATCTTCTAGAAAACGAAGTTAATATAGACGATAATGTAAGTGTCACGTCTCAAGGTAAGCGAAATTTTAGACTTCCTAAATTAGAATTGAAACGATTTGATGGAAATGTAAAAAATTGGATTGGATTTTGGGGCAATTTAAAAAAATTCATGAAGATGATACCATAGACTCTGATGATAAATTCCAATATTTACTGCAGGCTACTGAAATCGGCTCTTCAGCCCGAGACCTCGTAGAAAGTTTTCCACCATCTGGGCCAAATTATTTTAAGGCCATAGAACAAATGAAGTCGCGTTTTGCACGTGATGAGTTGTTGATTGAAATCTATGTTCGTGAACTTCTGAATTTAGTTTTAACTCAAGTTAAAAATGGAGAAAACTTTACTTTGCGTATCCTACATGACCGATTGGAAACTCAGTTACGTGCATTAGAAACTTTGGGAGTAACTTCTGAGAAATATGCAGCAATGTTGTACCCCTTAGTCGAGTCTGCTTTACCAGAGGAAATAATGAAAACATGGGAACGATCGCGAACAGTGAAAACTGAAACTGGGAAAGAAGTTAATCTTTTAACTAGTCTTTTAGAATTTTTGAGATTCGAAGTGGAAAGCGAAGAGCGTTTGAATCTGGCCCGTTCCGGATTTGCATGTAGCAAAGAATTTGATACATCGAAATCTCGACATCACATTCCCACCGCAGCGTGTATTGTAGCGAGTGAAAAGAAATACACTAAATCTGATAAATTATGTTTGTGGTGTGATAAAGTTTCTCATAACTCTACAGAATATTTTAAAGCAAATGATATACCATATGATGAAAAGAAAGAAATATTGCGTAAAAAAGGGGCATGTTTTTCTTGTTTAAAAATAGGGCATAATTCGAAGGTATGCAAAAGTTATGTCAAGTGTTTCATTTGTAATAAACGACATCATACAGTTGTATGTCCAAAACCACGCCAATCGAAAGATGCAAAGAAAGAAATGAATGAAAATCCAAATGCTGAGGTGTTAATATCTAGGAAAAATTCACCAACTCTTCTTTTGACTGTTCTTGCCAGAATTACGAGTAAGGAAAAATCTGGTATTATCCGGATATTGTTTGATACAGATTCTCAAAGATCTTTTATTAGAAAGGATATAGCAGACAAATTAGGGCTAGAAATATCAAATCAAGAAACTTTGAGTCATGGTTTATTTGGGGGTGGCGAAACTGAACAAAAGTTACATAATGCCTATGATATTACTTTGCAAAGCTTATGTTCAAAATTTCGATGTCGTATTTCCGTTTTAGATGAAACAAAAATTTGTGGAAATATACCCCGTGTTACGAATCTTAATGTGTACCCTCTTCTGAGGAAGAAAAATATAGTACTAAGTGATGTGGGAGAAAACACACCGGAAATAGGCTTGTTAATTGGGGCCGATTACTTAGGTTCTTTATTGACCGGAACAATAGTTCCAATTGACGATAATTTGGTAGCAGTTAATACAAAACTGGGATGGACTCTCCAAGGTAAACAAGCATGTTCTGTTAGATCTTTAAATGATATTAGTTGCTCTTGCAACTTGGATTTAACAGAATTATGGGATTTGGATGTGATTGGCATTAGAGATCCATCAGAAATTAAATCTAGACAAGACGTAGAGGCTGAGACTTTAAATTTCTTTCATAGAACTATTAAGCGGATTGAAAATAACAGATATGAAGTTAGTCTTCCGTGGAAGGAAGGGCATCCTGAATTAACTAATAATAAGGAACTTGCTAAGAAACGCCTCATATCGACCACAAAAACACTTGTTCGCACAGGTCATTTAGAAGAGTACAACGACATTCTCAAAGAATGGCTAGATTTAGGCATCGTAGAATTAGTCAAGGAAGATGATGGTATTGGGCATTACTTACCACATCGACCCGTTTTCAAGAGTAGTAGCACGACTACAAAAATCGATGCATCCACTAGAGATGAAAAGGGTAATTCTTTGAACAATTGTTTAGAAAAAGGCCCAAATTTAATAGAGTTAATTCCCAAATTAGTGATGCAGTTTCGAAAGCATGCAATTGGTATTACTTCCGACATCAGAAAAGCATTTTTGCAAATTAGTCTTTCTCCAAATGATAGGGATTATTTCAAGTTCTTATGGTGGAAAGATCGGAAGACAGAGGAAATCATAACCTTACGCCATTGCCATGTTGTTTTTGGTGCTTCACCAAGCCCGTTTTTACTAGGAGCAACAATAACATATCATCTTGAACATGCTCCTGAAGAGTTGAAGAAAACTGCTCAGTTGCTCCAGAACTCCTTTTATATTGATAACTGTGTCCTAAGTCTAGAAACGAAGGAAGAGGCTAGAGTCTTCATCTCTGAAGCCAAACAATTGATGTTTTCAGCCCAATTCGATCTACGAGGTTGGACAACTTCTCCGGATGGGGTTATAGAATGTGAAACTAATGAAAGATATATTCCATTACTGGGACTTTCTTGGGACGTCCAAATAGATGAACTCTCGTGTAATTTGGGTACAAGCACATTTTCAGAAAGCTCTGTTACCAAAAGAACTTTATTGTCCTTAGCTCAAAGTATTTTTGACCCTATTGGCTATACTAGCCCTACTACTGTAATCCCAAAATTAATAATACAGAAAAGTTGGAAAGAAAAACTTGGTTGGGATGAAGTACTTCCACCGGATATGAGAAAATAATTTCTAGACTGGTTCAAGCATCTGCACTTTTTAAAAGATTGCACGGTATCCAAAAGACTTGTAACTGGACCCTTTAAGCATTGTGTAATCAGCCTACATTGTTTCAGCGACGCTAGCAGAGTATCCTACGCAGCCTGTATTTTCATACGATCATGTTATGAGCGAAAAACTTCGGTGCAGTTAGTTGCCAGCAAATCAAGAGTAGCACCTACTAAAGATATTACTATCCCACGATTAGAACTTCTTGGAACTCTCATTGCAACTCGCTTATACAACCAGGTAGTTGACTCACTTTATTTGCAGGGATGCAAAGTTTTTTTCTGGAGTGATTCAGCTGTAGCTCTAACTTGGATTAAAAGAAAAAACTGCTGGAAGACATTTGTTGGAAATCGCGTTGCCGAGATCAGAAGTTACACAAACCCAGATGATTGGCACTATGTACCAGGCTCGATGAATCCTGTAGATCTACCCTCCAGAGGCTGCAATGCTAAAACTTTGCTCGAGAGTCGATGGTGGGTGGGACCTAACTGGTTGAAAGAAGATCCTGTAAAATGGCCTGTATCTGAAGTCCCAAGTGCTGATGAAGATCTTGTGGATTTTGAGAAGAAGAAATTAGTGGTGACCGTTGTAGCTCAAGAGACCTCTAATTTTACGGATAGTTTACTCTACTTCTCTCAATACTCAAAACTTATTAGGATGATCGCATGGATAATGCGTTTCATCAACAATTGTCGGGAAAATGAATATGCCAGGAAAGGAGAACTAGTTTATGAAGAGGTTCTAAATGGCGAGAAAATATTATTGAGGTTAATCCAGAGGGAAACTTTTCAAAGCAAAGGAGTTGAAGTTCTTAAAGAAATGCAAACATTTAAAGATAATGATGGGATCATTAGAGTGAGAACAAAATTAGTCCTAGGCGATGAAGATGAAGACTTCAAATGTCCCATATTGTTACCAGGTGATAACGCAATTATTCACCGACTTATCCACCAGAAGCACTGCCAATTACAACACTCTGGCCTTGGAACTCTGATAGAAAATTACTGGATAATAGGTATTAGGAGAAAAGCGAAGGAAATCTGCTCTTGTTGTGTCATTTGCAAAAGATTTAAAGCTAAACGCACGGAACCTCCTTTAGATCCTCTACTGAGAAACAGAATAAAACATGCTGCCTTATTCGAAGTAACAGGAATTGACTTAGCTGGCCCTTTATTCCTACTTTCAGGTGAAAAGGCATGGATTGTCCTTTTTACGTGCGCCATTTATAGAGCTGTTCATTTAGAACTAGTTAATTCTATATCCACCGAAGCTTTTATAATGGCTCTAAGAAGATTTATTGCACGAAGAGGAAGAGTGAGTATTATCTACACAGATAATGGCACTAATTTTGTGGGCACGAACAACGCTCTTAAAGATCTGGATTGGAAGCGTATTATGAGTTTTTCTACCATCAAGAAAATAAGATGGAATTTCAATCCCCCAACTGCCGCTTGGTGGGGCGGTTGGTGGGAGCGAATGATCCGCATGTTGAAAGAGCTCCTGAGAAGAATTTTGGGCAGATCCATTCTTAAGCATGAAGAGCTAGAAACTATCCTGTGTGATTGCGAGGATACGATAAATTCCAGGCCTCTAACGTATATCGATGACAAGTCGGAAGGATTGAAACCGCTGACACCTTCAAATTTCATGCAGGGAATTCCGAGAGCTGAAGTCCCAGATTTAGATGACATTGATCATAACAGCTTAAATAAAAGATTGCGTTACCTTCAAAAACTTCGAAATGAGATTCCGCAACGAATATTTAGCCATGTTTGTGCATCGTGGACGAAGTCGGGAAGATACCTTGCAAGTAGGTGATGTAGTTATTTTGGAATCCCCGGGAAAACGTATGAACTGGCCGCTGGGTCTAATAGTTGAAATTTTCCCTGGAGCAGACGGGCATTCAAGAGTTGCCAGAATAAAGACAGCTGAAGGAGAAAAAATTAGACCTTTCCAGCGAATTTATTCCCTAGAAATTAGAAGTCCAGAAATCCAATTTTTTGACCTGTTAAAAGACAACATTCCAGTCGTTGTGGAGATTCCCTCGGGATCAACCAAACCAACTGATGATGGTCCAGTTCCCGCACCTTCTGTTGCTCCAGACATTCGAACTAGAACCGGACGACGTATAAAAATACCCACTAGATTGGACCTCTGATTATTTTTTGCAATTTTTATTGTTTTATGTTTCCATCAAATTGCAAGGTGGGAGGATATGTTGAGGCAAACTCCTTGATTAATGTAAATTCGTTTGCCCATGCAGAAGAACTGCCTCTCAACTCCACATCAACAAAAATGTAAAACAGTTCCGCTTTCATTTCAAAATTGTATCGTGTATCGTAAGTAATTCGTATCTAAACAAAGTGCTTGTTCTAAAGTATTCATAGTCATTATCGAACAGTTTTCTCACAGTTACAATCATAGACTTGTTGCAGTGGAAAAAACCGGGGGGAGGGGGGGGGTGATTACTGTTTCTCGGAAGATCAAACATTCTTCCCTAGTGGATCGAATTTCTTAGTGCGGGTATGGAATCACTCTATTGTACCTACCATGTTGTCATGTGATTTACGAACTGTCCAAAAGTATCCCTCTCTCAATCTTTTTGGGAAGCACGTGTTCATGTTTAGAGCATTCATGATTGTGTGTAGGAGCTCATTCCAGTACGAATACGAGGTAAGCAGAGCAACATGGCATCAAAACGAAAGCATCTTACGCTACACGAAAAAGTGAAAATTGTTGAAAACTGGGAAGAAAGTGTTGGAATAACAAAAGTCCAATTCGCAAGACAATTTCGGCTACCCGAGTCTACTCTCAAAGGCATTTTAGCAAGCAAAGAGAAAATTCTTGAAGCAGCACAAAAATTTGGTTTGGGATCCAAATCCAAACGGCAGAAAATTCAATGTGGCCGATCAGAAGAGATTGAGAAGGCAGTCCTGCAATGGTTTCATCAAGCAAGAGCATCTAACATTCCAATTTCCGGAGTGATATTTAAAGAAAATGCTATTATTCTGACAGAAAACTTTGGAATGCAAAATTTTCAGGCTTTGGCTGGTTGGCTAACAAAGTTCAAAGAAAGATACGAGCTTGTATTTAAAAGCATATCTGGCGAAAGTGGCTCCGTAGATGAAAAAATAGTGGATGAATGGAAAATAGTGCTGAAGGGGATATTAGATAGATATGATGATAAGAACATATTCAATGCAGATGAGACGGGCCTATTCTACAATATGGTGCCTAATAAAACCTTAACGTATATGGGGGAAAAGTGTTTTGGTGGAAAACACAGTAAGGTACGATTGACTGTTTTACTGAGCACTAATTCGGATGGATCTGAGAAATTTCCTCCACTAGTTATAGGCAAAAAAAAGCAACCAAGGTGTTTTAAGAATATCACCAGGAAACCTTGTGAGTACGGCAATAACAATAAAGCGTGGATGACATCACAAATTTTTATTGACTGGATTAGAAAATTTGATGTAAAAATGCATCGAGAAAAGAAAAAAGTTTTACTTTTAATCGACCGATGCACTGCACATACTCCAAATATCCCTGGACTTACAAATTTGACTATCCATTTCTTACCAGCTAATTGCACTAGCAAGTTGCAGCCATTAGACCTGGGTATCATTCGCAGTGTGAAAGTATACTACAGAAAGTGTTTAATTAGGAAATTAATAAACAATTCGGCTGACAGTATAAAAATTAGAAAATTTACAATCTTGGAAGCAATGCACATGATAACATCAGCATGGAAAGAAGTTTCTTCATCCACAATAAAAAACTCTTTTCGCGTTACTGGAATTCACAAAGAACTTGTAGTGGAACTGCAAAGTACGGATGTAGAAATCAACGAAGATGACATTACCCCTGAAGAATGCAGAAGTCTTGTTGAAGATGAGGATGTTTCAATTCAAGATTTCTACAACTGTGATTAATATGTTTTAACAACAGATTTCAGAAATGTAGAAGAAATTTATGAAGATATTTTAAACGAAAACACAGTGTCAGACGAAGAAGGTGAAGTTGAAGACACGGAAAACGAGACACTGCCACCGTCTTTCACAGATGCAATTTCTGCTCTAGATGTTCTCCGAAGCTATATTACATCGAAAATGGAAGGTGACTCATTTAACATTTTAGAAAATCTGGAAAAGAGAATAACGAAAACAAGGCGAATGAAGCAATCAACACTTTTGAATTTTTTAAAACGTAATTTATTGTATTGTTTGTACTCTTTTTTTTCAATGTAATTTAAAATAACTTTTTGTGAATAAAATAATGATAATAATAAAAATAACATTTTTAAACACGCCAATATAGTAAGAAATATATTGACAGTCCTAAGCCTGTAAAGTGTGAAGGGAAACGTTATTTTTTCACAAATTCTGTTTAAGGACGATCTCTACTTAAGGACGATTTTTCACGGTCCCTTGAAAGTCATTAAACAGAGAACCAACTGTATTAGCTTTAGGATTTTGTACAGAGTGATAGGTGTTTTAGCTAAATTTCATTAAAAATTACTTCAAATTGATCAATTTATAAAAAAGGTATGCTATTTACAGGTAAGTTTTTGTTTCTTTTTTTGATTTTTAAGTGCTATTTTAGCATAAAAGACCGAAAAAAACCTTTACAAAATTATTTTTTCTCAAAGCTAAACACAAGCATAATCAAAGCTAAACATAATTAACAGTCGTTTTAAATTACCCCTGGTAAACATTGTTAAGTTTCGAAGTATTAGAAAAATATTAAAAAATATTCCAGAGTTTCAGACAGAAGCATAAAAAGAAAGAATATGCAAAAAAGTAACTAAATTAAACAAAAATTGACAGAATACAGAAAAAGTGAACACCGACAACATATTAGTGTAAGAGCCCCGGCCTGCTTGAGAGCTGGCATCGCTCCTTAAAAAAAGAAAACTAACGGACCCCAGTCCGAACCGTGGGACAACAAAAGACAAAAACACTAAAACTTTTAGCATCCACTAAGGCGTGCAGCCGACCCGACCGCAACAAAACAAAACGATGAAGCACTGCTAAGGAGAACCACGGTGAATAAAGATTACTTGCAGGGAGTTACAAAAGTTACGATGAGATAAACAAGAACACGTTAACATGACGGTGGGCAAAAACATAACAAAACGACAACTGAAGAGCAGCACACCCAGAGAAAAAAGCAGAAAACCAATGTTTTAAAAGACGAAACTAAAGAAATGTTCAAAAGATGAGAGACCCCTGTCTTTCTCAACCAAGCAACAAAAACCAAGGAGAGTCAAACGACTCCAAACTTCAAAAACTCCAAGGAGAACAAAAAGAGAAAAACCAAGGAGAGCCATTGTCAGCTCAAAAGTACGGGTACAGTACAAAAAGCGAACAAAAAAAAAACTGATGCAAATGACGAGGGCAAAAAGGACGAGATGAAAAAAGCAGTTAATATTGAAAAATTTCCTCTTCCAAAATATTGAGTTGATGAATAAATTTAGATAAATTCTGACGAGAAACGGGATTGAGAAACAGACGGGAAGGATGAATTTCGGAAAGATTATGAGGAAACAAGCTACGGTGGAGGTCATTAAAGTATGGACAATTATAAACATAATGAATGGGATCGGCACAAGCCTCACCACAAATGCAAACAGGAAATCTATTGAGAAAACGGTGAAAATAAGACGGAAATTTGCCATGACTGGTTATAAATTGACTTAAAAAGTGACCAGAAAAATTCCTGAAAACTGAAACGCTGGGGACCAGAGAACGCGTGTAACCACTGACATCCAAAGACTCCCAACGCGCTTGCCATGCTAACCACATATGCCTCAAAAGGCGGCGCCGACATCTACCGGGGGAAATGCCAACCCTACCGTCGACGATAGCTAGCTCCCCAGCTGACTTGGCTGCCGCGTCGGCAGCTTCATTGCCAGCAGTCCCAACGTGAGCCCTAGTCCAACATAACTTAAAAACCAAATCGGAAGAAGTAAAATGGAAAATAAAAGAACGAATTTTGATAATTAATGAATTGTAATTAGGATAGAGGCAAAGAGCCTCCAGAGCCGAGCGAGAATCAGAAACTAAACAGAAAGATGAAACCTCATTAATAAAAGCCCATTCTATTGCTTTGTAAATAGCGTAAAGCTCAGCTTGAAAAACCGAAGCCTCATCGTTGATACGGAAGGAACCAGTGTGGATATTATTATTAGCAGAATTAAAAACAACAAAACCAGAACCAACTCTATTGTTCATCCTTGAGCCATCGGTATAAATGAAAAACTGAAAGTCGCCGGGAGAAAGAGGATTGAAAGTTGTATAAGAAAAAATATTGTCTTTAAATGAAACATAACGGTTAGGTTTCTCGATGTCCTCGGGGTGTAAAGTTAAGCCAAAAATATCAACAGGAATATTGCTTTTCAACTGAAACAGAGCAGTTTCAAGGGAGGCGGTCAAATCAATAGGGGGAATACCAACAATCACACCTAAAGAGGCGGTAGAGGAAGTTCTATAAGCTTTAGTAATTGTTAATAAGGCAGATCTAAAAACTTTGTTCAAGGAGTTGACAGTTCTAACGTTATTATTCCACCAGATTGGGGCACCATACAAGATTATTTTTTCTATTACTATTTTATAAATGATTTTAATAACAGCAGTACCAACCCCCCAAGTAGCTTTTGAAATACGGATAAGTTTATTAAAAATAATTTGTGTTTTGTTATGTATGTATTTGAACTGTTCATTCCAAGTGAGGTTATTGTCCAAAATTAGTCCGAGATATTTAATACTATTAACAACTTTAATTTTTTCACCTTCAAATTTTATAATTGGGTTTTTCCCCGGCTTACAACCCTTTTTGATAAAATAAAGCAAATTAGTTTTCTTGTGATCAAACTTAAGGCTGAATTTAGAACTCCAGTCCACCAGGGACTGGGTAACACTATTACACTTATTTTCAAGACCGGGGAAAGAAGTATCTGCAGAAATCAAAAGAATATCATCGGCATACGCAATTAAAAAGGTTTTATCAGGAAGGGCAATATCAAAAATGTCATTAATAATAAGGTTCCAAAGCAGGGGAGAAGAAATAGCGCCTTGAGGTACACCTAAGTCGTATTGTTTTTTAATGCTTAAAAACTGGTTGGAATAAGAAACAAATCTATTTGAAAAATAACTAAAATAAATGTTAACCAAATATGGAGGAGCCTTTATGTCTATTAATTTATTCAGAATGTTGTCCCAGCAAACAGAATTGAAAGCGTTTTTAATATCAAAAGAAATTAAAGCAACATGGTTATTGAATCTGAGCTCTTTGACTTTATTAACAACAAAAGAAAGTGCATCGAGAGTGCTCCTGCCCCTAACAAAACCATACTGAAAGTCACTGATGATATTGTTTCTGTTAATAAACTCCTGTAACCTATTGGCAATAATTTTTTCAAAAACCTTACCCAAAATGGGCAGCAAACAAAGGGGACGATAAGAACTAAAACTTTGTGGATCACGGTCTGCCTTCAGAAAAATCAGTCTAGCTATTTTCCATTCCTCAGGGAACAAACCCTGGTTGAGACAATTATTAAAAAGGTCAATAAATAAAAACGGGTTAATAGAAAAAATCTCTAAAATTACATCCAGACAGATCCCATCGGGGCCAGGAGCCTTTTTCGTTTTAAAAGTACTAAGGGTGTATTTAAGTTCTGAAAAAGAAACAGGGTCAAACTGCTCAATGTTATTGTACCAACCATGATTATGAGTAAGAGTATTGACATTATTGTAGGGAAAATGAAAGGAAATAAGGCTATCGATATTATCTTTAACAAAAAAGCTGTCAACTGAATCAAACTTACTACAAAAAACAGAAACCGAAACCTCACTAATAAGGGATTTGAAATTACAGAACGGGGTTTCTTCAGAAATATTGCTCAAAAACTCCCCCCCCAGGATTTCCTCTTGGCAGACATAACCAACCCTTGTATTTGGCGTGGGCACGGACCCAACAAGCCCTGTTGGCAGATCTTTCGATTTCACTAGTAGTGGAACGCTGAAACTTTCTTCGAAGCGCTCTAACACGCTTTCTAGCAATAGACAGATCTACGGTCCACCAAGGGACCCTGTGGAGGGATTTTCTTGTGAGAGGAACAGCTCCAAAGTTGCCCGGGAAAGAACTAAAAACAGAAGACTGAATAGACTGTACCATATTGTTGAGATCAATGTGAGGAAAATCATAAAAATTATTAAAAAGATTACATTTGATGTTGAGCCAGTTTCTATTGTTCAGATTATATTTTACAAAATTAGGATAAGAGACAGTTGGGGAAGTAGTGCTTATATTGAAGTTTATGTTTTGATGTTCAGAACCATTAACTTGGTCTGACACTAACCAATCGGTGATAACTGTATTGCTATTGAAACTTGTAAGAGTTAAATCAATCCAGCTTCTACCTCTGGAGGAAACAAAAGTCGGGGCGCCGTTGCTAGGATTATGGAGATTAAAAGAAAACTGGTTAACAAAATCCAAAAGAATAATACCTCTATTGTCAATAATCTGGCTCCCCCAAATAGAATGCTTAGAATTAAAATCACCAAGCAGGGCAATGTTTTCCCATTGTTTCAAGTTAATAATACCAGTAATATTGCACAGAATTTCATCAAACAGCTCATCATTACCGGGAGGAATGTAAGTATTAATAAATAAAATATTGATCTGATTAACAAAAATAGCATTAACAAAAGAATCACAAAAAACAACGGTAAAAGGTAAATTATTATTAACTACAATACAAGACTTCGGATTTAAAGAACTGGAAACAATACTCAGAGAAGAACCAAAACCAACAACAGAGTTATTTAAAGTGTACGGTTCCTTAACAAAGGCAAACGAAATGGGGGTGACGCAAATGTCAGCCCTAAGCTGACTGCAGGCGAACCTACTTTTACCTATGTTCACCTGACGACAAGAAAGGGAGGTACTATCCATAATTGATAAATTCCTCAACCTATTAAGTTCTTTCTGAAAAGCGTCGCACCCCCTAAAGTTAGCCCTATGGTTAGTTTTTACATGATTTTTTTTGTCTTTGGTATAGTTATTGGAGAGAATGCAATTATGGCAAGATTCATTTTTTTTGTTACATCCTTTTCCCTCGTGCCCCGATTCCCCGCAGTTATAGCATGTCGCGGTCTCGGCTCTACAGAACTTAGAAGTGTGGCCATATTTCAGGCACTTATAACACTGACGGGGCTTGAGGTACTCCTTAAAGGTGTAACGTTCCCAGTTAATGTGTATTCTGTCTAATTTAGAAATTTTTTGAAATGAGACCCCGTCCAAAGCCAAGATATGGTTCGTTCCCCTTTTACCCTTAAAGGACCCCCTGTGTATTACAGCAACATTATCCACACCATTCTGTGACGACACAGCAGTGGTAACTTCTTGTTCGGTGATGTCATTATTGACATCAAAGATAATAACCTGGGGGTCAACTTTCTTCGGGCTTCTGCAGTTAACATTATTTTTAAGGTTGGAGTTATTAACTATTGCATGTTTAAGAGTTTCCAAGTCCCCTGCTGAATTAACTTCTAATACAAAATCTCCGTTTCTTGTTTACCTTGTTCTTTTTATGCCTACTTTAAGTGATTTAGGATTGAGGTTATTAACTATGAGATCTTTAACTTTGTCTGTATTTGAACTATTGGTGTCTTTGCTAACTATTACAACATGCTCTTCTTTAGGGCAAAATGGGACTGGAATTTTAATATGAGAACCAGAGCTTAATGCTCCGGCATAAGTCTGTTTTCTAGTTAGAGTTTCTGCTATTTTCAATTACACGGTAAGCCTCCGCGGCATTAGCTTTAAGTTCACTATTAGTAATCAAGACCCCTGTAATAATTTCTATTAGTTTATCTACCCTCTCCCTTATGAATGTGGAATTAGTTACGTTTACTTTGGCAGTGGTTAGTGTTTTCTCAATTTCGGTCTTATATGTGTAAATAATTTTATGGATGGGGTTAGTTCGGATTTTATTCATGTCCAGCGGCGGAGTGTCTTCCTCCATTTCAATAGCTAACTAATACAACCAAATACAACCTCAAAGAGAAATTAAAAAGAAAAACCAAAGAGAGCCTTTACGGCTCCAAAGTGTACGGGGACAGTACAAAAAACTCTGAGAGAACTAAAAATAGACAGCAACAAAAGCGGCACTCGTGCGCGCCAAAAAGTTAACAAATACACTCCAAGGAGAACTAATAAAACAGAAATATATCAAAACGAAACTAAAGACAAAAGAGGCTTCGGTGTATAATCACTACAGGGCTCAAATTTAACCAAAACTTAAACGTTAAATTACAAAAAAATTTTCTTTAAAAAAATAAAAAAGAGAAAAAACTTGTGTAAAACTTATAAAAAAAAAAGAAAAAGAAAAGAAAAAAGATGAAAATGAATTAACAGCCTAACGGCCTTAACAGAAATTAACACCTAACAAACCCTAAGGGTGACCAAACAATTAACTAAAAAGGGAAGCAAAATTTAGTGGACAGAGCAGTGTCAAAACGTGCTCCTACACCAGGTAGAACAGGGCGGTATCGTACACTGATGTCCACACTAGGGAGAAAAACTACGCAAGGTCACCGTGGAAAAAACTGCAGCGCTTTAGGTCAATCTCGGGACTGACACAAGGCGGAATGCTCGCCTGGTAGGCCTGTAACTTTGGTTTCGCCCCGCCGCTCAAGCCCGAAGGCGTTTGGAGGAGGTACTCACAGGTGCGCCACGTGAAGGCAGTTACTCGACCATTTACAGTTGTGAACAAAGGAACTACCTAGGGTACTCGCTTAGGAAAGACCTCGATGACAATGCAATCGGCTGCTAATCGCTTATCCCCTGGCAAATTACTCAATATCACAAACTGTCACGCACCCCATTTAATTTCAGTGGTTAGCTCGTTTATTTCATTAATTTGTGAAATGAAAGAGAAGGAGTCTGATTTATTTTTATTAGCGTTGGGGGTATTATTATTGATGGTGGGATTTAGGTTGCCTATTTCGAAATTTGTTTGGGGGTTTACTCAGGGATTAGGTATAGCAAAATGTTTAGTTATTTGTGTGTATGATATTTTAGGGGTTACTCTGCGGGCAGTTTTTAATTCTCTTTCCTTTTGTATTTCTTCTGGGGAATTGTAGATGGGAAATCGGGGACATCCTCTATAATTAGCTGGGTGTGGGCCATTACAATTACAACAGGTAGGGATTTCTAGTCTTTTATCTTGGCATTCGGGAATTGTGTGTGGGCCTGCACATTTTACGCATCGGGGATTAACATGGCAGTTTGTCTGATTATGGTGCCAGAATTGACACTTAAAACATTGTTGAATTTTGAAGGGGGTGCTATATTTATCTACAGCATTTAGGAGGAAGAAAAGTGTTTTTAAATTATAAATCTCTCTTTGCCTTCATTATTGTTTTCAAGGTGAATTTGGAATAGGGGCATTTTGGATCTATCTGCGCATTTCATCATTTGGTTTACTTTTAAGACTGGGAAATTTTAATCTCTCTAGTTCTTCAAAAATTTCCTTCTCGTCCATTTCGGAGGGTAGGCCGCGGATTAAAACTTTGATGGGGGGGGGGTGATAATTATCAGTTAGGACTATAGGAAATGGGTCTCAACTGCAATTCCTGGGCCACGCCCTCAATTGCAGACTTTCAGGTAATAAGCAGAGGGGAACCAATAGAAACAGAGTATAGGAAAGGAGTGAAATGATTGGATCGCTGCTAATCCGTGAGTTCATACTACAAGAAAAAGTGAGTAAGCAATATCAGTTAGGAGGAAGTGCTGGATATTGTTATCTTTAAGAAATTTGGAAATTAAACCGTGGGACTCTTCGGAGTTAGGAAATATGCGAACAAAGTTTTTGTCAAGTTTAGCGTGGAATTTTCTGTTCTGATCGGAGCCAATAGTTTGTAGAATGTTTCTATAATTTTCGTCTTTAATTATGCTTATAGGTTTAATTTTAATTTCTGAAGTTCTATTATTTTCAGTATTAATTTGGGGGATCGAGTTTTCAGTAAGGGTTTCTTCCGTAAGTTTATTGAATTTATTACTCGTAGATGGCTCCACTGAATTTACTATGGGGACTTGACAATTTTTTTCAGTGAGTGTCCTTGTCGGGAATTCGAAGTTCGATTTTTTGGTAGGTGAATTCTTGGGAGTTATTCGGCGTTTAAGTTGGTTAGTATCGGGAATAGGGAGATTAATATTGTTAGTAGGAAATCCATCAGCAAATGTCTTCCCCATGCCGTTCTTGAAGACTTCAAAAGGTCGTGGGTACTTCATCTCATACTCAGTAGCGCAAGGAGAACCTGATCGTAGCTTGTCGAAGATAATCTTTTCCATCTCATTGAAGTCAGCTTCGGTAATATGATGTGACGTCTGTCTTCTATCTACAGATTCCGGATCAGATCGCATGGCCCAGTCAGCATTATCGGTATTAGCTTTTCCCCCCTGTCGCTTCTTAGCATCTTTTGCGACTTTTAGCAAAGCATCATCATCATTCATCTGTCTGGTTGGTGGGTCTTAAGGAATTTACTTCTATGATGAGACGTCGTATCATCCATCGTGATGTCTGAGTCCGAGTCAGAATCTGGGTTGCGATAAAATTTACTAACACCGAGTTTGCCCGTTGGGCCAGCTACCCCAGACCGGTCTGCCATGTGCAAGCCTAAGCCCCACAGACACACTTGACTGGTCGTACCTGGAAAACGAGAGAGATAAGCGTAGACAACCGCCGTTAACTGTCCTCTGTATCACGACATACTCGACCTTGTTACCATAGGACCATAGGAAGATTGGTCTAACTGCACTACCTGGGCCACGCCCTCAAGTGCAGTCTTTCAGAAAGTAATCAGCGGGGAACCATGATTGGACAGAAAGTAGAGAAAGAAGAAGAGTGATTGGATCGACCTTGTTGATCAAGCTGTGGCAAATTATCGCGTAAGAATTCGTTCTAAAAAGTGGTGGCGGCCATTGTTTTCGTTTGTACATAGTGCCAGTGTTATAAATGGATGAAAATTGTATAAAATGAAAAATGATATTGATGAAATCCCACTTCTTGAGTTCCTACTACAATGCGCACAGGAACTGTTAGGAACATTGCCTAGTGGGCCAGGTAAGCCAATTTCATTTAGACATAAAGCGGCCTCACAAATAAGATTTGACAAGAATTGTCACTGGTGAATCAGATCAGATCAAGAACATGCCCATTGCAAGAACTGTTCCGGTAGAAGTAGCTACAAGTGCGAAAAGTGTAATGTGCCACTGCATCCTCAGTGCCATAAAAACTATCATGTTTGTACTCAATAGACCGTTTTATTGTTTTATTCTGTCAGAAAATCATCTAACGTGCTTTTCATTTAATTGCGGTATTCCCAATTTTGTTATTATTTTCATTCAAAAATAAATTTAATATTAGCTTTTATTCTCGATGTGTACTACACACGTACGCCGATTGGTACGAAAACGTACCAGTAAAAAAAAAACATAGTTAAAGTGCAACTAAAGATATAATATTAGTATAATACACATTAATAGACTTAAAACATACAAATATGAGAGAAGTAACAAAGATGGTTAAAGAAAACGAAGTCGGCATTAATGGGTTCATAAGACAAGCATTATTGCCCATCGTTGTCCGGATAGATATATAGATGAAAATTTTTCATGCATTCCATCAAAAATATATTGGGCTGCAACCCCCGGTTCTTCATGTTCATCTGGCCAGACAAAATACGCTTAGCGCGTTTCTACGGTAATGATAAACAAACAATAAGAAAGAAAGAAAATTTCAGCCTAGGCTTCATGCGGAATCCCGCCTTACTTTGATTAAATAAAAGGGATAACGCATCTTGCACTTTACCTCTTGGGTGATGAAGAAAAAAGTGTGTCTCTTGGGTGATGTGGAAAAAAACTGCATTTTTAAGGGAAAAATAAAAAATAAAGGCAAATGTAAATTATAAAACTTATTTCTAATTAAAAAGTGGATCAAACAAATCTTATGAAATCTAATTAAACAGTATCTAACAAATATAATTAAACAGTAAACTTATTCAGTTCAAACGTGCGATCACTCAACACTGTGTTATTAATTCTCAATAAAATCAGACGTATAATCAGATGAAGGTCCGCAGGTTCAAAGTTTTTTTCTTTCTTATTGTTTGTATATCATTTCAGTAGAAACGCGCTAAGCGCATTCTGTCTGGCCAGATGAGCGAAAAGTGGGGGGGGGATGCAGCCCAGTATTTTTTTGATGGAATGCATGAAAAATTTTATATCTATATACCTACCCGGGCAACGCCGGGCAATAATGCTAGTATATATATATATATATATATATATATATATATATATATATATATATATATATATATATATATATATATATATATATATATATATATATATATATATATATATATATATATATATGGTGTCCCATAAATACCGCCCAAACTCTGTACAGCCAGATTCCTCGTTGGGAGTACATAAAAATGCCCAAAGAGCTGTACCTGTACGAACCATAGTTTTCGAGAAAAATTCGAAAAAGTATGACGTCACATCCGGTGCAAGGAAAAACACTTTATTTGACACATAACCAGCAGTATTTGCAAATATTTATAAAGGTAGATGTTCAAAATATTGGCCGAGTATATCGAGGCAGGCTTGCGCGCGCTGTGATACGATTCCCGTATTTCGGAGTCTGTCGTCCAGCCTGAGGAAGACTTTGGCATCGGGAGGACGGCTTGACGGATATCGACGGGCATACTCGCTAGCAGTTCGTAAGGCATTTCCATTACATTGGCCGTAAATCAAATACACGTCGCAATATTCACGATCTGAAGGCATATCACCATGCGAAGAATACCGGTAGCTGCAAGATGCAGCCTTTTACATACCACTTAAACAACGGCTTAACGTCATTACACGGCGCGTGCATGCATGACGCAATATGCGCGGCGAAAATTTTGAACATTATCGTCGGAAAAGATATGCAAATACTGCTATTGATGTGTCAAATAAAGTGTTTTTTCCTTGCACCGGATGTGACGTCATACTTTGATTTTCGTATTTTTCTCGAAAACTATGGCTTGTACAGGTACAGTTTTTTGGGTATTTTTTATGTACTCCCAACGAGGAATCTGGCTGGGCAGAGTTTGGGCGGTATTTATGGGACACCCTGTATATATATATACACTCATGGACAAAAAAATTAGCGCACCAAGAAGGAGTCGTCAAAATGAAACGAAATTTTACATACGTAATGACTACTTTGATATAAGTAAATGATAAGAAAATCAAAGAAAAAGGATAATTTATTTCAGAGAAAAAGGCAAAAGAACGGAGGAGTTAATACTCCGTTGGACCCCCTCTAGTGCGAATGCACGATGCGATACGATCGGGCATTGAGTCATACAAGTTCTGTATGATGTCTTGAGACATTTCGTTCCATATTTGCTGTAACCTTGCCTCTAGTTCGTTCAAACTCGTGGGATGCCCAACTCGTCGTCCCAAATGATCCCAGATATGCTCGATTGGAGACAAATCTGGGGATCGGGCAGGCCAAGGAAGGGTAGTAACAGTGCGGAGACAGTCTTGTGACACCCTTGCCGTATGAGGCCGATCATTGTCTTGTTGAAAAATGGCTCCTGGGAGCCGTTGCATGAGTGGCAACACATGTGGTTGCAGGATTTCATGAACATACCGCTGGGCTGTCATGGTGCCACGGAACAATACTAGGAGTGACCGTGTATTGTAGGCAATGGCACCCCATACCATCACACCAGCTGTGGGAGCGATGTGTCGCTGTACAGCAAAGGCAGGATTGAAGCGTTCACCACGGGCTCTCCACACACGAACACGATTGTCATCACTGCCGAGATTGAATCTGGATTCGTCGCTAAAGACGACCTGGTTCCATTCCGCTGCAGTCCAGTTTCCTCGTGCGTGGCAAAACTCCAAACGGAGGCGTCGATGGGTGGGCGTCAAGGGCAGCACACGTAATGGGCGCCGCGATACCAACTGTCCTTCATCCAGGCGCCTTCGTATGGTTCGAGAAGACACAGAGGCCCCTAGTGAAGGTGCTACCTGTGCCTGGATGGCGGCCGATGAAGCAGTTGGCTGTACGCGTGCATTTCTTACGATGTGGCGGTCTTCTCGACGACTGGTCTGTCGAGGGCGTCCTGAGCCTGGTCTGCGTGTACATGACATCTCTCGGGTCCACTGGTCCCAACACCTCCTCACAACACAATCAGAGCGGCCTAATTGCTACTCGCCTAGCTGACCACCCAGCTTTCATCATCCCGACGATTCTCCCCCTCTCAAACTGCGACAACTGCTAATATTGTCTTCGAACACGGCGTAATGGCATGTCTATCTCAGCTCTTCCTTTGTAAATGATTCAGCACACTGAAACAAGCTTTGGTTACCTGTTTTATACTCCACAGAGTACGATGTTCAACGCCCTCTACCGGCTATACGTAATGCGCAATCACGCTGCATTTCTAATCATTTGCATATCTCCCCGACATGTACCTTCATTGCAAGTTTCGTTACGATCCCGCAATTATTTCTTGGTGCGCTAATTTTTTTGTCCATGAGTGTATATAGGTTAGTACCAATAACAACATGTTTCATTTAATATATTGAAATATATCACAGTACTGATGTATTTTGTTATCTCTCATGTAATTTACAAATTTAAAAATGGGAGGTGAAAGGGCCTCATAAGTGGAATAGCCTAGGGCCTCTTTTCATCTAAATCTGGACCTGTTTGTTATACATTAATTATTATTAATACATTTATTTCGATTCTTGAAGAAAGATGTTAAATTCTAAAAAATTTGCAAAAAACTGGTTGCAATGTGAAACCTAAACTTCCGCATTTCCAAAACAAAGCAAAAAATTTCGTTTTAAATTCGAAGAGTGCATTTTGTAATTTATGTAAAAAATCATTGCATGCTTTATATACCTGTGATTTATTTTTGAAAATGAACCCTATCGAAAGATTTAATTTCGTTAAAAGACATAAGCTCTGCCTTAATTGCTTATCTCAATCGCATCAGTTAAATAACTGCAATTCAAAATATGCATGCAAATTCTGCAAATCGAAAGGTCATAATTATCCATTGCATAGAACGCAGAATGCTGTTCCTTTAGTGCCGGTGCACACTTGCGGCAAAAGTACTCGGGACGCTGCGCTATTTTCAATCCGATAAGAAGAAATGCAGATCAACTGCTGTTGGGATTCACACGCGCCGCCGGTGTCTATCTGCCGCCGGCGCCACTCCGAGGTCGCCGCAGGTTCCTGTGGAACGCGCGGCACATTCCTGTAACCCGATAGCTGGTAGTACTCATTAATCTACTAGGGAGTGCACATCTTCCGCAGCGTTTTATCTCCTATCGAGCTTGTGAAGTCTCTTTACACGATGTCTGATGAAAATGTGGATGTCGAACTTTTCATCGACGAAGTAAAATCTCGCCCGAAAATTTGGGATGTTAGTCATGAGGACTATAAAGACCGAATAAAGAAACAGTCTGCTTGGGAAAATATTTGTGAAACCATTAATGAGAACTTCAGCCAAAAAAGAGAATGAAAAAAATGCAACCAGTAAATATAATTTTTTACAACTTTTATTAAAATAAGTACACTAGATAACAAAACTTTTAGATGGTCAAGTATTTAAGTTTATTTTAAGTGGGTCGTCCGAAAATAATTAAAATCTTTTCACCATCTTCCCTGAGATCCATCAAGTATTCATTAAACGCTCCCTTCAAGTACTTCTAGCTGTTTGTATGGATGGATCCAGTGCTTCCTTTTTCTAATTCTATTTTTACGATTAACATGCTTGTAGACTAAGTAAGAAAATACAACTTTTTTTCTTAAATAATTGGGAGCGCGTACGATCCATCTCGGTTGGTGGCAAATGAGAGAATGCCGCTGACGCCTATCACCGCGAAAGTGTGCACTGGAATCTGCGTTCCACGCAGATTGAAAATAACGCAGCGTCCCGAGTACTTTTGCCGCAAGTGTGCACCGGCACTTAGAGACTGTGGCAACCCTTGAGGAATTCGCAAATACAGACATCTGTTCTGCTTTAAATCAAATTGATAGCAGACATGATGACGCCGATGAATCTCGAACACTCTCTTCGTGTTTTGCAATTAAAAAGAAAAATGTGATTTTGGCTACTGCGATTGTTTACGTAAGAAATAAAAATGGATCTCTCGTGAAGGCGCGTGCAATACTTGATTCTGGCAGTCAAATATCAGCTGTCTCCATAAATTTTGCAAACATTCTAGGTTTGAAGCAAAGTAGAATAAATATGTCAATTTTGAGTTTAGCAGGCAGATCAATTAGTATAAAAAAGGAAACAACTGCCATGATTTCGAATTTCAATGAAACATTTTCGGCGTCTGTAGAACTGTTAAACTTACCCAAGGTCACTGATTTAATGCCAGCTTCTGCTATAGATATTTCGCAGCTGCGCATTCACAAAATATAATTTTAGCTGACCCTAATTTTTATAAACCTTCTAAGGTTGACATTTTAATTGGTGCTCAATTATTCTTCAATATTTTGAGGGCTAACACAATCCACATTACTAGCTCTTTAATTATGAAAGAAACTGTGTTTGGCTATATAGTTAGCGGAACAATAAGGGGTTCGTCAGAACCAAAACATTGTGGTTTCATCTTCCAATTAGATGAATTAGAACAAAATGTTAAAAAATTTTGGAACTTAGAAAATATGGAAGATTTATCCAGTTTAAGGGATGATGAAATGGAATGTGAAAAAATCTTTTGTGAAACGTATCGTAGGGATGAATTTACAGGGAAATACACTGTAAACCTACCAATAAAGGAAAATTTTTGAATTTGGGAAATTCTAAAAATTTGACTTAAACTCGATTAGAAGGTTTATGGAAAAGATTAGATAAAAACCCTGAAATGAAGAAACTTTATACTGATTTCATGAAGGAATTCGAAACATTAAGGCATAGGGAGGAAGTGACATTGACAGATAATTTAAATTGCTGTATAATGCCCCATCATGCAGTCTTAAGAGAAGATAGCACCACAACTAAGCTGCGTGTGGTCTTTGACGCCTCGGCGCCTTCGTGGAATGGGATTTCATTAAATAATTGCTTTCTCAAAGGTGGTGTTGTTCAAGATGATTTATTTTCGATACTTTTGAGATTTCGTAAGCATAAAATAGCCTTTGTTGCGGACGTACAAAAAATGTAGGGACAAATTTCGGTAAATCCGGAACAAAGAAACTTGCAGTGTATATTATGGAAGAACAATTCTAAGGAAGAGGTAAAATTATTTCAATTGAAAACGGTTACGTAAGGTACTGCAAGTGCTCCATTTTTGGCCACTAGAGTATTAAAACAATTGGCCCTTGATGAAAGGGACCATTTTCCCTTAGCTTCAATTGCTACACTGTCGGACTTTTACGTAGATGACGTCTTAACAGGTGCAGATGATATTGCTACTGCACTTGAGTTGCAACAACAATTAACAAAAATGTTAAATAGTGGGGGTATGGTACTCCACAAATGGTGTTCGAATGAACAAGAATTACTAAATCATGTTTCGGTCAATCAAAAGGAATATGACTTCGTGGAAACTAATAACACCGTAAAAACACTTAGTGTAAGATGGGAGCAAAAATAACACAATTTTTATCTTAAGATCTCGTTAGGTTCAGGCTCTCCTATGAAACGTTCAGTTTTGTCAGGAATAGCTCGTCTTTTCGACCCTTTGAGACTGTTAGGTCCAGTTATCCCGCAAGCTAAAATATTATGCAAAAATTATGACAGATGAAAATTGACTGGAACGATGAGCTGCCATATGAAGAAGGGGATCAATGGAAAACATTTCGTAGAAAATTTTTGGAACTTAGAATTAAAATACCCCGCTCCGTGCTGATGAATCCTGTCACAGTAATCGAACTTCGTGGATTTTCAGATGCGGTAAAAGAAGCATATGGAGCAGTCGTTTACCTCGTTGTATTTCGTCGTTGTATTAATAGCACGGGAGAAATTAAAGTTAGTCTTTTTTGCAGTAAATCAAGAATCGCTCCAGTAAAGGAAATTACTATTCCGCGTCTAGAATTATTCGGTGCGGTTCTTTTGGCAAAATTAGTGGAGAAGGCGATAGATGCTATAAGCGTTAACATTAGTAAGGTGGTTTTGTACACAGACTCACAAATTGTATTGGCATGGATTGCAAGGCCACCATCACAGTTGAAATTGTTTGTGAAAAATCCTGTTAGCATAATTCAAGAGCATACAGAATTAAAATGGTGGAGGCATGTCACCTCAAAAGAAAATCCTCCTGATGTGCTTTCAAGAGGTATCGATCCAAATAAAATTGAAACGTGCAAGATGTGGTGGAACGGTCCCTCATTTTTGCACTTAGATACAGAAGATGAACCTAGTAATATTGAACCTATAAAAGACACAGAGCTTTATTCAGGTGAATTGAAAGAGGTGCCCAGTGAACTTAATGCCTTTGTACAAAAACTAGAACCTCTTGATATTATTAACAACTGTTCGTCATATTTCAAACTTCTAAGAGTAGTCGCATGGTGTTTAAGCTTCATTAAAGCCGCAAGGTGCCCTAAATTAGTTGGTTGTTTATCAAGCGATGAACTGTCTCAGGTCCTTGTGTCTATCGTAAAGAGCATTCAAGCAACAGCGTTTCCTGAAGAAATCCAATGTTTAAGGAAGGGCAAGCCTTTGCCGAATGCTAGTAACTTATTGAACTTGTGCCCAATTTCTAGATTCTCAAGGAGTATTGCGAGTTGGTGGACGATTAAAGAACTCTCTATTAGGACTCCAGCAGAAACATCCAATGTTAATTCCAAATAAGCATAATTTTACTAATATTGTTATTAATCATTATCATTTTTTTGTATTTTCATTTAGGAGCAAAAGGAACTCTGTCATTTATTCGTTCCAAATTTTGGATAGTTAAGGGCAGAAATATTGTCAGAAGGGAAATAAACCAATGTATAGTTTGCCGAAAGGTAAGTTCAAAGGGATCTTAACAAGCAATGGGAGACTTGTCTGCTGCGCGAATTACCTCTACCAGAGTATTTAGTTAAATAGGTGTAGATTTTGCAGGACCCTTCACCATAAAAACCTTTTCCGGCAAAAACAAGAATTTTAATAAATGTTTTGTTTGTATTTTTATTTGTTTTGCTGTTAAGGTTGTTCATTTTGGAATTGTTCATAGTTTAACCAAAGAGGACTTCCTTGCTGCTTTAAAAAGATTTGTATCGCGAAGAGCAAAATCTTTTCAAATTTGTAGTGATAATGGCACCAATTTTGTTGGAGCCAATAATGAATTGCATAAAATTATTATTAAAGATTTGTTTAAGGGAAATAAGGAAAACATAGAAGAATATCTTGCTAGAGAAGGAATAAGGTGGAACTTTAATCCCTCCTCGGCTCCTCATTTCGGAGGCCTCTGGGAGGCGGGAATAAAATCTTTGAAATATCATTTAAAAAAAGTTATTGGTAATTCTATTTTAAGTCACGAAGAATTTTTGACATTAGTCACACAGATTGAGGCGGTTCTCAATTTAAGACCTCTTTGTCCCTTGTCCAATGATCCCAATGATATTTCAGTTCTCACCGCTGCACATTTCTTAGTCGGATCATCTTTGGTTGCTTTACCTGATCCTGACTACCTTGAAATTCCCATGAACAGACTAAATTTGCACAATTATTTTGGAAAAGGTGGTCTAACGAATATTTGAATAGACTTCAACAAAGACCAAAAGGGTTCAGGGGATAAGAGAATTTCAAGGAAGGTAATTTAGTGCTAGTTAAAAATTCGGATAATGCAGGATACCTAAAATGGCATCTTGCAAGAATTGTCAAGACACATGAGGGTAAGCACAATATTACGAGAGTCGTTACAATTAAGGATAAAACTGAAACATTTCAGCGTCCAGTGACAAAAATTGCATCCTTACCATTTGTAAATTAATTCAAGTTAATGTCCTGTAATAAGTATTGTCATAGAATATTATGGATAGACCATGTAAATTTATGTTTGAGTATCTATATTTGTGTAATATTGATGAATGTAATTTTTGTAATTGTTGTAGTTTCTAAATGTAACTAGTAATTTCAAATGTTTGTAGTGTAAAATTTTCTTTTTGATGTAACTGTTGTAAAGCCCATTCACCATTACAACGGGGGCAGGATGTTAGCGTCCTTTTTAGCGCAATTCTGTGCCATTTGGCGAATTGGCTGCTCGCCAAGTCTTTTGCTTGGGAGTTCCCGAAAATGTTAGAAAATAGAATGTGATTATAAAATGTGGACGGATGTTTGGTTTGTTCCACAGTTGTATCCAATAATGATTTCTTAGTAGTGTTCTGTTTCGAGGTGTTGACGAATTTAATAAATGTTTGTTACTAGAATTACAGTCTGCTTATTATCGATTATAAAATTTAAAAACTAACGTCAACAATATATGTTTCTAATGTCCCCTGGCTCGTAGTTCCAGACCCAGGTCCATATAGGCTTCGGGCTGAAGTATGCGGCTCTTTTTTATAACGCACCACAAGGGTCGGAGTCCGTCTTACCTAACTAACACCTCAATTTTGACCAGGCACCCCCAGGGGTGACATCTGGGGAAATTGTACCCTTACCCATCTTCTCTGACATCATAGAGACACTTTCCGCTCTACGGATTTAACGTGATCATATCCGGTCTAGATACGGAGGTATTTAATGCCGCTCGTCGAGATTATATATATATATATATATATATATATATATATATATATATATATATATATATATATATGTGTGTGTGTGTGTGTGACAGGCGTTTGATTTACGCCTGCTATAAGATATCAATTGCAGTCTTCTTCGTTTAGCAGTCCATGGCACAGAGGGAAGGCAGACACCCAAAATAAGTACTCAGTATCGTCCAATTTTATTAGATTTTATTCGGTTCAACTTCACGTTAACCACTTCTCCAAAATCTGCACGTTTCAGCACTCGCCATTTTCAAATTCGTGGACCCGGCTAACGCACGTCCACTATCAACTAGTTAATCCCACGTTCTGCGTATTTCTAAGTCTTCATTAACGCTTCTACCCTTATGGCGCATGCGCAAAGCACCACCTGGAAAATTATAGAAGCATTTGTTTCCGCGACAAACCCTATACATCTATCTAAAAATAAATTCCCTCCATGGAACTTCAATATCACGAATCGAAGGTCAACTAACCAAACGGGGAAAAACCCTTTATCTAGACACGTTTAACCAATTATTTTCATATTAGATTTCACTATTATTAAGCCCCCTGTAATTTTCAATTAATGTTTTGACATATATTTATATATATATGAAATAATAAGGAAACTTGACAACTTTGTAGTCATATAACCGGGTAGTTGTAATCGTAACAAGCGGTAGCGAGTGGCGAGGCATATGGATGCAGGCACGCTGGAGAGAAATAGACACTTTCAGAATGACGGAGGACTCAGCTATATTCCTAAATGTTTTTATTGCAAGGAAGTTTCTTGATGGACCTCCCTACATCAAACATTTTTACAGATCACTTTTTTCAGGAAAATTCCCGACAGTGCAACGGTGCGACATATTTGTCGGAGTAGAGCAGGACGCAAAAGGCACATCGCGGTTAGCGGGGACGGGGCTCGTCAGCACATATTGACAGCAGAGAAACACTACATCTTTACTGTTTGGGAGCAGACACACAAAAAGCTGCCAAGAGACGCTCAGATCTCGAAAGGTAGAGGCGCGCTGAACTTTAATTGGTCTGAATTCATCACCTGACCATGAGGCGTCATATCTCGTGATCGTCGAAAGTTCTCCAATCTAATATAACTGTTATATAAGTTGTCAGCGCGTGGCTTTAGGGGAAAAACTAATAGGTTATTTCGGTTCAAATTAAGGGGCGATGCTTTATTGCGATAGGGCAACATTAATAAAGGAAAATTATTTTTAGAACGTTATTCTTTCAGTTTCCTCACCTCCGGAAAAGACTTGCGTGAGGGGCCGGCTCCCTCAGCAAGGCTCTCCATCAGGCGAGAACCGCGTAACTAAAGAGTAATCTATATATATAAAACGCGTAGGTATGCGGCACAAAAAACGACGATATTTATACACTCCGAATGGCAACGGCTGCAACTACTGGATGTAAACATTAGCTGCAATCCGCAATTTGAAACCGCGTGTGTGTACTGTCGACATTTGTTACAACCGGTGATTTACGCAAGATGGATTTATACGGATTAATCAGGAATTCTCGAAAGCGAGCTGCAAGATTAAGCGAAAATACTGAACAGTCTCAAGAAAGAAAGAGAATCAGAAATCTTTCATTAAGAGACAGGCGTGAAAGGGAGAGCATTAATGATCGCGAGGTTAGGCTTAATCGTCGCCGGCATAATAGCAACCGACAGCCAGTTATGGGTGACGTTGATGAGCATGATTGTGGAAGCCTAACGGAAAGATGCGTTTTTTGTCAAGCTCTTTATTGGAAAGGCGAAGAAAATAGCAGAAAAAAATTTACGGCATGCTGTCATGATGGTAAAGTGTCTCTGACATCGCTTTCTGAAGTTCCCGATGTTTTGAGGGATTTACTGTGCAGTGATTCAGATGAAGCGAAGAACTTTAGACAGCATATTAGATCCTATAATGCTGCTTTAGCATTCGCATCAATGGGGGCTGAAATAAAATTGCAACCTGGAAGTGGGCCATTTTGCTTCCGAATTCATGGGCAAATATATCACAGGGTTTCGTCACTTTATTCAAACGAACACAATAAACCTGGGTATGGACAACTGTACATATATGATTCCAGTGAAGCAAACGCTTATCGCATGAAAAATAATGAAGGCTGCTTGCCAACTCTGATGGAAAAATTAGATGCATTATTACGAGCTATTAATCCATTTGCTGAGTCATACTTACAGATGCATGAGTTAATACAAAGTAATCAAACTGCAAATGTAAAAATGGTTTTCATGGAACATCCGGACTTAGACCTGCGAAGATATAATGCACCTACATCAAAAACTGAAGTTGCTGCCATATTTGTTGGAGATGATGGTGAACCTCCTGGTAATCGAGACATTTGTATCTATCCAAAGGCAGATCACTGTATAAATATTTCTCCCATGAACCAATGTTGTGATCCTATGGTATACCCTTTGCTGTTCCCAAGAGGAGAAAGTGGGTGGTGTGATGGAATGCAGCATGTTGAAGAAAGGCGCTCAGCTAAACGGTTCCGAGTAACACAACTGCAATACTATGCATACAGACTTTCCATCCGTAGTGGTTTTAGCATTTTGCACAGTAGTGGAAAACTATTCCAACAGTACATTGTTGATGCATATGTTAAAACTGAAGGATCACGTCTAAACTACATTCGAATGAACCAAAAGAATTTGAGAGTTGAATTGTATAGTGGCCTTTTAGATGCCTTAGAATCCCGTGCTCGAAATGCAAATTTGCGAACAGGCAAATTAATGATTCTGCCATCTACATTTCAAGGAAGTGCAAGATATATGCAGCAAAATTACCAAGATGCGATGGCAATGGTACGGAAATTTGGACGACCAGATTTATTTATAACTTTCACCTGCAACCCTGCATGGCCCGAAATCCTAAACGCAATTGAACATCCTTAGCGACCTGAAAACAGACCAGATATTGTTGTTCGCGTTTTCAAAATGAAACTGTCAGAATTATTAGATGATATTTTGAAACGCAACATTTTCGGCATTGTTACTGCTTACATATACGTAATTGAATTTCAGAAACGAGGGTTACCTCATGCACACATTTTCTTAACATTAGACTCAAACTCAAAAATACGTACAAATGATGATATCGACAAATATGTAAGTGCAGAGTTACCTGATATTGTTACTAATGCAAGATTATTTGAAATTGTAACAAAATGCATGATACATGGGCCTTGCGGTACATTAAATCCAAATTCTCCATGCATGAGAGATTCAAATACATGCTGCAAAAATTATCCGAAAGAAGTGAATGAGAGAACTGAAGAAAATGTTAACGGATATCCTGTCTACAGAAGAAGGGCCATAGAACCAGTGAAAGTTGGTCGGCATGATATTGATAACCGATGGGTCGTACCATATAATCCTTGGTTATTAAAGAAGTTTAATGCCCATATTAATGTTGAGGTATGTGCTTCAGTCAAAAGCGTTAAGTATTTATACAAATATGTATATAAAGGGCATGATGCTGCTTCTGTCAGGCTGCAAAATGATGATGTTATCCATCATAATGAAATTTTAACCTTCCTTGATGGTAGATATGTAAGTGCTCCTAAGGCGATGTGGCGTTTGAATGAGTTCTCCATGTCTGAAAAATCCCATGTTGTGCAGAGATTAGCAGTCCATTTGCCAGAACAACACCACATATATTATGAAGAAGGAAGGGAAGAAGAGGCTATTGCACGAGCATCAATTAAACAAACAACTTTAACTGCATGGCTTCAGCTAAACTGCACAGATGAAGAATTGCGAAACTATACTTACCCTGACATTCCATTTTACTATGTCTTTGACAAAAATGAAACAAGATGGAAAAAAGGCAAAGAGGGGGACACAAAGTGATTGGAAGAATGCCAGTTGTTAGCATACAGGATACTGAGCGATATTATCTCAGAATGTTGTTGCTGCACAAACCTGGTGCTATGAGTTTTGACGATTTAAAAACTGTACGAGGAGTAGTTTGTGAGACGTTTCAAATGGCATGTAAACAGCTTGGATTTCTTGAAGGAGATGAACACTGGCATGAAACTTTATCTGATGCAGCAAGGACCAACGTGCCACATTATCTAAGAGTGCTTTTTTGTATTATTTGTGCATTTGGAGAAGTAGAAAATGTTCCTGAACTTTGGACTCAACATAAAGACTCTCTGTGTGAAGATTTTATACACAGATATTCTGAAGAGACTGGGCCTCAATATGCTTTAGCTGAAATGAATATACTTCAGATATAGGTATTCTGTGTCCATTTCGCTACGATGTAGTACAAGAGCAAACCAAAGCCCATATTAACACACAAAAACTGAACGTAGAGCAAAGATTTGTAGTCGATAGTGTTCTTGCTGCAATATATGGCAATCAAAATAATGGCCCAAAGCATTTCTTTTTAGATGGACCTGCAGGTACTGGAAAAACTTTTGTTTACATAACATTATTGCATACAATTAGAGGAAGAGGTGATCATGCTACTCCTGTTGCATCAACAGGGATAGCTGCAACTTTATTACCGGGTGGAAGAACCGCTCACTCCATCTTCAAAATACCATTAATTCTGAATGCAACCTCTACATGCAGTTTGAAACCTAATACAGCCGAAGCAAAACTATTATTGGAAACAAAATTAATATTGTGGGATGAAGCTCCAATGACCCATATTCATGCCTTTCTAGCAGTAGACAGACTACTTCAAGATGTCACAAAATGTAAAAAACCTTTTGGTGGAAAAGTTGTTCTCCTTGGTGGGGATTTCAGACAAGTGCTGCCTGTTATATTAAGAGGCTCAAGATCTCTTACAATTGCCAGCTGTTTAAAGAAGCACAGATTTTGGTCTGTATTTCAAGTGATGAGCCTCAAAGAAAATATGCGCACTCTGGAAACTGAAAGAGAATTTGCAGCTTGGCTTTTAGATGTTGGGGAAGCCAAAAATGGAGAAAAAGTTGCACTTCCATCTCTATGTTATCCTCCCATTCAAGATTCAGTAAACCTATTGTATAATGACATAGATTTTGCAGCTGTGACTCCTCAACAGCTTAAAATGCGTGCCATTCTCACAGTTACAAATGAACTGTCAATGGAAATTAATAAGAGAGTACTAAATTGTTTACCAGGATCTGAGGTTGTTTATGAAAGTATGGATACAGTATTAAGTGAAGATCCCCAAGGTACGCTTACATACCCCGAGGAATTTTTAAATAGCTTGACTCCAACAGGAATGCCACCTCATAAACTCAGCGTTAAGTGTGGAGCAATTATCATGCTTTTGAGAAATTTGGCTCCTTCTAAAGGTCTTTGCAATGGTACACGTCTAATAGTTACCAATTTGCAGCGTAACATCATAGAGACAAGGAAAATTGAAAATGATGACAGTGAAACTTTCTTCATACCTCGAATTTACCTAATTCTATCAGATACAAATATGCCCTTTAAATTTAAGCGTAAGCAGTTCCCTATCCGTTTTGCATTTTCTATGACTATAAATAAGTCACAAGGACAAACTTTTGACAAAATATGTTTGGACTTATCAAGTCCAGTTTTTAGTCATGGACAATTGTATGTAGGTCTATCTAGAGTCCGTTCTTTCAATTCTCTCTCTGTGGTATCTCCAACTTCTGAAATATTCAACTGCGTTTATCAAGAAGTATTATGAATATAGTTGTAATCAACACTACATACAAAGAGTGATATAATCCACACTATTTTAGTACTTCCTGAATTTTTACTCCATTTTATACGTCAAGAAATTTTTCCAACAATTTTTCATTTTCCACCAATTTTTTTTCAAACACTTTATTTCATATATTTAAATGTAGATATCTGAATTGTGAACAATAGTACATACAGAGTGTGATGTAATCCACACTATTTTAGTACTTGCTAAATTTTTATTCCATTTTATACGTCAAGAAATTTTTCCAACAATTTTTTATTTCATATTCTGAATTGTGAGCAATAGTACATACAGAGAGTGGTGTAATCCACACTATATTTTAGTACTTGCTAAATTTTTATTCCATTTTATACGTCAAGAAATTTTTCCAACAATTTATTATTTCATATTCTGAATTGTGAGCAATAGTACATACAGAGAGTGATGGAATCCACACTATATTTTAGTACTTGTTAACTTTTTATTCCATTTTATACGTCAAGAAATTTTTCCAACAATTTATTATTTCATATATTTAAGTGTAGAATCTGAATTGTGAGCAATAGTACATACAGAGAGTGGTGCAATCCACACTATATTTTAGTACTTGCTAAATTTTTATTCCATTTTATACGTCAAGAAATTTTTCCAACAATTTATTATTTCATATTCTGAATTGTGAGCAATAGTACATACAGAGAGTGATGGAATCCACACTATATTTTAGTACTTGCTAACTTTTTATTCCATTTTATACGTCAAGAAATTTTTCCAACAATTTATTATTTCATATATTTAAGTAAAATCTGAATTGTGAGCAATAGTACATACAGAGAGTGGTGTAATCCACACTATATTTTAGTACTTGCTAAATTTTTATTCCATTTTATACGTCAAGAAATTTTTCCAACAATTTATTATTTCATATTCTGAATTGTGAGCAATAGTACATACAGAGAGTCATGGAATCCACACTATATTTTAGTACTTGCTAACTTTTTATTCCATTTTATACGTCAAGAAATTTTTCCAACAATTTATTATTTCATATATTTAAGTAATATCTGAATTGTGAGCAATAGTACATACAGAGAGTGGTGCAATCCACACTATATTTTAGTACTTGCTAAATTTTTATTCCATTTTATACGTCAAGAAATTTTTCCAACAATTTATTATTTCATATTCTGAATTGTGAGCAATAGTACATACAGAGAGTGATGGAATCCACACTATATTTTAGTACTTGCTAACTTTTTATTCCATTTTATACGTCAAGAAATTTTTCCAACAATTTATTATTTCATATATTTAAGTAAAATCTGAATTGCGAGCAATAGTACATACAGAGAGTGGTGCAATCCACACTATATTTTAGTACTTGCTAAATTTTTATTCCATTTTATACGTCAAGAAATTTTTCCAACAATTTATTATTTCATATATTTAAGTAAAATCTGAATTGTGAGCAATAGTACATACAGAGAGTGGTGCAATCCACACTATATTTTAGTACTTGCTAAATTTTTATTCCATTTTATACGTCAAGAAATTTTTCCAACAATTTATTATTTCATATTCTGAATTGTGAGCAATAGTACATACAGAGAGTGATGGAATCCACACTATATTTTAGTACTTGCTAACTTTTTATTCCATTTTATACGTCAAGAAATTTTTCCAACAATTTATTATTTCATATATTTAAGTAAA
This sequence comes from Dolomedes plantarius, assembly GCA_907164885.2. Taxonomy (NCBI): domain Eukaryota; kingdom Metazoa; phylum Arthropoda; class Arachnida; order Araneae; family Dolomedidae; genus Dolomedes; species Dolomedes plantarius. Next base: position 190,908,758 of record OU015496.1, on the reverse strand, counting down.
ATCTGAATTGTGAGCAATAGTACATACAGAGAGTGGTGCAATCCACACTATATTTTAGTACTTGCTAAATTTTTATTCCATTTTATACGTCAAGAAATTTTTCCAACAATTTATTATTTCATATTCTGAATTGTGAGCAATAGTACATACAGAGAGTGATGGAATCCACACTATATTTTAGTACTTGCTAACTTTTTATTCCATTTTATACGTCAAGAAATTTTTCCAAGAATTTATTATTTCATATATTTAAGTAAAATCTGAATTGTGAGCAATAGTACATACAGAGAGTGGTGCAATCCACACTATATTTTAGTACTTGCTAAATTTTTATTCCATTTTATACGTCAAGAAATTTTTCCAACAATTTATTATTTCATATATTTAAGTAAAATCTGAATTGTGAGCAATAGTACATACAGGGAGTGGTGCAATCCACACTATATTTTAGTACTTGCTAAATTTTTATTCCATTTTATACGTCAAGAAATTTTTCCAACAATTTATTATTTCATATTCTGAATTGTGAGCAATAGTACATACAGAGAGTGATGGAATCCACACTATATTTTAGTACTTGCTAACTTTTTATTCCATTTTATACGTCAAGAAATTTTTCCAACAATTTATTATTTCATATATTTAAGTGTAGAATCTGAATTGTGAGCAATAGTACATACAGAGAGTGGTGCAATCCACACTATATTTTAGTACTTGCTAAATTTTTATTCCATTTTATACGTCAAGAAATTTTTCCAACAATTTATTATTTCATATATTTAAGTAAAATCTGAATTGTGAGCAATAGTACATACAGAGAGTGGTGCAATCCACACTATATTTTAGTACTTGCTAAATTTTTATTCCATTTTATACGTCAAGAAATTTTTCCAACAATTTATTATTTCATATTCTGAATTGTGAGCAATAGTACATACAGAGAGTGATGGAATCCACACTATATTTTAGTACTTGCTAACTTTTTATTCCATTTTATACGTCAAGAAATTTTTCCAACAATTTATTATTTCATATATTTAAGTAAAATCTGAATTGTGAGCAATAGTACATACAGAGAGTGGTGCAATCCACACTATATTTTAGTACTTGCTAAATTTTTATTCCATTTTATACGTCAAGAAATTTTTCCAACAATTTATTATTTCATATTCTGAATTGTGAGCAATAGTACATACAGAGAGTGATGGAATCCACACTATATTTTAGTACTTGCTAACTTTTTATTCCATTTTATACGTCAAGAAATTTTTCCAACAATTTATTATTTCATATATTTAAGTAAAATCTGAATTGTGAGCAATAGTACATACAGAGAGTGGTGCAATCCACACTATATTTTAGTACTTGCTAAATTTTTATTCCATTTTATACGTCAAGAAATTTTTCCAACAATTTATTATTTCATATATTTAAGTGTAGAATCTGAATTGTGAGCAATAGTACATACAGAGAGTGGTGCAATCCACACTATATTTTAGTACTTGCTAAATTTTTATTCCATTTTATACGTCAAGAAATTTTTCCAACAATTTATTATTTCATATTCTGAATTGTGAGCAATAGTACATACAGAGAGTGATGGAATCCACACTATATTTTAGTACTTGCTAACTTTTTATTCCATTTTATACGTCAAGAAATTTTTCCAACAATTTATTATTTCATATATTTAAGTAAAATCTGAATTGTGAGCAATAGTACATACAGAGAGTGGTGTAATCCACACTATATTTTAGTACTTGCTAAATTTTTATTCCATTTTATACGTCAAGAAATTTTTCCAACAATTTATTATTTCATATTCTGAATTGTGAGCAATAGTACATACAGAGAGTGATGGAATCCACACTATATTTTAGTACTTGCTAACTTTTTATTCCATTTTATACGTCAAGAAATTTTTCCAACAATTTATTATTTCATATATTTAAGTGTAGAATCTGAATTGTGAGCAATAGTACATACAGAGAGTGGTGCAATCCACACTATATTTTAGTACTTGCTAAATTTTTATTCCATTTTATACGTCAAGAAATTTTTCCAACAATTTATTATTTCATATTCTGAATTGTGAGCAATAGTACATACAGAGAGTGATGGAATCCACACTATATTTTAGTACTTGCTAACTTTTATACTTCAAGAAATTTTTCCAACAATTTATTATTTCATATATTTAAGTGTAGAATCTGAATTGTGAGCAATAGTACATACAGAGAGTGGTGTAATCCACACTATATTTTAGTACTTGCTAAATTTTTATTCCATTTTATACGTCAAGAAATTTTTCCAACAATTTATTATTTCATATTCTGAATTGTGAGCAATAGTACATACAGAGAGTGATGGAATCCACACTATATTTTAGTACTTGTTAACTTTTTATTCCATTTTATACGTCAAGAAATTTTTCCAACAATTTATTATTTCATATATTTAAGTGTAGAATCTGAATTGTGAGCAATAGTACATACAGAGAGTGGTGCAATCCACACTATATTTTAGTACTTGCTAAATTTTTATTCCATTTTATACGTCAAGAAATTTTTCCAACAATTTATTATTTCATATATTTAAGTGTAGAATCTGAATTGTGAGCAATAGTACATACAGAGAGTGGTGCAATCCACACTATATTTTAGTACTTGCTAAATTTTTATTCCATTTTATACGTCAAGAAATTTTTCCAACAATTTATTATTTCATATATTTAAGTGTAGAATCTGAATTGTGAGCAATAGTACATACAGAGAGTGGTGCAATCCACACTATATTTTAGTACTTGCTAAATTTTTATTCCATTTTATACGTCAAGAAATTTTTCCAACAATTTATTATTTCATATTCTGAATTGTGAGCAATAGTACATACAGAGAGTGATGGAATCCACACTATATTTTAGTACTTGCTAACTTTTTATTCCATTTTATACGTCAAGAAATTTTTCCAACAATTTATTATTTCATATATTTAAGTGTAGAATCTGAATTGTGAGCAATAGTACATACAGAGAGTGGTGCAATCCACACTATATTTTAGTACTTGCTAAATTTTTATTCCATTTTATACGTCAAGAAATTTTTCCAACAATTTATTATTTCATATATTTAAGTGTAGAATCTGAATTGTGAGCAATAGTACATACAGAGAGTGGTGCAATCCACACTATATTTTAGTACTTGCTAAATTTTTATTCCATTTTATACGTCAAGAAATTTTTCCAACAATTTATTATTTCATATTCTGAATTGTGAGCAATAGTACATACAGAGAGTGATGGAATCCACACTATATTTTAGTACTTGCTAACTTTTTATTCCATTTTATACGTCAAGAAATTTTTCCAACAATTTATTATTTCATATATTTAAGTGTAGAATCTGAATTGTGAGCAATAGTACATACAGAGAGTGGTGCAATCCACACTATATTTTAGTACTTGCTAAATTTTTATTCCATTTTATACGTCAAGAAATTTTTCCAACAATTTATTATTTCATATATTTAAGTGTAGAATCTGAATTGTGAGCAATAGTACATACAGAGAGTGGTGCAATCCACACTATATTTTAGTACTTGCTAAATTTTTATTCCATTTTATACGTCAAGAAATTTTTCCAACAATTTATTATTTCATATTCTGAATTGTGAGCAATAGTACATACAGAGAGTGATGGAATCCACACTATATTTTAGTACTTGCTAACTTTTTATTCCATTTTATACGTCAAGAAATTTTTCCAACAATTTATTATTTCATATATTTAAGTGTAGAATCTGAATTGTGAGCAATAGTACATACAGAGAGTGGTGCAATCCACACTATATTTTAGTACTTGCTAAATTTTTATTCCATTTTATACGTCAAGAAATTTTTCCAACAATTTATTATTTCATATATTTAAGTGTAGAATCTGAATTGTGAGCAATAGTACATACAGAGAGTGGTGCAATCCACACTATATTTTAGTACTTGCTAAATTTTTATTCCATTTTATACGTCAAGAAATTTTTCCAACAATTTATTATTTCATATATTTAAGTGTAGAATCTGAATTGTGAGCAATAGTACATACAGAGAGTGGTGCAATCCACACTATATTTTAGTACTTGCTAAATTTTTATTCCATTTTATACGTCAAGAAATTTTTCCAACAATTTATTATTTCATATTCTGAATTGTGAGCAATAGTACATACAGAGAGTGATGGAATCCACACTATATTTTAGTACTTGCTAACTTTTTATTCCATTTTATACGTCAAGAAATTTTTCCAACAATTTATTATTTCATATATTTAAGTAAAATCTGAATTGTGAGCAATAGTACATACAGAGAGTGGTGCAATCCACACTATATTTTAGTACTTGCTAAATTTTTATTCCATTTTATACGTCAAGAAATTTTTCCAACAATTTATTATTTCATATTCTGAATTGTGAGCAATAGTACATACAGAGAGTGATGGAATCCACACTATATTTTAGTACTTGCTAACTTTTTATTCCATTTTATACGTCAAGAAATTTTTTCCAACAATTTATTATTTCATATATTTAAGTGTAGAATCTGAATTGTGAGCAATAGTACATACAGAGAGTGGTGCAATCCACACTATATTTTAGTACTTGCTAAATTTTTATTCCATTTTATACGTCAAGAAATTTTTCCAACAATTTATTATTTCATATTCTGAATTGTGAGCAATAGTACATACAGAGAGTGATGGAATCCACACTATATTTTAGTACTTGCTAACTTTTTATTCCATTTTATACGTCAAGAAATTTTTCCAACAATTTATTATTTCATATATTTAAGTAAAATCTGAATTGTGAGCAATAGTACATACAGAGAGTGGTGTAATCCACACTATATTTTAGTACTTGCTAAATTTTTATTCCATTTTATACGTCAAGAAATTTTTCCAACAATTTATTATTTCATATTCTGAATTGTGAGCAATAGTACATACAGAGAGTCATGGAATCCACACTATATTTTAGTACTTGCTAACTTTTTATTCCATTTTATACGTCAAGAAATTTTTCCAACAATTTATTATTTCATATATTTAAGTAATATCTGAATTGTGAGCAATAGTACATACAGAGAGTGGTGCAATCCACACTATATTTTAGTACTTGCTAAATTTTTATTCCATTTTATACGTCAAGAAATTTTTCCAACAATTTATTATTTCATATTCTGAATTGTGAGCAATAGTACATACAGAGAGTGATGGAATCCACACTATATTTTAGTACTTGCTAACTTTTTATTCCATTTTATACGTCAAGAAATTTTTCCAACAATTTATTATTTCATATATTTAAGTAAAATCTGAATTGCGAGCAATAGTACATACAGAGAGTGGTGCAATCCACACTATATTTTAGTACTTGCTAAATTTTTATTCCATTTTATACGTCAAGAAGTTTTTCCAACAATTTATTATTTCATATTCTGAATTTTGAGCAATAGTGCATACAGAGAGTGATGGAATCCACACTATATTTTAGTACTTGCTAACTTTTTATTCCATTTTATACGTCAAGAAATTTTTCCAACAATTTATTATTTCATATATTTAAGTAAAATCTGAATTGTGAGCAATAGTACATACAGAGAGTGGTGCAATCCACACTATATTTTAGTACTTGCTAAATTTTTATTCCATTTTATACGTCAAGAAATTTTTCCAACAATTTATTATTTCATATTCTGAATTGTGAGCAATAGTACATACAGAGAGTGATGGAATCCACACTATATTTTAGTACTTGCTAACTTTTTATTCCATTTTATACGTCAAGAAATTTTTCCAACAATTTATTATTTCATATATTTAAGTAAAATCTGAATTGTGAGCAATAGTACATACAGAGAGTGGTGCAATCCACACTATATTTTAGTACTTGCTAAATTTTTATTCCATTTTATACGTCAAGAAATTTTTCCAACAATTTATTATTTCATATTCTGAATTGTGAGCAATAGTACATACAGAGAGTGATGGAATCCACACTATATTTTAGTACTTGCTAACTTTTTATTCCATTTTATACGTCAAGAAATTTTTCCAACAATTTATTATTTCATATATTTAAGTGTAGAATCTGAATTGTGAGCAATAGTACATACAGAGAGTGGTGTAATCCACACTATATTTTAGTGCTTGCTAAATTTTTATTCCATTTTATACGTCAAGAAATTTTTCCAACAATTTATTATTTCATATTCTGAATTGTGAGCAATAGTACATACAGAGAGTGATGGAATCCACACTATATTTTAGTACTTGCTAACTTTTTATTCCATTTTATACGTCAAAAAATTTTTCCAACAATTTATTATTTCATATTCTGAATTGTGAGCAATAGTACATACAGAGAGTGATGGAAGCCACACTATATTTTAGTACTTGCTAACTTTTTATTCCATTTTATACGTCAAGAAATTTTTCCAACAATTTATTATTTCATATATTTAAGTCTAGAATCTGAATTGTGAGCAATAGTACATACAGATTGTGGTGTAATCCACACTATATTTTAATACTTGCTAAATTTTTATTCCATTTTATACGTCAAGAAATTTTTCCAACAATTTATTATTTCATATTCTGAATTGTGAGCAATAGTACATACAGATAGTGATGGAATCCACACTATATTTTAGTACTTGCTAACTTTTTATTCCATTTTATACTTGAAGAAATTTTTCCAACAATTTATTATTTCATATATTTAAGTGTAGAATCTGAATTGTGAGCATTAGTACATACAGAGAGTGATGTAATCCATACTATATTTTACTGCTTGCTAAATTTTTATTCCATTTTATACGTCAAGAAATTTTTTCCAACAATTTATTATTTCATATATTTAAGTGTAGAATCTGAATTGTGAGCAATAGTACATACAGAGTGTGATGTAATCCACACTATATTTTAGTACTTGCTGAATTTATATTCCATTTTATAAGTGAAGAAATTTTTCCATCAATTTATTATTTCATATATTTAAGTGTAGAATCTGAATTGTGAGCAATAATACATACAGGCTGTGATGTAATCCACACTATATTTTAGTACTTGATGAATTTTACTCCATTTTATAAGTCAAGATATTTTTCCAACAATTTATTGTTTGATATGATAAAATGTGACGTCCAGTGGCACAGTGGTGAAAAGCGTCAAGCTGGCACCCCAGAGGTTCAGGGTTCGACCCTGCGACTGAATAAGGTCGACTCATGCCTTTCATCCCTTGAGTGGGTCGATAAAATGAGGACCAAGCATGCTTGGGAATTAACTGTGGGGGTCCCGTGTCGGGTTGATCAGCTGACCGAGACATGCTGTATGGCCCAAGCCCACGGTCATGAAAGCGGAAATGGGCACCGCAGGCCTTCGTCCACAGTGCTGAAAAGCAGTTCGGACTGATGTGCCATGAGTGGTTAAAAGTATCAAGCTGACACCACAGAGGTCCAGGGTTCGACCCTGCGACTCGGTAAGGTCGACTCATGCCTTTCATCCCTTGAGTGGGTCGATAAAATGAGGACCAAGCATGCTTGGGAATTAACTGTGGGGGTCCCGTGTCGGGTTGATCAGCTGACCGAGACATGCTGTATGGCACCCCAAGCCCACGGTCATGAAAGCGGAAATGGGCACCGCAGGCCTTCGTCCACAGTGCTGAAAAGCAGTTCGGACTGATGTGCCATGAGTGGTTAAAAGTATCAAGCTGACACCACAGAGGTCCAGGGTTCGACCCTGCGACTCGGTAAGGTCGACTCATGCCTTTCATCCCTTGAGTGGGTCGATAAAATGAGGACCAAGCATGCTTGGGAATTAACTGTGGGGGTCCCGTGTCGGGTTGATCAGCTGACCGAGACATGCTGTATGGCACCCCAAGCCCACGGTCATGAAAGCTGAAATGGGCACCGCAGGCGTTCGTCCACAGTGCTGAAAAGCAGTTCGGACTGATATGCCATGAGTGGTTAAAAGCATCAAGCTGACACCACACAGGTCCAGGGTTCGACCCTGCGACTGGGTAAGGTGGACTCATGCCTTTCATCCCTTGAGTGGGTCGATAAAATGAGGACCAAGCATGCTTGGTAATTAACTGTGGGGGTCCCGTGTCGGGTTGACCACCTTACCGAGACATGCTGTATGGCACCCCAAGCCCACGGTCATGAAAGCGGAGATGGGCACCGCAGAACTTCGTCCACAGTGCTGAAAAGCAATTCGGACTGATGTGCCATGAGTTGGTTATGATAAAGTCTAAATATCTTAATTTTGAAAAATTGTACATACATAGAGGGATGTAATTTTTAAAATCATTGGTGTTGGGTTTATCCGTCTTATATTTTACTCCGTTTTGAAGTAATGGAATTTCACATTTTTTAATCACTATGTTATAGAATCAGCCTTATAGTGAATTTTGCAAGGATTAAAATTTTTTTGGCTGAGCTCCCACTACCCCTTAAAAACATACTTTTATGATGGCAGGTAATGGTAACATTCCTTTCATATGTAACTTTCAGTTGAGTTGTTTTGCAAAGGAAAATATAAAACTAAAAGCGACCATGATGGTCACGCAGCGGCTAGTTTTGAATGAAATTCAATAGATTTAAAAAAAAATAATGGATGAAGTTGATACAGTTGTCAGTTTTATTAAGGCTCGTCCACTTAATTCCCGAGTCTTTAAAGTTTAGTGCGAGGAGATGGCAAGTAAACATACAGATCTATTACTACACACAGAAGTACGTTGGTTTATAGGCGTAGCTTCGGGGGGGGGGGGGGGCTCTATATTAGAAAGAGCGCTACCCAAAGTTCATGAAGACCCTTTATACACGATGGTTTGCCATTTTTAATTAGAACTATCGAAAAACTTTGTCTGCATAAGTATGCCGTAGAAAAAGGGAGCAAAATATCAATGGCCTTGTCAGAAATTCATTCTTAACTAAAATCCAGAAATCAGCCAACGACATTTCACTGAAGCTGAGTTTCAGCGTCCCGTCGTTCCTCAATTTTATACATTCCTCCCGAATTTGAAGAGAAAGTGCTTCAATTGAATTTTCGGCATCAGCTAGGACAGGATTTCATATCCAATTGTATTGCTCTGTATTAATTGTAAAAAAAATAGGGATTAAATTTCTCTTGCAATAAACTTAAATGTTGTTGAGTTAGATCTCGAATTAATAGTTTGTTTTTAATCATAGACTTGTAAGTCTTTGGAACATTTTTAGAGATCCTTTTTGTAACTATTTTTGCCAAAGTTCGAGCTTATTTTTAAACCCCAATAACTTGTCGGAACACGTCAGATAATTTTTCGCTTCGTCCTTGCATTTTTTATTAGCCCGTTCATTCGGGTGCTCAAAGATATCAGCTATATACGCAAGTTTGGCCATCTAGTGATAATCTTCAAAAAGTTGGTGTAGTTTGGTCATATTTTGTTTTAACAAATACTCACGAACCTCGTTGCGAAGCTCAAACAATCTAGCTTAAACTGAGGCACGCTCGCCAGGATAGCGAGCGTGCCTCAGTGTATAACAGTGGTTCCCAACCTTGGGTACGCGTACCAGTACCGGTACGTGGACAAGCAGCTACCGGTACGCAAATGTTTTTACAATAAAAAACAAAAATCTATTAAAAATCTGTATTACGAAAAAATAAAAGAAATGACTATAATAACTAATAATCCATACGTTTTAATATTTTAGTTTGGAATTTCGTATCCATTGTTTGTGTTGTAATACTTTATTGGGATTTACCTAATCTCAAAAGATGCCGTCTACACCTGAATGTGTTATCTATGACCGCCCCATAAAAATGTGGCACTCACCTGCGAATTATAACAGTGTCTATAACTGTGTTTGCGAATTTTAACTGTGTCTGAGTTCTACTAAAAATTGTGTTTTGTGTTTCAAACATCTTTAAATTATACAGTTGGCTCTCTGTTTAACGACTTTCAAGGGACCGTGAAAAATCGTCCTTAGGTAGATATCGTCCTTAAACAGAATTTGTGAAAAGATAACATTTTTTTCACTCTTTACAGGCTTAGGACTGTCAATATATTTCTTAATATACTGGGGTGTTTAAAAAAGTTATTTTTATTATCGTTATTATTTTATTCATAAAAAGTTATTTTAAATTACATTTAAAAAAGAATCCAAACAATACAATAAATGAGGTTTTAAAAAGGTCAAAAAGTGTTGATTGCTTCATTTTTCGCCTTGCGTTCGTTATTCTCTTTTTCAGATTTTTTAAAATGTTAAATGTGTCATTTTTTATATTCCATGTAATATAGCGTCGGAGAACATCTAGAGCAGAAGTTGCATCTGTGTAAGACGGTGGCATTGTCTCGTTTTCTGTGTCTTCAACTTCATCTTCTTCGTCTGACACTGTGTTTTCGTTTACTATATCTTCATAAATTTGTTCTACATTTCTGTAATCTGTTGTTAAAACACATTCATCACAATTGTAGAAATCTTGAATTGAAACATCTTCATCTTCAACAAGACTTCTCCATTCTTCAGGGGTAATGTCGTCTTCATTGATTTCTACATCCGTACTTGTGTAGTTTCACTACAAGTACGTTTTGAATTCCAGCAACGCGAAAGAAGTTTTTTATTGTGTATGAAGAAACTTCTTTCCATGCTGATGTTATCATGTGCATTACTTCAAAGATCGTAAATTTTCTAATTTTCATACTGTCAGCCGCATTGTTCATTAATGCATGCTCTTGATTCATGAAACCATTGCAGGACTAGCTTATCAAACTGTTCTGATCGGCCACATTGAATTTTCTACCGATTGGATTTGGATCCCAAACCAAATTTTTGTGCTGCTTCAAGAATTTTCTCTTTGCTTGCTAAAATACCTTTGAGAGTAGACTCGGGTAGCTGAAATTGTCTTGCGAATTGGACTTTTGTTATTCCAACACTTTCTTCCCAGTCTTCAATATCTCCACCTTTTCGTGTAGCGTAAGATGCTTTCACTTTGATGCTATTTTGCTCTGCTCACCTACTATTCGTACTGGATTGAGCTCCTACACACAACCACTAATCCTCTAAACATGAACACCTTCTTCCCGGAAGGAGTGAGAGAGAACTGCTATTGGATAGTTCATAAGTCACATGACAACAGATGGTACGGACAGTAGAGTGATACAGCTCCCGCACTAAGAGCTCCATGAATGAATATTCGATCTTCCGAGTCCCCCCCCCTTTTTTCGCACTGCAACAAGTCTATGATTGCAACATTGTAAACATCAAGGAAATTCCGGGTCTGTTATTGAAACCAAACTTGTTTTCCCCCACAGAAGGTTCCCCTCCTTCAGATAAAATGTTGAAGAAAGTTTATCATGAAAAAAAAAATCGTCGTTAAACAGAAACAACGTCGTCTTTAAATAGAATTTTTTTACGTCGGAGGGACCGGGACTGGGAAATATCGTCTTTAAATAGAGATCGTCGTAAGTAGAGGGTCGTTAAACAGAGAGCCAACTGTATTATTAATCAATTGTAATTGTGTTATTAATAAATATTAAGAAGCTGTTAAGGTAAGTACATTAAACTCAGGAGATTTATTTAAACTGATTTTTTATATATCCAAATTTATTTTGTTCTCCATTGCATTTTATTCCCCCATTTCAAAATTTTTTGTCTACCGGTACGTCATCAAACTGTTTACAACGTACAGGTACGGTACTATAAAAAGGTTGGGAATCCCTGGTGTATAACAATTGGGATTCATAACCTGTTCCCATTTCTTCACAGATTAGTTTAAAAATTTGCTATTTAGGGCACTTGATTTAATGATGTTTATTATACTAATACATACTAATTCATCGATTTCAATAGCTCAGTAGGCAAATGTTTGATCATCAATGCTTCGCTATGTATGCAACAGCGTGTAATTTCTCTATTAGGATTTTGGCAGTTTTAAGCACGAAATAAAACCTTTTTTATTGCCCATCATTGCCGCAGCACCATCCGTGCAAATACTGCTACAATTACTCCATGGAATATCATGGGTTTTGAAAAAATCATCGGTTACTCGGAAAATTTCCTCGCCGGTAGTTTGCTCTGGAAGTTCGTTGTAAAATAGTGCTCTTTTGTGGTTCCTCATCAACGAAGCGTACAATGGCTATCAGTCGTGCTTGGTTTCTTGACGTCTGTTGACTCATCAATCTGAAGTGCAGAACTTCTGAGCCACTTTCAGTTTTCCAATTTGTATTGTTGATATGTTTTTTTAACAGTATTATGGTATAGAGCGGTACTTTTTTCAGCGGCACTTTTTTCACTTCATTAACTTCTCTAGGCCAAAGCATGGATTTAACAATTTTTTATGCATGCTGATTAAACGAGAGAATCACCAATAACATGTGTTTTTTTTCTGATGTACAATTAATCTTGCAACATGGTAACTAGCTTCTAAGGCTTTATCAGAAACTGTGACTGATGACAACCTTAATAGCCTTTGTTTTCATCTTTGATCTAACTGCCTAAGAAAAATGATTTATCCTTCTTATCATAGCTCGATGGTTTGAATTTAGATGATGAAGCAGTTTACTGGTTCGTTAGATAGCATTTGAGAGCCATCCTGTCATTTACTTAAATGTTTTGTCCTTCGTCCTTATTAATAAAAAATAATACTTTGCTTGCCAAGGTAAAAAACAACAAAAAATTTTATAAAATTTTATTCATCATTGCATCGTCTGTAGACCCTCTTTTCTACTGCCCTGCAAGATGCTTACTCACTTTTTCTTGTAGTATGAACTCACGGATTAGCAGCGATCCTATCATTTCACTCCTTTCGTATACTCTGTTTCTATTAGTTTCCATCTGCTTATTACCTGAAAGTCTGCAATTGAGGGCGTGGCCCAGTCATTGCAGTTGCGACCCATTTCCTATGGTCCTATGGTAGATAGCATTTCTCTACAACTGATGCGTTCTGGTTTGGGTGGCGTTTCTTTATCACAGCATGAAAATCCATATCGAATGTAATCTTCGTTATACTTTCTTTCATAAGTGTTCTTTTTTTTTTTACAGCACCACTTGTGCTAGGTTCTTTATTATTTGTCAATAAATGCAAAAATTTTCCTCGTAAATGGTTGTCCATATTTTTTAAGGGTATACCAATAATATTACCCAAAAGTGTGGTATTCGGTGGGACAGCGTCTTTATTCTTTCATGTTCAGATCACGACTTATGTTGAAGGTATATAGATTAATTAGTACAGTTCGCTTTGTACGCTTTTAACTTATCTTACTAATAAAAGAGAGTGTTTGCGTGTGTGTGTGTGTATGCGACCCCCAGGCGAATCTGTGATACTTACAGACGTCAAATTTGGCACACGGGTAGTGCAGACTATGGGAAGGTGCACCTCGAAGCCTGAATTTTAAATTTTATTCTAGAAATTTTTTTATTTTATGTTTTGTGGGATATTTTATGTTTTTTTAACTTCAGATTACGATATCTCGGCAAAAAATGATCGTAGAATTTTGATCTTTTTACAATCTAAGACAACAGACATTTCTCCTTCAAACAAGACCTCATTTGTTTAAAAATAATTTAAAACAGCCTAATATTTTCTTCAAAATATTAAAACCACTTTTTCTATTTTTTTACGCCCTTTTATGCATCTACGGTCGATGTTCTTCGTGTTTTTATCTTACAAAGAAAGTATTTACATCATCTGGAAGATGAAAGCTTTCTCATTCCTATAAACCTCATTTCAAGTCTCTATCTTAAAATTTCGATTTTTAATTGAATTTTAAAGAACGATACTCCAACACAAATTTTCTGCATGGTTCTTCAAACGCGGAGTTTGGTTGAAGAACCTTTTTTTCACCCATAGGCGAGGGGAAGGGGGGGAAGGCTCGAAGAAAGAATAATTCGCCCATTCGTGGAGGGTTGGACCGAACGAAATTTCTCGCTCGGGGGGGGGGGGGAGAATTTTTCTTCTGGCTGTTACTGTTAGCAGGAAGTGGAATACGTAGCCAGAAAATTTAGATACCTTGATTCGTTGTTTTTTAGTGTTTCCATTCTCTGACAATGATTGCTGAAGGGAGCGGGTCCCTAAACCGACAGGCTAGAAGGGCGAAGCCAGTGTCATGGGTTATGTCACAGTATAAATAACATAGAAAATGTCAATTTTTTCTATGTTATTTATACTTTAATCAATTTATAAATTGATTTTGGTTAACAAACATTTTAAAATCCCGGGCAATGCCATCTGTAATTAGGAATACCTCCAGCTTTTCCTTTCTTACAGAACAAAACTCATTTCGGAAGTTTCATTGAAGGTAAAATGAGTAATTTCTGTTGTGGCATCTAAAAAGGTATTTTAAGTAAACAATTAAACTTTGAAGCTAATTCCCATCTTTAACATTACAGTAATAAGCATTACATCTTATTAATAAAAGCGAATGTTTGCGCGCGTGTGTGTGTGTGTGGGCGGCCCCCAGGCGAATCTGTGAAACTTACAGACGTCAAATTTGGCACACGGGTAGTGCAGACTATGGGAAAGTGCACATCGAAGCCCGAATTTTAAATTTTATTCTAGAAATTTTTTTATTTTATGTTTTTTTTAACTTCAGATTACGATATCTCGGTAAAAAATGATCGTAGAATTTTGATCTTTTTACAATCTAAGACTACAGACATTTCTCCTTCAAACAAGACCTCATTTGTTTAAAAATAATTTAAAACAGACTAATATTTTCATCAAAATATTAAATCCACTTTTCCGATAAATTTATGCACTTTTTAGCATCTACGGTCGATGCTCTTCGTGTTTTTATCTTACAAAGAAAATATTTACATCATCTGGAAGATGAAAGCTTTCTCATTCATATAAACCTCATTTCAAGTCTCTATCTTGAAATTTCGATTTTTAATTGAATTTTAAAGAACGATATTTCAACACAAATTTTATGTTGTTCTTTCAACGGGGTACTCTAGGCGTTGGAATCAATCATTCATAAGAAATGCGCATGCGCACAAGGAAACGTTTTATTTACTTTTGTCGGTGTTCACTTTTTCTGTATTCTGTCAATTTTTTTAAAATTTAGTTACTTTTTTGCATATTCTTTCTTTTTATGCTTCTGTCTGAAACTCTGGAATATTTTTTATTATCATTCTAATACTTCGAAACTTAACAATGTTTACCAGGGGTGTTTTAAAACAACTGTTAATTATGTTTGTGTTTAGCTTTGAGAAAAAATAATTTTGTAAAGGTTTTTTTTGGTCTTTTATGCTAAAATAGCACTTACAAATCACAAACAGAAACAAAAACTTACCTGTAAATAGCACACCTTTTTTATAAATTGATCAATTTGAAGTAATTTTTAATGAAATTTAGCTAAAACGCCTATCATTCTGCACAAAATCCTAAAGCTAATATTTTAAACTAATTTTAGCTTTTGATTGTGGAAATTTTTGATGTTAAAACATGTTAACAATGTATTAAACATGCATTATTTTGTACGTCAAATATTGTTGCACATTAATTTTATAGAAATTTATGGTATGACTTTCTTAAGTAGCATGATTTATTTTTTCTCGATGATATCTTTTTCTTAATTGTCATATTTTGAGAACATAACTTTTTTAAATTAAAAAAAACACAAATAACAGTTTAGGTTAACAAGAATTATTGTCAAGAATTATATTTCACATGATTGGACAAGCCACAGGTCAAGAAGTGTTGAAATTAATGGAGGTGAGGTTAATTTTTTTTACATGCAGTAATTTTTTCATGTCCTGATTCATAAATTAGAATCGATAGCTGATTTATACCTCATTTATATTTTTAGAATTTAACTTCTTACTTCTGTTTTAACTTTCCTTTCTATTTTACAATCATGTTTTGTTTTGCTATTATTGAAGTGTGTAAAATATTTTTCATTGCTTATTACGATTTAAAAATTTTTTTTGTACTATTGGCCTGTACTTTTTTATTCATACTGTGTTATTCATACTGTTATTTTTTCTACGTTATTTATACTGTATTTAGTTTTTAAATTGATTTGGCATTGTTTACTTTTCAGCTTTTCCCGAATGATTTTCCGAATCTTTACCCCGGAAAGAGAAGCGAGACTGGAAGAAATCAGACAACAGCAAAGAATAGTTGGACAAAAGCCACAGGATCGTCATGCTTTGTTAGCAAGAGTGTTTCATCAAAAACAAAAATCACTTATGAGTCTCATCACAAAGGCAAAGATTTTTGGAGAAGTTAGGTGTCATATGTACACCCTAATTGCAGTTTTGGCTGATTTAAACTCTGTATTCTTACATTTTGATGCCCCTGTAGCAGTAGTGGATTACATGGTTAACTGGAGTTACTCATTTTGTTCCATTTTAAAGGAATTAGGTTGTGGTTCATATGGGAATGGCGTTTAGAAACATACGGCATATGAGGCAGATAATACGGATCAAATAATAGCCAAAAATGACACCACTTCAGTCAGTTGTCACAAAACAACTGTGTCTGTCCACATGTTTCAGAAGCCTCCTCTACACGATTTCTTCATTCGGGAATGGCGTTTAGAAACATACGGCATATGAGGCAGATATTACGGATCAAATAATAGCCAAAGAAAGCAAGTGTCTATAGACAATGCGTGGATTGTCCCGTATTGCCCTCTACTAACCACAATTTTCAATGCCCATATAAATGTAGAGTACTGTAATTCAGTTTTATAGTGTGGCGTGTGAGTGGAACACTGGTGTGTGGTTTTCAAATGATTTTAGCTTTTACTGGAAATTAGCAGAACATTAGCATCCAAAACAGTAATCGTTTGGAAAGTTTTTATTTATATACACAACTCACTACTATAATACTCTTAAAATTTATATTTTAACGCATTTCGGTTACTGCTGTTGTTTGTAAACACACGATCTTCATTGACATGCTCATTTCAGAAATTTCTCATTGAGATGATGCTCATTTAATGCGTGTTTTCAAAAGTGAAATATACCATGTTCTGTAAATGCCCCGAAAATATTTCTATACTGGAGATGTAGACAGATTAAAGAATTTAAGTAAACTTTTGTGTAATTTATACATTTATGTGTGTTTAATTATTTAAATTAATAGATTTATATTTTTATACGTTTTATTCTAGCATTCTTTTAGGGGTTTATAGTGTTGCGTGTGAGTGGAACACTGGTGTGTGGTTTTCAAATGATTTTAGCTTTTACTGGAAATTAGCAGAACATTAGCTTCCAAAACAGTAATCGTTTGGAAAGTTTTGAATTTAATTTATTAAATGCTGATCACGAGATTTCTTTTCTTTTTGTGATACTTTAAATTAATTTTGCGTCACGTGCATAACAACGAAATTAATTGACAAAGAAAATATTAAAATACAGTAAAAGATAAAATTTAACCACTAGACAAATTGAGATGGAAATTTTTAAAAATTTTGTTCAAATTAGTATGTTTTATGGATATTAAATCAAATCTATATATAAAACTGTAATTTCCTCACAAAATATGCTTCGCCATGACGATAAATAAGTCCCAAGGCCAAACTTTAAAATATGCTGGCGTACATTTACGAGAAAATTGTTTCTCGCACGGTCAGTTTTACGTAGCTTGCTCACGCGTAAGTTCGCAGACGAGCCTGGTAATATTAGTTCCGCCCAATGAAGAAACAAAATATATTGTTTATATGAAAATCCTCTAAAAAGCAATTTCACTACTTTTTCATTGTAATTATCCTAAAATGTACCCCGTAGCGAAGCACGGGTATTCAGCTAGTGATTTCATATGGGAATGATTATCAGCATGAATTATTATTTGCAGTTGCAATTGTACTTTATAATACATGTAATCAATATTTATTTTTAAACGATTAGTGAATAAATTATAATTTTGTCAGGTGTTTGTCTTACGTATGCAGGATTGTATATAACCGAGTATTTCAATTATAAGAAATGAAAGGCAAATTAAAAAGTATAAATAAAAATAGAACAACTAAAATTTTTACTTGACTTTAAAATATCAATTAACCTTCGAAGTATTTCATAAAACACCTCTATGTATGTGCAAGGAGGAATGAGTTTCACAACACAAAATAAAAATCAGTAAAATTTATTTAGGAAAGAAAATAAGTCATCAAATATGGCTTTCCTTTCGTTTAAAGAAAAATTTATTAGTGAAACCAAGAATAGGGTTAAGTTGCCAGCTATTCCAAACCTTCTCCACAAGCAAACTAAAAGCCAGAAAGTCCGTAGTTGACGCGCATGCGCAGTCAGGGACTCTGAAATCCTCGATTCTTATATCTAGGCGCTCCTACACAAAGGACGCTCGAGCATACATACAATGTATGGTAATTACATACTTTTGTTTTGTATATAATTTCGGCCAAGAGAAAATACATATTCGCATAACGTTAGAGGAATATTTTAATAAGGGAAATCACTAACTAATGCGTTGGTTAAATTTGTTTTATTATTCACCGCGGCACAATAATGTGCCCCGGCACTGCGGTTGCTGAGCATTGATTTAAGGGACCGGAATACCAAATGCAAAATTTCTCTAAATTTTTACTGATGACTGACAAAGTACAGACATCCAACTAACTTAGGAAAGAACCGTTGCCTATCACAAATTGTGGAACTGAGAACGCATACAAATGACAAAATGCATTGGAACAAATGTAATCATTTAATTATTTAAAATCCACTTTAAATTTCTGTTCCTTCGTCTCATAGCACAGAGGATCTATTCATTTCATTTAGGACGTTTCAAAACCTGCAGCTGCCCCACATTTTATTCGATTATTGTGTATATAAAGAAATCTTACTGTACTGTAAATGCTTAAGTTTATTTTCCAATTCGTGAAAGAGTTCAGCGATAGAGCCATCATGGAGTTTGCTTAAAACCCACGTTTTCGAAGAAAAAAAGAAATATAATATGGATGCAATGAAGAAATGTCAAAATTAAGACACTCGTCTCTTACCTGGCCTCTAGCTGCTCATGAGGCTTAATTTATAAACATTGTTTGATAATTATAATTTTCACTACACTAAATTAATAAATAACATTCTCCTTGATATGCTAAACTACACTGTTACAGCACTTTGCTGAGTAGTCAAGAAGTATTTAACATATAGTAAGTTTCAATGGGAAGAAATTTAATTTTTATTACTTTTTAGGGGAGAAGAAAAGTTAGGGGAAATATATTATATCCGTTATGTATAAAAATTACTTCTAAATTTCTACAGAGAAACTGCAAAAAGCTTTCAAACACAAAGAAACAAGAAATTATTCCTCTAAATCTCCATTCAATTACGTTGGCTGAAATTGACCTATTAGAAGAAGAAGAAAAAATTAATTGCTATCACAAATTTTGTAACATTTTATGATAATGATATGTACGCTTATTATGTGTAAAGAGAGTGTTGCCCAGAAGACCCTACGGACGAATAGATTTTGATATATTTGATGAAGATAACAAAATGTTCTATTACTTTTTTTTTTTTAACGTAGGATTTCGTTCCTCAATAACGGTCCTGCGGAAAGCAAAATTTCAGCGTTGCCGCGGGTTATAATTTTGGCAGCGCGCCAAACTCAGTAGCAGTAGAACAGAAAAGTTAAAAAATTGCGTTTAAAAAAAAAAAAAAAAAAAAAAAAAAAAAAAAAAAAAAAGGTAAGCAACGATAAGTAATCCTACGTTAATAACCCGTGGTAGTTTCGTGCGAAGAAACTACCTGAAATATTTAATTTAAATGATATCCATTTTTTTCCTTTGATCCTAAGAACGGACATATAGCGACAATTATTTATTTACATCGATCTCCGATTGTAAAGGTCTCTAGTCCCATTAACATTTCAAACCAAACCTCGCCCATTAGTTAGTAATTAGCACCGCCTGTGAGTGAACTGATTGCAAGACCTATTCAGACGATCGGCGTCTGAAATCACGCGACTGTATGTAAAGATTGTATGTCTGAAATAAGGGGACATAAATTTCAAAAACAAAGTTCCTCTTAATTTTAACTGGTGAATGATAAAATACAATCCTCCAACTTCCTCAGGAAAGAACCGTCGTCTATCGCAAATTGTGGAACAAATTTGACAGCGCATAATGATGACAAAATACTTACAAATGCAACAAATGTGATTATTTCAATTATTTAATAAACAAATAATAATTGTATAAATTATAATTGCAATAAATTGCAATCATTTAATAAACAAATAATAATTGCAATAAATTGCAATTATTTAATAAACAATGCAACAAATGCAATTATTTAATAACATAATTAATTATTTAAATTCCACGTTTAATTTCCTGGTCTTTCGTCTGGTAGCGAGGAAACTATTAAATCATTTCATTTAGGACGTTTCAGAACCAGCAGCTGCCGCAGATTGTTCGATTATTCTGTACGCTTATTCTGTATTTAAAGTAATATTGCTGTACTGTAGATTGTTAGATTATTTTTCAATTCGTGAATAGGTTCAGAGTAATGGGCCCCATCCTTCAAGGGGTTTGCTTAAAACCCTCATTATCAGAAAAAAGAAATCTGTTATGGGTGCAATGAAGCAATGTCGAAAATTAATAACTTTTTCTCCAACCTCATTTAATTTTTAAATTACAATTGCCCGGTGCTTCTAGTTCTGACCTGTCCATTTTTTTTTTTCCTGATGGATCGACCTTAAGACCATCTTACTAATTTTTACTTTATCCTCAGCGACCGTTTCTGTTTTTTTTTAAGATTTTGCCTCATTCAATAGTTGTCAAATTTTTATTTACTTATTTATGTGATTATTACTATTATTATTATTGTTATTATTATTAATTTTATTTATTTATTTATTCGTTCATTATTTTTTTACTTTCATTTTCAACAGTTTTCTTTTAACCCTGGGGACGGAAATATAGTCCAAAAATATTATCAATACCGAGGATATGGAACCCTGCTATCTGGTGTCTCATTAATCTATCATGTCTACGTCTGACCAGGTAAATAACCTGGTAAGTAACCTGGTCATGTCAATGCCAATGCCAGGTTATCTTACATGGCTCATGAGGCCTGGCTTACCTGGCTTATAAGAGCTCATGAGCCTTAATTTATGTACAATGTTTGATAATTATAATAAATCTATACCATATTAATAAATAGCATTCTCCTCGCAATGCTAAAATACACTTTTGTAGCAATTGCTGAGTAATCGAGAAATATTTAAATTATAGTAGTTTCAATGGGAAGAAATTTACCATTTATTACTTCTTTAGGGGAGGAGAAAAGGAAAATATATTATAATCGTTATGTATTAAAATTACTTCTAACTTTTTACAGAGAAACTGCAAAAAACTATCAAAGAGTAAAAATCAAGAAAATATTCCTCTTAGACTGCATTCAATTACGTTGGCTGAAATTGACATAATAGAAGAAAAAAAAAATTAATTACTACTTCAGATTTGGAACATTTTATGATAGTGATTTGTACAACCTATTTTATTTAGAGAGGGCGTGGCCTAGATTCCGTTACAAACCAGTGCATTTTGATGAATCTGATCTACATAAGAAAATATTCTTTTGATTACTTTTCAGTTTAAATTATAGTATACATTCGTTCCGTTACTTTCAAAGCCAATACTTTTCCTTTGAACCTGAGACTGGAAATGTAGCCCAAAGAAATTATTCATACCGAGGATATGAAATTCTCCGATGCCTCGATATAATGTACCATGTGAATGTAATGTATAAAATACCTAAAATCTCTAGTAAATGGTGTGTCTTTTTCAACAGGTGGTTGGTTGGTTGGTTAAGAGCACCATCTTTTGCTACAGATGATAGTTGATAGAAAATGATAAAAAAAGATTAGAAATGCGGTCATCTTTTGCTATACCAAGGCTAAAAAATAAGAAATCACTCATGGCGAGATCGTCAGGATTCCTTTTATTATGGTAAAAAATGTTTTCAAAGTTTTATGTTGAAAAACTTTTCTTATGAACTTTTATGTTGGTTTTCTTCATTTCTCCTTTAACTGTTTTTCTTTCATCGTGTCAATTAATATGTGAGTACTGATAGGAGTCTCAGCATAAGAGGGGGCAGCGCTCCCCTTCCCATACTTCGTTGGATTACAGGATAAAGTAAAAACAAAATCCAAAGCGTAATACATCAGTATCGTGTAAAATTATGTTTCAGGCTAGAATTTACTTTTCGAATATACTGTGGAGGATTTATAATTTATATACATTTAAACAAGTTGATGACCACTTAATGAATAATATGACCACTTAACTTTAATATGATATATTTTCTTTGTAATTGTATTTTATGTATAAGTGTCTAATCTACATAAACATTCAAAACCATTTGCCGTCAATTAATTGGTTTGTTTTGAATTGTTTGTTATTAATTATTCATGTTTTCATATTCCAATCGGATAGTTGTTATACTATTGCTACGTATGTTATAGACAGACAGGTTTGAAGGCGGAGCTTACTCATGATGTTGCCGCACCTTTCCGAAAATTGCTGACTGAATGTCTTTGGAAAAATTTTGTCAAGATATATATGCACTGTGCAAATTATTATCACAGGTGTTTAGCATCTTAAAATTTTATATTACTATTACTGAAAATATTATATATAAGTTACTCTTTCTCGTAACATGTGTGGAACGGATTCTTACGACTGCATAAAAATATTATTTTGTGCAATAAAATAACATGTTCCTATCCATTTTTATTGTAGGGAGAGAGGATGTCTAAAAGTTATATCTAATTACTTTATAATAGTAATATTAAATACTTATTAAAAAACTGTATCTGCCATTTCGCTCCGATTAGAATACAACCATACTCATTAATTATTACGTCTTTTAAAACAAACCAAGTACTGATTTATTAACATGAATATGGTTATCCATGTCAGTACCCGCGAAGATGTTATAATGCGCCCTACATTATTTTGAGTCTTCTTTCATCTGATGTCTGATGAAAAATTTTGGAATATCGTTGACCGTAAAATATTTTCTAATCTTAAAAATGCTTCCTATAAAATAAAATCTTACCTTAGCTCCACCATAAATCTAAATATCTTATAGATTATAGATTCATGGTAGTGAGCAATTATAAATATATTTTCTTGAAAATTTTACTGTTGAATAACAAAGCCTTGAAAAGCGAATTTTGGGTTTAAAAAATTTAGATAATGAACTCCCGAATACTAATTTTATTTTTCTATCTCCTCTCCTATAAATTTACCCGCTCTCCGTAACAGTTACAAATTTCAATGGTCCTGAGAGCGTGGCCGAGGAATTATGTTTATGAAAGTACTAGCTGAAAACCCGCGCTTCGCTACGGAGTACATTAAAATTAAATACAACGGTCAACGTATGCAATTTATGCCAAAAAATAAATATATATATTTATAATAAATGCGATGATCATGAAGCTACAGAAGGAGGAGCAGCTGAGTGTTAAAAATGTGTCTCCCTTTTTGTCGCCGCCACTAGAGGGCGCTCGCGTGCACTAGCGGGCGGCTTAGACACGGACAACCATACGCTTTAATATGGAATTTTCGTATTTTTCCTAGCGAAAACAAGTTGTTTTATTTTAGTGCGTATTTAATATGAATTTATTTATTCAATTTAACAATTTTTTATTTTCATTCAAAATCTTTATTTCAAGTGTTTTTTTTTGCTATAATTCAATAAAATTCTTAAAGGAAATGAGTAAATAAACTTATTCAGAATAATTGTGTATTGGTTTCAGAATAAATTAGTTCAGAATTTTGTAATAATTTAATAATTAAGGAAATGAAATTACAGAAAAGAATTGTGAAGAAAGTTTTTTATCATTGTTCATAATCTCTTATGGAAAAAAAATGTGAGAAATAATACTGATTAACCAAAACACACACACACTCATAGTAGAAAAGCAACATTTTCTATCAATCACAAATAAATTCTTATCAGGACTAATAAAATAGGAAGTCAATTCAGTATTTAATCAGACAATACTTTAAAATATCTTCCTTTGGCAAAAAAATCAGTCAAAGCATCTCAGATTACACTTTTTGAAACCGGATGTATAATCGTTAAGTTGGTAAATTACTGAATACAAATTTTTTCAGCGAATTAAAACGAAAAAAACAAATAACTTTAAAAAGGACAAATCAGCTATATTTTTGAATTTTCACAAAGTACGCATTTTATTGCATAAGCAGATTTTGTACGCAGATTTTGCATAAGCATTTATAGTAACAACATTGCTTATCATACAATGAAAACTTATTTACTTAAGGGGTGTGGGCACTTTTACGTACCTTTAAAAGTATCATTTTTAGACCTATGTTCGATTGTATGTACTACTCATGATTTAAGCTTGATTTATATGAAATTTTTTGAGTAACTGCCTATAATATTGTTTATTATAGATGCAATTTTTCAAGGTAATTAATAAAAATGACTTTTTATGCATAAAAAGTGAATTTTTTTTTTAAAATCGAGCATTTTGCAGTCAACTACTGTGCGCATTCTGTCAAAATAAATTATTAAGGCACATTAATAATTTTTTACTATATGTGATTACAATACTTCAGTCAACAATATCCAGCAACATTATTCTAAAATATATTAAAACCTTTTAGTGCGTGCTATTTTTAATTAGAAATTTCAAAAATGACTGAGTAAAAGCTTATAAAAAATTCTTTAAAAATTAAAATATATTAAGGTTAAAAAATTTTGGTAGATTTTGTTGTCTAAAGTGTTGTAATCACATATAGTAAGCAATTATTAATGTAACTTAATAATTTATTTTGATAGAATGCGCACAGTAGTTGACTGCAAAATGCTCGGTTTAAAAAAATTATTCACTTTTTATGCATAAAAAATCATTTTATTTTTTTTATTAATTACCTTGAAATATTGCATATATAATAAACAGTATTATAGGCAGTTACTCCATAAATTTCTTGTAAATCAAGCAAAAATCATGAGTAGTACATACAATCCAGCATAGGTCCAAAAATGATACTTTTAAAGGTACTTAAAAGTGACCATTCCCCTTAAGGGGAGTGGTCACTTTTACGTACTTTAACTAACTTACGTAATTTAGCTAACTTAATAGTGATTAAATTCAATATTATGGTTCCAGCATTGACAGGAATTACCTTCAAGTTGGTAAATTATCGATTACAAATATTTTCAGCAAATTAAAAAGAAAAAACCCCAAATAACATTGATATGGACAAATCAGCTATATTTTCGCATTTTCACAAAGTATGGGTTTCTTTGTAATCACAGTAAAAAGATAGGAAAATATTAATTTTTTTTAAAATTATACTCAACAGATTTTGCATAAGCATTTATAGTAACAACATTCTTTATCATACAATGATAATTTATTTACTTATCAACTAACTTAATAGTGATAAAATTCAATATTAAGAAAAGTTAACTGGAAATATTTTATTTCTGTGCACAATTTTATAAAAAATGATGGCTTTAGTCAAGACGTGTAGCTCAATTTGCCATAACCACAAAATATATTGAATAGAAGAAAAGTATTTCATAATTATAAAAAACTGAAATTAACAACATACACTATTAATACATTATTATAAAATAAAAATTAAATGTGTGATATACAATTTACTATAGATAAATTTATATACGTAAGTATCGTACATCTTTTATTGATGAGCGATTTCCTTTAGAGCAATAGTATGAGTAATTATTTACATCTTTTTACATACAATAGAGCTTTGTGAACACGTGATGATTATTTTTGATGGGATATAGGGATGATTGAAAAATAAAACAAGCTTATTTCCAGCAGAACTTAAGATGTCTTAACTTTGCGTTCACTTAAAACACAGCAGCTGTACTTTTCTCTCATTATTATACATCTTATATTAACACAAAACAATAATAATGTTCTTACATTAGGAGCAGCAAATATACTAGGATTTCTCTGTCCAGTTTCTTTATTTCTTTTTAAGGCTGATCTATAGCCAGTAGAACAACCCGGCGCAAAACACGTGTTTGGCATATTTCTGCACACAGAATAAATTTTAAAATTTATAAAACAACATTCACCACCACGCCGTATAATTCAATGTAAAATAGTCACTTCGCTTGCATGTCGCGCCCTCTACCGGTGAGCGACAGCAATCGGTTCATTTTTCGAAAAATTCCCCAATGAAGCTTACGCTCCTTCTGTAGCTTCATGGCGATGATCAATGTATACAATTGATGTAAAATATATATCTATCTATATATATATATTTATAAAAAAATCGTAAGGGATATGCATTTTTTTTGGATAATATCCAATTGTCTGCTGCATTAGAAAGAGAAAAAAATAATTTTTTTGTCTATTTATTTGTTACGCACGTGACGATAAATTTATTGAAAGTATCAGAAAAAGAAATCACGTAATCCCTATTTAATAAATTAAATTCTAAAAATTTATCTTTAAAAATTCACCAAAAATCAGGAAATGGAAGTAAAAATTCAAAAAAAATTCCATCCTGAAGGAATGCTTATGATCTTTCCCGTGATATAAATTTTATAACCCTCAATGCATTATTTTAAATGCAAACGCAAAAAAAGTAAAAAAAAACAGCTTAGAAATTTAATTTAAAAAAATCTAAGAAGAATCTTTGAAAAATCTTTCTTAGTGCACCCCTACACTATTAGAAGAATCGCCATGCAAAATTTCAGCCCTTTAGGTCCAGCGGTTTGGTCTGTGAGTTGTATGTCAGTCAGTCAGTCAGTCAGTGAATGAATGAGTCAGTTACGGAACTGTTTTATATATATAGATGAGGAAACGCAGATGCTTCAAACTTTCCTATACATCTTGCTGAACATAGACATCGACATAGACATGGTACATTCACGAGGCACCAGAGAGCAGGACCCCATAACCTCGGTATGGATAATTTTTTGTGGCTGTATTTCCGTTCTCAGGATTAAAGTAAAGTGTTCACTGGAAGTTAAAAATAATAATAATAGCAATAAAAATAATAAATAGATAAATAAATAAATAAGTAAATAAATATAAAATTGATAACTATTTAATACGACAGATGTTAAAAAAAAAAAAAGGGATAGCAGACAATTAAACAGAAATCAGGAGGTAGTCTTGAGGTCGATATATCAAAAAATGGCAGGGCATAACCAGAAGCGCCGGAAATTGTAATTTAGAATTTAGTAGAGTTGGAGGGAAAGTTAAGAAAGGGGAAGGAGACCAGAGTGAATAATCAAAGTGGCATTAGGACGCCTAAAGCATTCCCTTGGGTCGTAGTCGGGGAGGTTAGCTATTTCTTCGTTGTCTATTGAATATAATGTATTGTAGAACTTAGATGTGAGATCCTTAATGTGTTGCCGAATGGGTTCGATTCTCAGATCCCTGTGAAAACGTTTCTAAGGTACAAGGGCGCCTTCCTAATACCGCGGAGTGTTTTATTTTGAATTGTCTGAAATCGCTGGATATGGGTGTCAGCCGCTGAGGCCCAAACAGGCACGGTGTACAACAGGATGGGACGGAATACGGTTTTATACAGGAGTAGTATATTATCTAAACCCATTTGATTCTGGTACAGGAGGTGGGCGATATCCTTAAGGGGTTTAAAAAATTTTCTAATGTTATGTTCTATATTTTTCTTCCACGTCAGTCGACTATCGAGGTAAATTACTAGGTATTTCCTGTTGGACAGTTGAATTCGAAAACTGATGTATGTGCTAATGATTAATATACAGTGGTACCTAGGTTTACGAACTTAATTCGTTCCAAGACTTGGTTCGTAAACCGAAACGTTCGCAAACCGAAGAAGCCTTTCCCATATAAATTAACGGATGAAGAATTGATCCTTTCACCACCTAGAACATAGTTATATTTACCTTGTTTCTATGGGTTTAGTTATAAAGAAATGGGGAAAATAAATCAAAATAGAATTTATTATGAAGAACTAACTCATAATTGTTCAGTACAGCATTTTACCTTTGTAGTGGATAACTGCTGTGGCAGATGGTTGATTGCTGAAAAGGGAGGGAGGACTACAGAAGGCACTGCTTCGAAGGTAAGTTATCTTCCGTAATATCCCTAGGCAATCCTGATTTTAGTGTTTTTCTCTTTGTCTACTTTCAATCTCCCTATCTGATTTTGCGACAAGAAACCGATGCAAAGAAATTTGTCATTTGCTTTTCTGAAGAATTTCACAGAAGTAAAACATCACATTGTGATTTAGAATATTAATTGTTCTGTTTTTCCCAGATTCATTAAGGTGATGCGTTTCAATAAATGCCTTCATTTTACTCCACTTGCTGCAAATTTCTTCTGCCATTGCAACGGAAACTTTCTCCATATCATTGTCATTCTTTGATAAATGCTCTTCCTGGATAATGTTCCCCTGTTGACTCTGCAGCTCAACACGTTGTTGTGTGGTGAGTTCTTCGCTGTGTTCTTCCAGAAGCTCCTCCACATCTTCACAGTCAATCTCCAAGTCCATACTTTTTCCCGTGAACAACCACAACTTGGGCTTCCACCTCTTCATTATCGAAGCCCTAGAAGTCTCTCTCTGGCACACAAGTTGGCCAAAGTTTCTTCCAGGCAGACTGCAACGTGAGATAGGAGACCCCCCCCCCCCCTCCAGGCCTTATCAATAATGCTGATGCAGTTCGGAATATCGAAGTGCTCCTTCCAAAAATCTTTCAGGGTCAAATAAATGTCATTTGTGACTTGAAAACACCTTGAAAAGAGTGCCATGTTATACAATCTTTTTTCAAATTAGAAATAACCTACTGGTACATAGGCTGAAGCAAAGGAATTGTGTTGGTAGTAGAAATTTGACCTTAATGAAGTTATATTTGATGTCCAGGTCTTTTTCGAAATTTAAAGGATGAGCAGGAGCGTTATCCATGACGAAAAGACACTTCAAGGACAAACCATTCTCCTCAAGATATTTCTTGGCAGCTGGTGCAAAGACCTCAATATCACTTCCAAGAAAATGACTACCCAGGCCTTAGCATTTTCTTTCTACATTACAGGCAGTTTAGCCTTCAACACATTATTTTTCTTGAATGCAGGAGGATTTTCAGGGTGTTAAACTAAAAGTGGTTCTCACCACTTGCATTAGCACACAATAAAAGTCTGTCCTTCATAGGCTTGTACCCAGGAAGTGTCCTCTTTTGTGATGTAGGTTCTTCTTGGCATATTCTGAGAAATCAATCCTGTTTCATCACAGTTCAAAACTTGGTTTGGTACGTAGCCTTCCCTTTTCACAAAATTTTTGAATTCCATCAACAAATTCATCTGCAGCCTTTTTATCTGATCTAGCTGTCTCCCCATTCCTAACAACACCATGAATTCCACTTCGCTTGCGGAATTTCTCAAACCAGATTCTACTGGCTCTAAAATCTTCACATTCAACACCATTTGTACTCGGTGTTTTAGCTACCAACTCACTGGACAACTTCTTAGCCTTATCGCATATTAAAGTCTCACTAATTACTATAATCAGCAAGCTCTTTATCACGTAACCACTCTAGCAATGATTTTTCTAGCCGAAGACTAAGCGAACAGATCAGTGCACACGCACTTAAATAGCCCGCGCGTGCCGAGCGCCAAAGACATGAATCAGCGGAGAGACTGAAATAGGGAAAGCAGCGCCATCTAGTGGCAAAAATAGGGGAAAATTGAAAAAATGAAATTTTTTTTCCTGTTTATTCCTCGAGCACAAAGGTTGTACCTTTTCTTTTCAGATGCTAGTATGATAGCGTAGGAGCAAGGTCAACGGTATCGTTGTATCACGGATGCCTCCAAACGTTGTCAACGTGCAGTCGTGCAGTTTTTAACGGAGGAAAATCGGAGTGCTGGAATGAGATATGCCCCCCAAATGTGATACTTGGGGGGTGGGGGCTTTTTTCAGGAGATTATTTTGAATTTCTAAGTACGGTACAAGTTTCAGAATTTTCTTTCGGAGGAAATCTAATAAATAATTTTTTTTAATCTTTGGGGCCCCTCCGGCACTTGGGGGCCTGGGGGCCCCAAAAAATTCTTAGTTGTCCCCCCCCCCCTCTGGGCAACCCTGCTGTGGAGGCAGGTCACGACTGCCTCGTTATTTTTCGCTAGTGGTTAGCCCGTCAAAAATGACGTCCTAATTTTTATCAATTTACACCTGCAAACTCAATATTATTTGTATACCTAATAGCTTCTCTACTTTCTCTTATTCAAGTTATACACATTTTTAATTATTTAAAATTATGCAATATTAGCACTATTATGATCCATTTAAGATGCATTTTTTAAAATTTAAATAAAATTTGAACTCCACATAATAGTATCACTTTACTTAGTTCTATTACGCTAAATAATTAATACATTAACTGCGGTGGAAAAAATTAACTTTGTTGTTTCTCAATTGTTTCATAATTTTAAATCATAAATAAACACGCGCCAAATATAAACCATTGAGGTGTTCGGAATGTAAAATGTTACAAGTTGAAGAATATATTTATATATTTTGATCGAGAGGAAAGTATAATATTAAAATTTTTCAACAATTAAGGCTTAATTTCAATTTATTTCATTTTTAAAACGCGGTAATCAAAGTACATTTGAATATCACAACAAAAAGGAAAAAGCGTTCCAGACAGAGAGATAGATCTGTGCTATTATTAATGTTTATGATAGGCATATTCTCAACACCTTATTGTCCCCTGTGCAATAGGGTGGAAAGAAAAAAACTTTTTTTTCAATTTCAATATGCTCTAGTTTTCAAAAGTTGCCTTTTAACAAAATAAAGACGGAAATTAAATATTAGCGTAATTGGTGCATGTTTTCAGTTCGCGCAAGAAAGGCAAACTTTTGGTTTTTATTAAATTTTTGACAAATTTCGCAATTATTTTGAAATTGAATACACTTGTAGTACAAAAAAGTAGCTAAATACGTAATTTAAACATTCCTTTTAGTCAGGAGACCAGCTAAACTGATTATATAATACGTTTTACTTCATAAAAATAGTACACATAAAGGCACTTAAGGACGAGGCACTTAAAAGACACTCGGACATCACGGTGGAACGAAACTTTTTTTTTTGAATTTCAATATGCTCTAGTTTCCAAAAGTTGTCTTTAAAATTAAAATTAAAAATATGAAATCTTTTTGCTCTACTAAAATATTTTCATATTCCGCAAAGGGGTTTCAAAATTTATATTTTTATGAAAAAGTGATTATAGTATTTGTATTTTTTGTTAATTTATTTTATAGTATATTAAAATAATGTATATTCTCTGTAAATAAAATATTCAAAATATGATAATTTGACAGAAAACTTGCATATTCTAAGTATTTCTAATTTTTAGATGCCATAGCAGAACAACTGATTTTGTGGAATTTCGCGATTTTCATCTTGTTAATTTTACAGTAGCAGATTCTTATAATACACATTAGAATAAATGAAAAACAATTTTTAATTGACGGACCTTAGTTAAAATAAACAAATTACGCTTATTTAGAAAAATATTAATGTAATGTCTATAAAGGCAAAACGTTATTTTGAAAAAAATATTCATGCTTTTCAAAAGTCCATAGTAATCACACATGGTTTCCATTACTTATTTCATTGATACATTGAATTGTTTTATTGTTTCAAATTTTGGCATTATCTTTTGAGAATGTATTTTTGCTTTTATCAATGCATCTCTTGCAGAAGTACCACGAACGGACAAGGATGACCCGGTATCTAATTTAACAATCCTTTCTACTACATGTGTGTGACATGGAATGTTGTTGAAGTCAATAATTTGTTTCTCGTGATCAGATTCTTTTGCTTCCTTTATAAACTGTTTTAGTTTGTCATCAGAAACATGCCTCGTCATAGGAGGTTCTGTTACTTTAACATCATTCCATTCAGTCATATCAATATAATTCTTGGCATCAAAGTTTATACGTGGAACTAAATTCTTTCTGATGCCTCCTTCATTTTCCGCCCTTGCTTTTAGAATCCGGCTTAATACAAGCTCTCTTACATGACTGCGATCGTCTAATATCATACAAAGGAGGAGATTTTCAGAAGCGGCAAAGTGTGCATTTATTTGAATGACAGGGTCAATTACATTTTTAAGAGTCTGATTGAGGTAACGTGAATATCTTGCAAGTTTCCACAAGTGCTTCGATCCATGGATACAAAATGGTTTCAGCTTTATGTACTTTGCCGCTGCTTGAAGCATTTTCTCTTTGCTTGCTAAAATGCCTTTGACAGTAGACTCGGGTAGCTGAAATTGTCTTCCGAATTGGACTTTTGCTATTCCAACACTTTCTTCCCAGTCTTCAATATCTCCACCCTTTCGTGTAGCGTAAGATGCTTTCACTTTGATGCCATTTTGCTCTGCTCACCTACTATTCGTACTGGATTGAGCTCCTACACACAACCACGAATTCTCTAAACATGAACACCTTCTTCCCGGAAGGAGTGAGAGAGAGCTGCTATTGGATAGTTTGTAAGTCACATGACAACAGATGGTAAGGGCAATAGAGTGATACAGCTCCCGCACTAAGAGCTCCATGAATGATTATTCGATCTTCCGAGTCCCCCCCCCCTTTTTTCGCACTGCAACAAGTCTATGATTGCAACATTGTAAACATCAAGGAAATTCCGGGTCTGTTATTGAAACCAAACTTGTTTTTCCCCACAGAAGGTTCCCCTCCTTCAGATAAAATGTTGAAGAAAGTTTATCATTAAAAAAAAATCGTCGTTAAACAGAAACAACGTCGTCTTTAAATAGAATTTTTTTACGTCGGAGGGACCGGGACTGGGAAATATCGTCTTTAAATAGAGATCGTCGTTAAGTAGAGCGTCGTTAAACAGAGAGCCAACTGTATCATTAATCAAGAGTAATTGTATTATTAATAAATATTAAGAAGCAGTTAAGGTAAGTACATTAAACTCAGGAGATTTATTTAAAATGATTTTTTATATATCCAAATTTATTTTGTTCTCCATTGCATTTTATTCCCCCATTTCAAAGTTTTTTGTCTACTGGTACGTCATCAAATTATTTACAACGTACAGGTACGGTACTATAAAAAGGTTGGGAACCCCTGGTGTATAACAATTGGGATTCATAACCTGTTCCCATTTCTTCACAGATTAGTTTAAAAATTTGCTATTTAGGGCACTTGATTTAATGATGTTTATTATACTAATACATTGATTCATCGATTTCAATAGCTCAGTAGGCAAGTTTTTGATCATCAATGCTTCGCGATGTATGCAACAGCGTGTAATTTCTGTATTAGGATTTTGGCAGTTTTAAGCACGAAATAAAACCTTTTTTATTGTCCATCATTGCCGCAGCACCATCCGTGCAAATACTGCTACAATTACTCCATGAAATATCATGGGTTTTGAAAAATCATCGGTTACTCGGAAAATTTCCTCGCCGGTAGTTTGCT
This sequence comes from Dolomedes plantarius, assembly GCA_907164885.2. Classification (NCBI taxonomy): domain Eukaryota; kingdom Metazoa; phylum Arthropoda; class Arachnida; order Araneae; family Dolomedidae; genus Dolomedes; species Dolomedes plantarius. The sequence goes on along the minus strand of OU015496.1, from coordinate 190,875,306 downwards.
CTGGAATTCGTTGTAAAATAGTGCTCTTTTGTGGTTCCTCATCAACGAAGCGTACAATGGCTATCAGTCGTGCTTGGTTTCTTGACGTCTGTTGACTCATCAATCTGAAGTGCAGAACTTCTGAGCCACTTTCAGTTTTCCAATTTGTATTGTTGATATGTTTTTTTAACAGTATTATGGTATAGAGCGGTACTTTTTTCAGCGGCACTTTTTTCACTTCATTAACTTCTCTAGGCCAAAGCATGGATTTAACAATTTTTTATGCATGCTGATTAAACGAGAGAATCACCAATAACATGTGTTTTTTTTTCTGATGTACAATTAATCTTGCAACATGGTAACTAGCTTCTAAGGCTTTATCAGAAACTGTGACTGATGACAACCTTAATAGCCTTTGTTTTCATCTTTGATCTAACTGCTTAAGAAAAATGATTTATCCTTCTTAGCATAGCTCGATGGTTTGAATTTAGATGATGAAGCAGTTTACTGGTTCGTTAGATAGCATTTGAGAGCCATCCTGTCATTTACTTAAATGTTTTGTCCTTCGTCCTTATTAATAAAAAATAATACTTTGCTTGCCAAGGTAAAAAACAACAAAAAATTTTATAAAATTTTATTCATCATTGCATCGTCTGTAGACCCTCTTTTCTACTGCCCTGCAAGATGCTTACTCACTTTTTCTTGTAGTATGAACTCACGGATTAGCAGCGATCCTATCATTTCACTCCTTTCCTATACTCTGTTTCTATTAGTTTCCCTCTGCTTATTACCTGAAAGTCTGCAATTGAGGGCGTGGCCCAGTCATTGCAGTTGCGACCCATTTCCTATGGTCCTATGGTAGATAGCATTTCTCTACAACTGATGCGTTCTGGTTTGGGTGGCGTTTCTTTATCACAGCATGAAAATCCATATCGAATGTAATCTTCGTTATACTTTCTTTCATAAGTGTTCTTTTTTTTTTACAGCACCACTTGTGCTAGGTTCTTTATTATTTGTCAATAAATGCAAAAATTTTCCTCGTAAATGGTTGTCCATATTTTTTAAGGGTATACCAATAATATTACCCAAAAGTGTGGTATTCGGTGGGACAGCGTCTTTATTCTTTCATGTTCAGATCACGACTTATGTTGAAGGTATATAGATTAATTAGTACAGTTCGCTTTGTACGCTTTTAACTTATCTTATTAATAAAAGAGAGTGTTTGCGTGTGTGTGTGTGTATGCGACCCCCAGGCGAATCTGTGATACTTACAGACGTCAAATTTGGCACACGGGTAGTGCAGACTATGGGAAGGTGCACCTCGAAGCCCGAATTTTAAATTTTATTCTAGAAATTTTTTTATTTTATGTTTTGTGGGATATTTTATGTTTTTTTAACTTCAGATTACGATATCTCGGCAAAAAATGATCGTAGAATTTTGATCTTTTTACAATCTAAGACAACAGACATTTCTCCTTCAAACAAGACCTCATTTGTTTAAAAATAATTTAAAACAGACTAATATTTTCATCAAAATATTAAAACCACTTTTTCTATTTTTTTACGCCCTTTTATGCATCTACGGTCGATGTTCTTCGTGTTTTTATCTTAGAAAGAAAGTATTTACATCATCTGGAAGATGAAAGCTTTCTCATTCCTATAAACCTCATTTCAAGTCTCTATCTTAAAATTTCGATTTTTAATTGAATTTTAAAGAACGATACTCCAACACAAATTTTCTGCATGGTTCTTCAAACGCGGAGTTTGGTTGAAGAACCTTTTTTTCACCCATAGGCGAGGGGGAGGGGGGAAGGCTCGAAGAAAGAATATTTCGCCCATTCGTGGAGGGTTGGACCGAACGAAATTTCTCGCTTGGGGGGGGGGGGGAGAATTTTTCTTCTGGCTGTTACTGTTAGCAGGAAGTGGAATACGTAGCCAGAAAATTTAGATACCTTGATTCGTTGTTTTTTAGTGTTTCCATTCTCTGACAATGATTGCTGAAGGGAGCGGGTCCCTAAACCGACAGGCTAGAAGGGCGAAGCCCGTGTCATGGGTTATGTCACAGTATAAATAACATAGAAAATGTCAATTTTTTCTATGTTATTTATACTTTAATCAATTTTTAAATTGATTTTGGTTAACAAACATTTTAAAATCCCGGGCAATGCCATCTGTAATTAGGAATACCTCCAGCTTTTCCTTTCTTACAGAACAAAACTCATTTCGGAAGTTTCATTGAAGGTAAAATGAGTAATTTCTGTTGTGGCATCTAAAAAGGTATTTTAAGTAAACAATTAAACTTTGAAGCTAATTCCCATCTTTAACATTACAATAATAAGCATTACATCTTATTAATAAAAGCGAATGTTTTCTTATTAATAAAAGCGAATGTTTGCGCGTGTGTGTGTCTGTTTGGGCGGCCCCCAGGCGAATCTGTGAAACTTACAGACGTCAAATTTGGCACACGGGTAGAGCAGACTATGGGAAAGTGCACCTCGAAGCCCGAATTTTAAATTTTATTCTAGAAAATTTTTTATTTTATGTTTTTTTAACTTCAGATTACGATATCTCGGTAAAAAATGATCGTAGAATTTTGATCTTTTTACAATCTAAGACTACAGACATTTCTCCTTCAAACAAGACCTCATTTGTTTAAAAATAATTTAAAACAGACTAATATTTTCATCAAAATATTAAATCCACTTTTCCGATAAATTTATGCACTTTTTAGCATCTACGGTCGATGCTCTTCGTGTTTTTATCTTACAAAGAAAATATTTACATCATCTGGAAGATGAAAGCTTTCTCATTCATATAAACCTCATTTCAAGTCTCTATCTTGAAATTTCGATTTTTAATTGAATTTTAAAGAACGATATTTCAACACAAATTTTATGTTGTTCTTTCAACGGGGTACTCTAGGCTTTGGAATCAATCATTCATAAGAAATGCGCATGCGCACAAGGAAACGTTTTATTTACTTTTGTCGGTGTTCACTTATTCTGTATTCTGTCAATTTTTTTTTAATTTAGTTACTTTTTTGCATATTCTTTCTTTTTATGCTTCTGTCTGAAACTCTGGAATATTTTTTATTATCATTCTAATACTTCGAAACTTAACAATGTTTACCAGGGGTGTTTTAAAACAACTGTTAATTATGTTTGTGTTTAGCTTTGAGAAAAAATAATTTTGTAAAGGTTTTTTTTGGTCTTTTATGCTAAAATAGCACTTACAAATCACAAACAGAAACAAAAACTTACCTGTAAATAGCACACCTTTTTTATAAATTGATCAATTTGAAGTAATTTTTAATGAAATTTAGCTAAAACGCCTATCATTCTGCACAAAATCCTAAAGCTAATATTTTAAACTAATTTTAGCTTTTGATTGTGGAAATTTTTGATGTTAAAACATGTTAACAATGTATTAAATATGCATTATTTTGTACGTCAAATATTGTTGCACATTAATTTTATAGAAATTTGTGGTATGACTTTCTTAAGTAGCATGATTTATTTTTTCTCGATGATATCTTTTTCTTAATTGTCATATTTTGAGAACATAACTTTTTTAAATTAAAAAAAAACACAAATAACAGTTTAGGTTAACAAGAATTATTGTCAAGAATTATATTTCACATGATTGGACAAGCCACAGGTCAAGAAGTGTTGAAATTAATGGAGGTGAGGTTAATTTTTTTTACATGCAGTAATTTTTTCATGTCCTGATTCATAAATTAGAATCGATAGCTGATTTATACATCATTTATATTTTTAGAATTTAACTTCTTACTTCTGTTTTAACTTTCCTTTCTATTTTACAATCATGTTTTGTTTTGCTATTATTGAAGTGTGTAAAATATTTTTCATTGCTTATTACGATTTAAAAAATTTTTTTGTACTATTGGCCTGTACTTTTTTATTTATACTGTGTTATTCATACTGTTATTTTTTCTACGTTATTTATACTGTATTTAGTTTTTAAATTGATTTGGCATTGTTTACTTTTCAGCTTTTCCCGAATGATTTTCCGAATCTTTACCCCGGAAAGAGAAGCGAGACTGGAAGAAATCAGACAACAACAGCAAAGAATAGTTGGACAAAAACCACAGGATCGACATGCTTTGTTAGCAAGAGTGTTTCATCAAAAACAAAAATCACTTATGAGTCTCATCACAAAGGCAAAGATTTTTGGAGAAGTTAGGTGTCATATGTACACCCTAATTGCAGTTTTGGCTGATTTAAACTCTGTATTCTTACATTTTGATGCCCCTGTAGCAGTAGTGGATTACATGGTTAACTGGAGTTACTCATTTTGTTCCATTTTAAAGGAATTAGGCTGTGGTTCATATGGGAATGGCGTTTAGAAACATACGGCATATGAGGCAGATATTACGGATCAAATAATAGCCAAAGATGACACCACTTCAGTCAGTTGTCACAAAACAACTGTGTCTGTCCACATGTTTCAGAAGCCTCCTCTACACGATTTCTTCATTCGGGAATGGCGTTTAGAAACATACGGCATATGAGGCAGATATTACGGATCAAATAATAGCCAAAGAAAGCAAGTGTCTATAGACAATGCGTGGATTGTCCCGTATTGCCCTCTACTAACCACAATTTTCAATGCCCATATAAATGTAGAGTACTGTAATTCAGTTTTATAGTGTGGCGTGTGAGTGGAACACTGGTGTGTGGTTTTCAAATGATTTTAGCTTTTACTGGAAATTAGCAGAACATTAGCATCCAAAACAGTAATCGTTTGGAAAGTTTTTATTTATATACACAACTCACTACTATAATACTCTTAAAATTTATATTTTAACGCATTTCGGTTACTGCTGTTGTTTGTAAACACACGATCTTCATTGACATGCTCATTTCAGAAATTTCTCATTGAGATGATGCTCATTTAATGCGTGTTTTCAAAAGTGAAATATACCATGTTCTGTAAATGCCCCGAAAATATTTCTATACTGGAGATGTAGACAGATTAAAGAATTTAAGTAAACTTTTGTGTAATTTATACATTTATGTGTGTTTAATTATTTAAATTAATAGATTTATATTTTTTATACGTTTTATTCTAGCATTCTTTTAGGGGTTTATAGTGTTGCGTGTGAGTGGAACACTGGTGTGTGGTTTTCAAATGATTTTAGCTTTTACTGGAAATTAGCAGAACATTAGCTTCCAAAACAGTAATCGTTTGGAAAGTTTTGAATTTAATTTATTAAATGCTGATCACGAGATTTCTTTTCTTTTGTGATACTTTAAATTAATTTTGCGTCACGTGCATAACAACGAAATTAATTAACAAAGAAAATATTAAAATACAGTAAAAGATAAAATCTAGACAAATTGAGATGGAAATTTTTAAAAATTTTGTTCAAATTAGTATGTTTTATGGATATTAAATCAAATCTATATATAAAACTGTAATTTCCTCACAAAATATGCTTCGCCATGACGATAAATAAGTCCCAAGGCCAAACTTTAAAATATGCTGGCGTACATTTACGAGAAAATTGTTTCTCGCACGGTCAGTTTTACGTAGCTTGCTCACGCGTAAGTTCGCAGACGAGCCTGGTAATATTAGTTCCGCCCAATGAAGAAACAAAATATATTGTTTATATGAAAATCCTCTAAAAAGCAATTTCACTACTTTTTCATTGTAATTATCCTAAAATGTACCCCGTAGCGAAGCACGGGTATTCAGCTAGTGATTTCATATGGGAATGATTATCAGCATGAATTATTATTTGCAGTTGCAATTGTACTTTATAATACATGTAATCAATATTTATTTTTAAACGATTAGTGAATAAATTATAATTTTGTCAGGTGTTTGTCTTACGTATGCAGGATTGTATATAACCGAGTATTTCAATTATAAGAAATGAAAGGCAAATTAAAAAGTATAAATAAAAATAGAACAACTAAAATTTTTTACTTGACTTTAAAATATCAATTAACCTTCGAAGTATTTCATAAAACACCTCTATGTATGTGCAAGGAGGAATGAGTTTCACAACACAAAATAAAAATCAGTAAAATTTATTTAGGAAAGAAAATAAGTCATCAAATATGGCTTTCCTTTCGTTTAAAGAAAAATTTATTAGTGAAACCAAGAATAGGGTTAAGTTGCCAGCTATTCCAAACCTTCTCCACAAGCAAACTAAAAGCCAGAAAGTCCGTAGTTGACGCGCATGCGCAGTCAGGGACTCTGAAATCCTCGATTCTTATATCTAGGCGCTCCTACACAAAGGACGCTCGAGCATACATACAATGTATGGTAATTACATACTTTTGTTTTGTATATAATTTCGGCCAAGAGAAAATACATATTCGCATAACGTTAGAGGAATATTTTAATAAGGGAAATCACTAACTAATGCGTTGGTTAAATTTGTTTTATTATTCACCGCGGCACAATAATGTGCCCCGGCACTGCGGTTGCTGAGCATTGATTTAAGGGACCGGAATACCAAATGCAAAATTTCTCTAAATTTTTACTGATGACTGACAAAGTACAGACATCCAACTAACTTAGGAAAGAACCGTTGCCTATCACAAATTGTGGAACTGAGAACGCATACAAATGACAAAATGCATTGGAACAAATGTAATCATTTAATTATTTAAAATCCACTTTAAATTTCTGTTCCTTCGTCTCATAGCACAGAGGATCTATTCATTTCATTTAGGACGTTTCAAAACCTGCAGCTGCCCCACATTTTATTCGATTATTGTGTATATAAAGAAATCTTACTGTACTGTAAATGCTTAAGTTTATTTTCCAATTCGTGAAAGAGTTCAGCGATAGAGCCATCATGGAGTTTGCTTAAAACCCACGTTTTCGAAGAAAAAAGAAATATAATATGGATGCAATGAAGAAATGTCAAAATTAAGACACTCGTCTCTTACCTGGCCTCTAGCTGCTCATGAGGCTTAATTTATAAACATTGTTTGATAATTATAATTTTCACTACACTAAATTAATAAATAACATTCTCCTTGATATGCTAAACTACACTGTTACAGCACTTTGCTGAGTAGTCAAGAAGTATTTAACATATAGTAAGTTTCAATGGGAAGAAATTTAATTTTTATTACTTTTTAGGGGAGAAGAAAAGTTAGGGGAAATATATTATATCCGTTATGTATAAAAATTACTTCTAAATTTCTACAGAGAAACTGCAAAAAGCTTTCAAACACAAAGAAACAAGAAATTATTCCTCTAAATCTCCATTCAATTACGTTGGCTGAAATTGACCTATTAGAAGAAGAAGAAAAAATTAATTGCTATCACAAATTTTGTAACATTTTATGATAATGATATGTACGCTTATTATGTGTAAAGAGAGTGTTGCCCAGAAGACCCTACGGACGAATAGATTTTGATATATTTGATGAAGATAACAAAATGTTCTATTACTTTTTTTTTTTTTAACGTAGGATTTCGTTCCTCAATAACGGTCCTGCGGAAAGCAAAATTTCAGCGTTGCCGCGGGTTATAATTTTGGCAGCGCGCCAAACTCAGTAGCAGTAGAACAGAAAAGTTAAAAAATTGCGTTTAAAAAAAAAAAAAAAAAAAAAAAAAAAAAAAAAAAAAGGTAAGCAACGATAAGTAATCCTACGTTAATAACCCGTGGTAGTTTCGTGCGAAGAAACTACCTGAAATATTTAATTTAAATGATATCCATTTTTTTTCCTTTGATCCTAAGAACGGACATATAGCGACAATTATTTATTTACATCGATCTCCGATTGTAAAGGTCTCTAGTCCCATTAACATTTCAAACCAAACCTCGCCCATTAGTTAGTAATTAGCACCGCCTGTGAGTGAACTGATTGCAAGACCTATTCAGACGATCGGCGTCTGAAATCACGCGACTGTATGTAAAGATTGTATGTCTGAAATAAGGGGACATAAATTTCAAAAACAAAGTTCCTCTTAATTTTAACTGGTGAATGATAAAATACAATCCTCCAACTTCCTCAGGAAAGAACCGTCGTCTATCGCAAATTGTGGAACAAATTTGACAGCGCATAATGATGACAAAATACTTACAAATGCAACAAATGTGATTATTTCAATTATTTAATAAACAAATAATAATTGTATAAATTATAATTGCAATAAATTGCAATCATTTAATAAACAAATAATAATTGCAATAAATTGCAATTATTTAATAAACAATGCAACAAATGCAATTATTTAATAACATAATTAATTATTTAAATTCCACGTTTAATTTCCTGGTCTTTCGTCTGGTAGCGAGGAAACTATTAAATCATTTCATTTAGGACGTTTCAGAACCAGCAGCTGCCGCAGATTGTTCGATTATTCTGTACGCTTATTCTGTATTTAAAGTAATATTGCTGTACTGTAGATTGTTAGATTATTTTTCAATTCGTGAATAGGTTCAGAGTAATGGGCCCCATCCTTCAAGGGGTTTGCTTAAAACCCTCATTATCAGAAAAAAGAAATCTGTTATGGGTGCAATGAAGCAATGTCGAAAATTAATAACTTTTTCTCCAACCTCATTTAATTTTTAAATTACAATTGCCCGGTGCTTCTAGTTCTGACCTGTCCATTTTTTTTTTCCTGATGGATCGACCTTAAGACCATCTTACTAATTTTTACTTTATCCTCAGCGACCGTTTCTGTTTTTTTTTAAGATTTTGCCTCATTCAATAGTTGTCAAATTTTTATTTACTTATTTATGTGATTATTACTATTATTATTATTGTTATTATTATTAATTTTTATTTATTTATTTATTCGTTCATTATTTTTTTACTTTCATTTTCAACAGTTTTCTTTTAACCCTGGGGACGGAAATATAGTCCAAAAATATTATCAATACCGAGGATATGGAACCCTGCTATCTGGTGTCTCATTAATCTATCATGTCTACGTCTGACCAGGTAAATAACCTGGTAAGTAACCTGGTCATGTCAATGCCAATGCCAGGTTATCTTACATGGCTCATGAGGCCTGGCTTACCTGGCTTATAAGAGCTCATGAGCCTTAATTTATGTACAATGTTTGATAATTATAATAAATCTATACCATATTAATAAATAGCATTCTCCTCGCAATGCTAAAATACACTTTTGTAGCAATTGCTGAGTAATCGAGAAATATTTAAATTATAGTAGTTTCAATGGGAAGAAATTTACCATTTATTACTTCTTTAGGGGAGGAGAAAAGGAAAATATATTATAATCGTTATGTATTAAAATTACTTCTAACTTTTTACAGAGAAACTGCAAAAAACTATCAAAGAGTAAAAATCAAGAAAATATTCCTCTTAGACTGCATTCAATTACGTTGGCTGAAATTGACATAATAGAAGAAAAAAAAATTAATTACTACTTCAGATTTGGAACATTTTATGATAGTGATTTGTACAACCTATTTTATTTAGAGAGGGCGTGGCCTAGATTCCGTTACAAACCAGTGCATTTTGATGAATCTGATTAACATAAGAAAATATTCTTTTGATTACTTTTCAGTTTAAATTATAGTATACATTCGTTCCGTTACTTTCAAAGCCAATACTTTTCCTTTGAACCTGAGACTGGAAATGTAGCCCAAAGAAATTATTCATACCGAGGATATGAAATTCTCCGATGCCTCGATATAATGTACCATGTGAATGTAATGTATAAAATACCTAAAATCTCTAGTAAATGGTGTGTCTTTTTCAACAGGTGGTTGGTTGGTTGGTTAAGAGCACCATCTTTTGCTACAGATGATAGTTGATAGAAAATGATAAAAAAAGATTAGAAATGCGGTCATCTTTTGCTATACCAAGGCTAAAAAATAAGAAATCACTCATGGCGAGATCGTCAGGATTCCTTTTATTATGGTAAAAAATGTTTTCAAAGTTTTATGTTGAAAAACTTTTCTTATGAACTTTTATGTTGGTTTTCTTCATTTCTCCTTTAACTGTTTTTCTTTCATCGTGTCAATTAATATGTGAGTACTGATAGGAGTCTCAGCATAAGAGGGGGCAGCGCTCCCCTTCCCATACTTCGTTGGATTACAGGATAAAGTAAAAACAAAATCCAAAGCGTAATACATCAGTATCGTGTAAAATTATGTTTCAGGCTAGAATTTACTTTTCGAATATACTGTGGAGGATTTATAATTTATATACATTTAAACAAGTTGATGACCACTTAATGAATAATATGACCACTTAACTTTAATATGATATATTTTCTTTGTAATTGTATTTTATGTATAAGTGTCTAATCTACATAAACATTCAAAACCATTTGCCGTCAATTAATTGGTTTGTTTTGAATTGTTTGTTATTAATTATTCATGTTTTCATATTCCAATCGGATAGTTGTTATACTATTGCTACGTATGTTATAGACAGACAGGTTTGAAGGCGGAGCTTACTCATGATGTTGCCGCACCTTTCCGAAAATTGCTGACTGAATGTCTTTGGAAAAATTTTGTCAAGATATATATGCACTGTGCAAATTATTATCACAGGTGTTTAGCATCTTAAAATTTTATATTACTATTACTGAAAATATTATATATAAGTTACTCTTTCTCGTAACATGTGTGGAACGGATTCTTACGACTGCATAAAAATATTATTTTGTGCAATAAAATAACATGTTCCTATCCATTTTTATTGTAGGGAGAGAGGATGTCTAAAAGTTATATCTAATTACTTTATAATAGTAATATTAAATACTTATTAAAAAACTGTATCTGCCATTTCGCTCCGATTAGAATACAACCATACTCATTAATTATTACGTCTTTTAAAACAAACCAAGTACTGATTTATTAACATGAATATGGTTATCCATGTCAGTACCCGCGAAGATGTTATAATGCGCCCTACATTATTTTGAGTCTTCTTTCATCTGATGTCTGATGAAAAATTTTGGAATATCGTTGACCGTAAAATATTTTCTAATGTTAAAAATGCTTCCTATAAAATAAAATCTTACCTTAGCTCCACCATAAATCTAAATATCTTATAGATTATAGATTCATGGTAGTAAGCAATTACAAATATATTTTCTTGAAAATTTTACTGTTGAATAACAAAGCCTTGAAAAGCGAATTTTGGGTTTAAAAAATTTAGATAATGAACTCCCGAATACTAATTTTATTTTTCTATCTCCTCTCCTATAAATTTACCCGCTCTCCGTAACAGTTACAAATTTCAATGGTCCTGAGAGCGTGGCCGAGGAATTATGTTTATGAAAGTGCTAGCTGAAAACCCGCGTTTCGCTACGGAGTACATTAAAATTAAATACAACGGTCAACGTATGCAATTTATGCCAAAAAATAAATATATATATTTATAATAAATGCGATGATCATGAAGCTACAGAAGGAGGAGCAGCTGAGTGTTAAAAATGTGTCTCCCTTTTTGTCGCCGCCACTAGAGGGCGCTCGCGTGCACTAGCGGGCGGCTTAGACACGGACAACCATACGCTTTAATATGGAATTTTCATATTTTTCCTAGCGAAAACAAGTTGTTTTATTTTAGTGCGTATTTAATATGAATTTATTTATTCAATTTAACAATTTTTTATTTTCATTCAAAATCTTTATTTCAAGTGTTTTTTTTGCTACAATTCAATAAAATTCTTAAAGGAAATGAGTAAATAAACTTTTAATGAGTAAATAAACTTTGTAGTATAACTTTTTCAGAATAATTGTGTATTGTTTTCAGAATAAATTAGTTCAGAATTTTGTAATAATTAAATAATTAAGGAAATGAAATTACAGAAAAGAATTGTGAAGAAAGTTTTTTATCATTGTTCATAATCTCTTATGGAAAAAAAAAGTGAGAAATAATACTGATTAACCAAAACAAACACACACACAAATAGTAGAAAAGCAACATTTTCTATCAATCACAAATAAATTCTTATCAGGACTAATAAAATAGGAAGTCACTTCAGTATTTAATCAGACAAAACTCTAAAATATCTTCCTTTGGAAAAAAAAATCAGTCAAAGCATCTCAGATAACACTTTTTAAAACCGGAGGTATAATCGTTAAGTTGGCAAATTACTGAATACAAATTTTTTCAGCGAATTAAAACGAAAAAAACAAATAACTTTGACAAGGACAAATCAGCTATATTTTTGAATTTTCACAAAGTACGCATTTTATTGCATAAGCAGATTTTGTACGCAGATTTTGCATAAGCATTTATAGTAACAACATTGCTTATCATACAATGAAAACTTATTTACTTAAGGGGTGTGGTCACTTTTACGTACCTTTAAAAGTATCATTTTAAGACCTATGTTCGATTGTATGTACTACTCATGATTTAAGCTTGATTTTTATGAAATTTTTTGAGTAACTGCCTATAATATTGTTTATTATAGATGCAATTTTTCAAGGTATTTAATAAAAATGACCTTTTATGCATAAAAAGTGAATTTTTTTTTTAAATCGAGCATTTTGCAGTCAACTACTGTGCGCATTCTATCAAAATAAATTATTAAGGCACATTAATAATTTTTTACTATATGTGATTACAATACTTCAGGCAACAATATCCAGCAACATTATTCTAAAATATATTAAAACCTTTTAGTGCGTGCTATTTTTAATTAGAAATTTCAAAAATGACTGAGTAAAAGCTTATAAAAAATTCTTTAAAAATTAAAATATATTAAGGTTCAAAAATTTTGGTAGATTTTGTTGTCTAAAGTGTTGTAATCACATATAGTAAGCAATTATTAATGTAACTTAATAATTTATTTTGATAGAATGCGCACAGAAGTTGACTGCAAAATGCTCGATTTAAAAAAATTATTCACTTTTTATGCATAAAAAATCATTTTATTTTTTTATTAATTACCTTGAAATATTGCATATATAATAAACAGTAATATAGGCAGTTACTCCATAAATTTCTTGTAAATCAAGCAAAAATCATGAATAGTACATACAATCCAGCATAGGTCCAAAAATAGTACTTTTAAAGGTACTTAAAGGTGACCACTCCCCTTAAGGGGAGTGGTCACTTTTACGTACTTTAACTAACTTACGTAATTTAGCTAACTTAATAGTGATTAAATTCAATATTATGGTTCCAGCATTGACAGGAATTACCTTCAAGTTGGTAAATTATCGATTACAAATATTTTCAGCAAATTAAAAAGAAAAAACCCCAAATAACATTGATATGGACAAATCAGCTATATTTTCGCATTTTCACAAAGTATGGGTTTCATTGTAATCACAGTAAAAATAAAGGAAAATATTAATTTTTTTAAAAATTATACTCAACAGATTTTGCATAAGCATTTATAGTAACAACATTCTTTATCATACAATGAAAACTTATTTACTTATCAACTAACTTAATAGTGATAAAATTCAATATTAAGAAAAGTTAACTGGAAATATTTTATTTCTGTGCACAATTTTATAAAAAATGATGGCTTTAGTCAAGACGTGTAGCTCAATTTGCCATAACCACAAAATATATTGAATAGAAGAAAAGTATTTCATAATTATAAAGAACTGAAATTAACAACATACACTATTAATACATTAATATAAAATAAAAATTAAATGTGTGATATACAATTTACTATAGATAAATTTATATACGTAAGTATCGTACATCTTTTATTGATGAGCGATTTCCTTTAGAGCAATAGTATGAGTAATTATTTATATCTTTTTACATACAATAGAGCTTTGTGAACACGTGATGATTATTTTTGATGGGATATAGGGATGATTGAAAAATAAAACACGCTTATTTCCAGCAGAACTTAAGATGTCTTAACTTTGCGTTCACTTAAAACACAGCAGCTGTACTTTTCTCTCATTATTATACATCTTATATTAACAGAAAACAATAATAATGTTCTTACATTAGGAGCAGCAAATATACTAGGATTTCTCTGTCCAGTTTCTTTATTTCTTTTTAAGGCTGATCTATAGCCAGTAGAACAACCCGGAACAAAACACGTGTTTGGCATATTTCTGCACACAGAATAAATTTTAAAATTTATAAAACAACTTTCACCACCACGCCGTATAACTCAATGTAAAATACACTTCGCTTGCATGTCACGCCTTCTACCGGTGAGCGACAGTAATCGGTTCATTTTTCGAAAAATTCCCCATTGAAGCTTACGCTCCTTCTGAAGCTTCATGGCGATGATCAATGTATACAATTGATGTAAAATATATATCTATCTATATATATATATTTATAAAAAAACGAAAGGGATATGCATTTTTTTTTGATAATATCCAATCGTCTGCTGCATTAGAAAGAGAAAAAAATAATTTTTTTGTCTCTTTAGTTGTTACGCACGTGACGATAAATTTATTGAAAGTATCAGAAAAAGAAATCACGTAATCACTATTTAATAAATTAAATTCTAAAAATTTATCTTTAAAAATTCACCAAAAATCAGGAAATGGAAGTAAAAATTCAAAGAAAATTCCATCCTGAAGGAATTCTTGTGATCTTTCCCGTGACATAAATTTTATAACCCTCAATGCATTATTTTAAATGCAAACGCAAAAAAAGCCCAAAAAACAGCTTAGAAATTTAATTTAAAAAAATCTAAGAAGAATTTTTGAAAAATCTTTCTTAGTGCACCCCTACACTACTAGAAGAATCGCCATGCAAAATTTCATCCCTTTAGGTCCAGCGGTTTGGTCTGTGCGTTGTATGTCAGTCAGTCAGTCAGTCAGTGAATGAATGAGTCAGTTACGGAACTGTTTTATATATATAGATGAGGAAACGCAGATGCTTCAAACTTTCCTATACATCTTGCTGAACATAGACATCGACATAGACATGGTACATTCACGAGGCACCAGAGAGCAGGACCCCATAACCTCGGTATGGATAATTTTTTGTGGCTGTATTTCCGTTCTCAGGATTAAAGTAAAGTGTTCACTGGAAGTTAAAAATAATAATAATAGCAATAAAAATAATAAATAGATAAATAAATAAATAAGTAAATAAATATAAAATTGATAACTATTTAATACGACAGATGTTAAAAAAAAAAAAAAAGGGATAGCAGACAATTAAACAGAAATCAGGAGGTAGTCTTGAGGTCGATCTATCAAAAAATGGCAGGGCATAACCAGAAGCGCCGGAAATTGTAATTTAGAATTTAGTAGAGTTGGAGGGAAAGTTAAGAAAGGGGAAGGAGACCAGAGTGAATAATCAAAGTGGCATTAGGACGCCTAAAGTATTCCCTTGGGTCGTAGTCGGGGAGGTTAGCTATTTCTTCGTTGTCTATTGAATATAATGTATTGTAGAACTTAGATGTGAGATCCTTAATGTGTTGCCGAATGGGTTCGATTCTCAGATCCCTGTGAAAACGTTTCTAAGGTACCAGGGCGCCTTCCTACTACCGCGGAGTGTTTTATTTTGAATTGTCTGAAATCGCTGGATATGGGTGTCAGCCGCTGAGGCCCAAACAGGCACGGTGTACAACAGGATGGGACGCAATACGGTTTTATACAGGAGTAGTATATTATCTAAACCCATTTGATTCTGGTACAGGAGGTGGGCGATATCCTTAAGGGGTTTAAAAAATTTTCTAATGTTATGTTCTATATTTTTCTTCCACGTCAGTCGACTATCGAGGTAAATTACTAGGTATTTCCTGTTGGACACTTGAATTCGAAAACTGATGTATGTGCTAATGATTAATATACAGTGGTACCTAGGTTTACGAACTTAATTCGTTCCAAGACTTGGTTCGTAAACCGAAACGTTCGCAAACCGAAGAAGCCTTTCCCATATAAATTAACGGATGAAGAATTGATCCTTTCACCACCTAGAACATAGTTATATTTACCTTGTTTCTATGGGTTTAGTTATAAAGAAATGGGGAAAATAAATCAAAATAGAATTTATTATGAAGAACTAACTCATAATTGTTCAGTACAGCATTTTACCTTTGTAGTGGATAACTGCTGTGGCAGATGGTTGATTGCTGAAAAGGGAGGGAGGACTACAGAAGGCACTGCTTCGAAGGTAAGTTATCTTCCGTAATATCCCTAGGCAATCCTGATTTTAGTGTTTTTCTCTTTGTCTACTTTGAATCTCCCTATCTGATTTTGCGACAAGAAACCGATGCAAAGAAATTTGTCATTTGCTTTTCTGAAGAATTTCACAGAAGTGGAACATCACATTGTCATTTAGAATATTAATTGTTCTGTTTATAACAGATTCATTAAGGTGATGCGTTTCAATAAATGCCTTCATTTTACTCCACTTGCTGCAAATTTCTTCTGCCATTGCAACGGAAACTTTCTCCATATCATTGTCATTCTTTGATAAATGCTCTTCCTGGATAATTTTCCCCTGTTGACTCTGCAGCTCAACACGTTCTTGTGTGGTGAGTTCTTCGCTGTGTTCTTCCAGAAGCTCCTCCACATCTTCACAGTCAATCTCCAAGTCCATACTTTTTCCCGTGAACAACCACAACTTGGGCTTCCACCTCTTCATCATCGAAGCCCTAGAAGTCTCTCTCTGGCACACAAGTTGGCCAAAGTTTCTTCCAGGCAGACTGCAACGTGAGATAGGAGACCCCCCCCCCCCCCCTCCAGGCCTTATCAATAATGCTGATGCAGTTCAGAATATCGAAGTGCTCCTTCCAAAAATCTTTCAGGGTCAAATAAATGTCATTTGTGACTTGAAAACACCTTGAAAAGAGTGCCATGTTATACAATCTTTTTTCAAATTAGAAATAACCTACTGGTACATAGGCTGAAGCAAAGGAATTGTGTTGGTAGTAGAAATTTGACCTTAATGATGTTATATTTGATGTCCAGGTCTTTTTCGAAATTTAAAGGATGAGCAGGAGCGTTATCCATGACGAAAAGACACTTCAAGGACAAACCATTCTCCTCAAGATATTTCTTGGCAGCTGGTGCAAAGACCTCAATATCACTTCCAAGAAAATGACTACCCAGGCCTTAGCATTTTCTTTCTACATTACAGGCAGTTTAGCCTTCAACACATTATTTTTCTTGAATGCAGGAGGATTTTCAGGGTGTTAAACTAAAAGTGGTTCTCACCACTTGCATTAGCACACAATAAAAGTCTGTCCTTCATAGGCTTATACCCAGGAAGTGTCCTCTTTTGTGATGTAGGTTCTTCTTGGCATATTCTGAGAAATCAATCCTGTTTCATCACAGTTCAAAACTTGGTTTGGTACGTAGCCTTCCCTTTTCACAAAATTTTTGAATTCCATCAACAAATTCATCTGCAGCCTTTTTATCTGATCTAGCAGTCTCCCCATTCCTAACAACACCATGAATTCCACTTCGCTTGCGGAATTTCTCAAACCAGATTCTACTGGCTCTAAAATCTTCACATTCAACACCATTTGTACTCGGTGTTTTAGCTACCAACTCACTGGACAACTTCTTAGCCTTATCGCATATTAAAGTCTCACTAATTACTATAATCAGCAAGCTCTTTATCACGTAACCACTCTAGCAATGATTTTTCTAGCCGAAGACTAAGCGAACAGATCAGTGCACACGCACTTAAATAGCCCGCGCGTGCCGAGCGCCAAAGACATGAAGCAGCGGAGAGACTGAAATAGGGAAAGCAGCGCCATCTAGTGGCAAAAATAGGGGAAAATTGAAAAAATGAAATTTTTTTTCCTCTTTATTCCTCGAGCACAAAGGTTGTACCTTTTCTTTTCAGATGCTAGTATGATAGCGTAGGAGCAAGGTCAACGGTATCGTTCGTATCACGGATGCCTCCAAACGTTGTCAACGTGCAGTCGTGCAGTTTTTAACGGAGGAAAATCGGAGTGCTGGAATGAGATATGCCCCCCAAATGTGATACTTGGGGGGTGGGGGCTTTTTTCAGGAGATTATTTTGAATTTCTAAGTACGGTACAAGTTTCAGAATTTTCTTTCGGAGGAAATCTAATAAATAATTTTTTTTAATCTTTGGGGCCCCTCCGGCACTTGGGGGCCTGGGGGCCCCAAAAAATTCTTAGTTGTCCCCCCCCCCCCTCTGGGCAACCCTGCTGTGGAGGCAGGTCACGACTGCCTCGTTATTTTTCACTAGTGGTTAGCCCGTCAAAAATGACGTCCTAATTTTTATCAATTTACACCTGCAAACTCAATATTATTTGTATACCTAATGGCTTCTCTACTTTCTCTTATTCAAGTTATACACATTTTTAATTATTTAAAATTATGCAATATTAGCACTATTATGATCCATTTAAGATGCATTTTTTAAAATTTAAATAAAATTTGAACTCCACATAATAGTATCACTTTACTTAGTTCTATTACGCTAAATAATTAATACATTAACTGCGGTGGAAAAAATTAACTTTGTTGTTTCTCAATTGTTTCATAATTTTAAATCATAAATAAACACGCGCCAAATATAAACCATTGAGGTGTTCGGAATGTAAAATGTTACAAGTTGAAGAATATATTTATATATTTTGATCGAGAGGAAAGTATAATATTAAAATTTTTCAACAATTAAGGCTTAATTTCAATTTATTTCATTTTTAAAACGCGGTAATCAAAGTACATTTGAATATCACAACAAAAAGGAAAAAGCGTTCCAGACAGAGAGATAGATCTGTGCTATTATTAATGTTTATGATAGGCATATTCTCAACACCTTATTGTCCCCTGTGCAATAGGGTGGAAAGAAAAAAACTTTTTTTTTCAATTTCAATATGCTCTAGTTTTCAAAAGTTGCCTTTTAACAAAATAAAGACGGAAATTAAATATTAGCGTAATTGGTGCATGTTTTCAGTTCGCGCAAGGAAGGCAAACTTTTGGTTTTCATTAAATTTTTGACAAATTTCGCAATTATTTTGAAATTGAATACACTTGTAGTACAAAAAAGTAGCTAAATACGTAATTTAAACATTCCTTTTAGTCAGGAGACCAGCTAAACTGATTATATAATACGTTTTACTTCATAAAAATAGTACACATAAAGGCACTTAAGGACGAGGCACTTAAAAGACACTCGGACATCACGGTGGAACGAAACATTTTTTTTTTTTTTGAATTTCAATATGCTCTAGTTTCCAAAAGTTGTCTTTAAAATTAAAATTAAAAATATGAAATCTTTTTGCTCTACTAAAATATTTTCATATTCCGCAAAGGGGTTTCAAAATGGATATTTTTATGAAAAAGTGATTATAGTATTTGTATTTTTTGTTAATTTATTTTATAGTATATTAAAATAATGTATATTTTCTGTAAATAAAATATTCAAAATATGATAATTTGACAGAAAACTTGCATATTCTAAGTATTTCTAATTTTTAGATGCCATAGTAGAACAACTGATTTTGTGGAATTTCGCGATTTTCATCTTGTTAATTTTACAGTAGCAGATTCTTATAATACACATTAGAATAAATGAAAAACAATTTTTAATTGACGGACCTTAGTTAAAATAAACAAATTACGCTTATTTAGAAAAATATTAATGTAATGTCTATAAAGGCAAAACGTTATTTTGAAAAAAATATTCATGCTTTTCAAAAGTCCATAGTAATCACACATGGTTTCCATTACTTATTTCACTGATACATTGAATTGTTTTATTGTTTCAAATTTTGGCATTATCTTTTGAGAATGTATTTTTGCTTTTATCAATGCATCTCTTGCAGAAGTACCACGAACGGACAAGGATGACCCGGTATCTAATTTAACAATCCTTTCTACTACATGTGTGTGACATGGAATGTTGTTGAAGTCAATAATTTGTTTCTCGTGATCAGATTCTTTTGCTTCCTTTATAAACTGTTTTAGTTTGTCATCAGAAACATGCCTCGTCATAGGAGGTTCTGTTACTTTAACATCATTCCATTCAGTCATATCAATATAATTCTTGGCATCAAAGTTTATACGTGGAACTAAATTCTTTCTGATGCCTCCTTCATTTTCCGCCCTTGCTTTTAGAATCCGGCTTAATACAAGCTCTCTTACATGACTGCGATCGTCTAATATCATACAAAGGAGGAGATTTTCAGAAGCGGCAAAGTGTGCATTTATTTGAATGACAGGGTCAATTACATTTTTAAGAGTCTGATTGAGGTAACGTGAATATCTTGCAAGTTTCCACAAGTGCTTCGATCCATGGATACAAAATGGTTTCAGCTTTATGTACTTTGCCGCTGCTTGAAGCATTTTCTCTTTGCTTGCTAAAATGCCTTTGACAGTAGACTCGGGTAGCTGAAATTGTCTTCCGAATTGGACTTTTGCTATTCCAACACTTTCTTCCCAGTCTTCAATATCTCCACCCTTTCGTGTAGCGTAAGATGCTTTCACTTTGATGCCATTTTGCTCTGCTCACCTACTATTCGTACTGGATTGAGCTCCTACACACAACCACGAATTCTCTAAACATGAACACCTTCTTCCCGGAAGGAGTGAGAGAGAGCTGCTATTGGATAGTTTGTAAGTCACATGACAACAGATGGTAAGGGCAATAGAGTGATACAGCTCCCGCACTAAGAGCTCCATGAATGATTATTCGATCTTCCGAGTCCCCCCCCCTTTTTTCGCACTGCAACAAGTCTATGATTGCAACATTGTAAACATCAAGGAAATTCCGGGTCTGTTATTGAAACCAAACTTGTTTTTCCCCACAGAAGGTTCCCCTCCTTCAGATAAAATGTTGAAGAAAGTTTATCATTAAAAAAAAATCGTCGTTAAACAGAAACAACGTCGTCTTTAAATAGAATTTTTTTACGTCGGAGGGACCGGGACTGGGAAATATCGTCTTTAAATAGAGATCGTCGTTAAGTAGAGCGTCGTTAAACAGAGAGCCAACTGTATCATTAATCAAGAGTAATTGTATTATTAATAAATATTAAGAAGCTGTTAAGGTAAGTACATTAAACTCAGGAGATTTATTTAAAATGATTTTTTATATATCCAAATTTATTTTGTTCTCCATTGCATTTTATTCCCCCATTTCAAAGTTTTTTGTCTACTGGTACGTCATCAAATTATTTACAACGTACAGGTACGGTACTATAAAAAGGTTGGGAACCCCTGGTGTATAACAATTGGGATTCATAACCTGTTCCCATTTCTTCACAGATTAGTTTAAAAATTTGCTATTTAGGGCACTTGATTTAATGATGTTTATTATACTAATACATTGATTCATCGATTTCAATAGCTCAGTAGGCAAGTTTTTGATCATCAATGCTTCGCGATGTATGCAACAGCGTGTAATTTCTGTATTAGGATTTTGGCAGTTTTAAGCACGAAATAAAACCTTTTTTATTGTCCATCATTGCCGCAGCACCATCCGTGCAAATACTGCTACAATTACTCCATGAAATATCATGGGTTTTGAAAAAATCATCGGTTACTCGGAAAATTTCCTCGCCGGTAGTTTGCTCTGGAATTCGTTGTAAAATAGTGCTCTTTTGTGGTTCCTCATCAACGAAGCGTACAATGGCTATCAGTCGTGCTTGGTTTCTTGACGTCTGTTGACTCATCAATCTGAAGTGCAGAACTTCTGAGCCACTTTCAGTTTTCCAATTTGTATTGTTGATATGTTTTTTTAACAGTATTATGGTATAGAGCGGTACTTTTTTCAGCGGCACTTTTTTCACTTCATTAACTTCTCTAGGCCAAAGCATGGATTTAACAATTTTTTATGCATGCTGATTAAACGAGAGAATCACCAATAACATGTGTTTTTTTTTCTGATGTACAATTAATCTTGCAACATGGTAACTAGCTTCTAAGGCTTTATCAGAAACTGTGACTGATGACAACCTTAATAGCCTTTGTTTTCATCTTTGATCTAACTGCCTAAGAAAAATGATTTATCCTTCTTAACATAGCTCGATGGTTTGAATTTAGATGATGAAGCAGTTTACTGGTTCGTTAGATAGCATTTGAGAGCCATCCTGTCATTTACTTAAATGTTTTGTCCTTCGTCCTTATTAATAAAAAATAATACTTTGCTTGCCAAAACAACAAAAAATTTTATAAAATTTTATTCATCATTGCATCGTCTGTAGACCCTCTTTTCTACTGCCCTGCAAGATGCTTACTCACTTTTTCTTGTAGTATGAACTCACGGATTAGCAGCGATCCTATCATTTCACTCCTTTCCTATACTCTGTTTCTATTAGTTTCCCTCTGCTTATTACCTGAAAGTCTGCAATTGAGGGCGTGGCCCAGTCATTGCAGTTGCGACCCATTTCCTATGGTCCTATGGTAGATAGCATTTCTCTACAACTGATGCGTTCTGGTTTGGGTGGCGTTTCTTTATCACAGCATGAAAATCCATATCGAATGTAATCTTCGTTATACTTTCTTTCATAAGTGTTCTTTTTTTTTTTTACAGCACCACTTGTGCTAGGTTCTTTATTATTTGTCAATAAATGCAAAAATTTTCCTCGTAAATGGTTGTCCATATTTTTTAAGGGTATACCAATAATATTACCCAAAAGTGTGGTATTCGGTGGGACAGCGTCTTTATTCTTTCATGTTCAGATCACGACTTATGTTGAAGGTATATAGATTAATTAGTATAGTTCGCTTTGTACGCTTTTAACTTATCTTATTAATAAAAGAGAGTGTTTGCGTGTGTGTGTGTGTGTATGCGACCCCCAGGCGAATCTGTGATACTTACAGACGTCAAATTTGGCACACGGGTAGTGCAGACTATGGGAAGGTGCACCTCGAAGCCCGAATTTTAAATTTTATTCCAGAAATTTTTTTATTTTATGTTTTGTGGGATATTTTATGTTTTTTTAACTTCAGATTACGATATCTCGGCAAAAAATGATCGTAGAATTTTGATCTTTTTAAAATCTAAGACAACAGACATTTCTCCTTCAAACAAGACCTCATTTGTTTAAAAATAATTTAAAACAGACTAATATTTTCATCAAAATATTAAAACCACTTTTTCTATTTTTTTACGCCCTTTTATGCATCTACGGTCGATGTTCTTCGTGTTTTTATCTTACAAAGAAAGTATTTACATCATCTGGAAGATGAAAGCTTTCTCATTCCTATAAACCTCATTTCAAGTCTCTATCTTAAAATTTCGATTTTTAATTGAATTTTAAAGAACGATACTCCAACACAAATTTTCTGCATGGTTCTTCAAACGCGGAGTTTGGTTGAAGAACCTTTTTTTCACCCATAGGCGAGGGGGAGGGGGGGAAGGCTCGAAGAAAGAATATTTCGCCCATTCGTGGAGGGTTGGACCGAACGAAATTTCTCGCTCGGGGGGGGGGGGAGAATTTTTCTTCTGGCTGTTACTGTTAGCAGGAAGTGGAATACGTAGCCAGAAAATTTAGATACCTTGATTCGTTGTTTTTTAGTGTTTCCATTCTCTGACAATGATTGCTGAAGGGAGCGGGTCCCTAAACTGACAGGCTAGAAGGGCGAAGCCCGTGTCATGGGTTATGTCACAGTATAAATAACATAGAAAATGTCAATTTTTTCTATGTTATTTATACTTTAATCAATTTTTAAATTGATTTTGGTTAACAAACATTTTAAAATCCCGGGCAATGCCATCTGTAATTAGGAATACCTCCAGCTTTTCCTTTCTTACAGAATAAAACTCATTTCGGAAGTTTCATTGAAGGTAAAATGAGTAATTTCTGTTGTGGCATCTAAAAAGGTATTTTAAGTAAACAATTAAACTTTGAAGCTAATTCCCATCTTTAACATTACAATAATAAGCATTACATCTTATTAATAAAAGCGAATGTTTTCTTATTAATAAAAGCGAATGTTTGCGCACGTGTGTGTCTGTGTGGGCGGCCCCCAGGCGAATCTGTGAAACTTACAGACGTCAAATTTGGCACACGGGTAGTGCAGACTATGGGAAAGTGCACCTCGAAGCCCGAATTTAAAATTTTATTCTAGAAAATTTTTTATTTTATGTTTTTTTAACTTCAGATTACGATATCTCGGTAAAAAAATGATCGTAGAATTTTGATCTTTTTACAATCTAAGACTACAGACATTTCTCCTTCAAACAAGACCTCATTTGTTTAAAAATAATTTAAAACAGACTAATATTTTCATCAAAATATTAAATCCACTTTTCCGATAAATTTATGCACTTTTTAGCATCTACGGTCGATGCTCTTCGTGTTTTTATCTTACAAAGAAAATATTTACATCATCTGGAAGATGAAAGCTTTCTCATTCATATAAACCTCATTTCAAGTCTCTATCTTGAAATTTCGATTTTTAATTGAATTTTAAAGAACGATATTTCAACACAAATTTTATGTTGTTCTTTCAACGGGGTACTCTAGGCTTTGGAATCAATCATTCATAAGAAATGCGCATGCGCACAAGGAAACGTTTTATTTACTTTTGTCGGTGTTCACTTTTTCTGTATTCTGTCAATTTTTTTTAAATTTAGTTACTTTTTTGCATATTCTTTCTTTTTATGCTTCTGTCTGAAACTCTGGAATATTTTTTATTATCATTCTAATACTTCGAAACTTAACAATGTTTACCAGGGGTGTTTTAAAACAACTGTTAATTATGTTTGTGTTTAGCTTTGAGAAAAAATAATTTTGTAAAGGTTTTTTTTGGTCTTTTATGCTAAAATAGCACTTACAAATCACAAACAGAAACAAAAACTTACCTGTAAATAGCACACCTTTTTCATAAATTGATCAATTTGAAGTAATTTTTAATGAAATTTAGCTAAAACGCCTATCATTCTGCACAAAATCCTAAAGCTAATATTTTAAACTAATTTTAGCTTTTGATTGTGGAAATTTTTGATGTTAAAACATGTTAACAATGTATTAAATATGCATTATTTTGTACGTCAAATATTGTTGCACATTAATTTTATAGAAATTTGTGGTATGACTTTCTTAAGTAGCATGATTTATTTTTTCTCGATGATATCTTTTTCTTAATTGTCATATTTTGAGAACATAACTTTTTTAAATTAAAAAAAAACACAAATAACAGTTTAGGTTAACAAGAATTATTGTCAAGAATTATATTTCACATGATTGGACAAGCCACAGGTCAAGAAGTGTTGAAATTAATGGAGGTGAGGTTAATTTTTTTTACATGCAGTAATTTTTTCATGTCCTGATTCATAAATTAGAATCGATAGCTGATTTATACATCATTTATATTTTTAGAATTTAACTTCTTACTTCTGTTTTAACTTTCCTTTCTATTTTACAATCATGTTTTGTTTTGCTATTATTGAAGTGTGTAAAATATTTTTCATTGCTTATTACGATTTAAAAAATTTTTTTGTACTATTGGCCTGTACTTTTTTATTTATACTGTGTTATTCATACTGTTATTTTTTCTACGTTATTTATACTGTATTTAGTTTTTAAATTGATTTGGCATTGTTTACTTTTCAGCTTTTCCCGAATGATTTTCCGAATCTTTACCCCAGAAAGAGAAGCGAGACTGGAAGAAATCAGACAACAACAGCAAAGAATAGTTGGACAAAAACCACAGGATCGACATGCTTTGTTAGCAAGAGTGTTTCATCAAAAACAAAAATCACTTATGAGTCTCATCACAAAGGCAAAGATTTTTGGAGAAGTTAGGTGTCATATGTACACCCTAATTGCAGTTTTGGCTGATTTAAACTCTGTATTCTTACATTTTGATGCCCCTGTAGCAGTAGTGGATTACATGGTTAACTGGAGTTACTCATTTTGTTCCATTTTAAAGGAATTAGGCTGTGGTTCATATGGGAATGGCGTTTAGAAACATACGGCATATGAGGCAGATATTACGGATCAAATAATAGCCAAAGATGACACCACTTCAGTCAGTTGTCACAAAACAACTGTGTCTGTCCACATGTTTCAGAAGCCTCCTCTACACGATTTCTTCATTCGGGAATGGCGTTTAGAAACATACGGCATATGAGGCAGATATTACGGATCAAATAATAGCCAAAGAAAGCAAGTGTCTATAGACAATGCGTGGATTGTCCCGTATTGCCCTCTACTAACCACAATTTTCAATGCCCATATAAATGTAGAGTACTGTAATTCAGTTTTATAGTGTGGCGTGTGAGTGGAACACTGGTGTGTGGTTTTCAAATGATTTTAGCTTTTACTGGAAATTAGCAGAACATTAGCATCCAAAACAGTAATCGTTTGGAAAGTTTTTATTTATATACACAACTCACTACTATAATACTCTTAAAATTTATATTTTAACGCATTTCGGTTACTGCTGTTGTTTGTAAACACACGATCTTCATTGACATGCTCATTTCAGAAATTTCTCATTGAGATGATGCTCATTTAATGCGTGTTTTCAAAAGTGAAATATACCATGTTCTGTAAATGCCCCGAAAATATTTCTATACTGGAGATGTAGACAGATTAAAGAATTTAAGTAAACTTTTGTGTAATTTATACATTTATGTGTGTTTAATTATTTAAATTAATAGATTTATATTTTTTATACGTTTTATTCTAGCATTCTTTTAGGGGTTTATAGTGTTGCGTGTGAGTGGAACACTGGTGTGTGGTTTTCAAATGATTTTAGCTTTTACTGGAAATTAGCAGAACATTAGCTTCCAAAACAGTAATCGTTTGGAAAGTTTTGAATTTAATTTATTAAATGCTGATCACGAGATTTCTTTTCTTTTTGTGATACTTTAAATTAATTTTGCGTCACGTGCATAACAACGAAATTAATTGACAAAGAAAATATTAAAATACAGTAAAAGATAAAATTTAACCACTAGACAAATTGAGATGGAAATTTTTAAAAATTTTGTTCAAATTAGTATGTTTTATGGATATTAAATCAAATCTATATATAAAACTGTAATTTCCTCACAAAATATGCTTCGCCATGACGATAAATAAGTCCCAAGGCCAAACTTTAAAATATGCTGGCGTACATTTACGAGAAAATTGTTTCTCGCACGGTCAGTTTTACGTAGCTTGCTCACGCGTAAGTTCGCAGACGAGCCTGGTAATATTAGTTCCGCCCAATGAAGAAACAAAATATATTGTTTATATGAAAATCCTCTAAAAAGCAATTTCACTACTTTTTCATTGTAATTATCCTAAAATGTACCCCGTAGCGAAGCACGGGTATTCAGCTAGTGATTTCATATGGGAATGATTATCAGCATGAATTATTATTTGCAGTTGCAATTGTACTTTATAATACATGTAATCAATATTTATTTTTAAACGATTAGTGAATAAATTATAATTTTGTCAGGTGTTTGTCTTACGTATGCAGGATTGTATATAACCGAGTATTTCAATTATAAGAAATGAAAGGCAAATTAAAAAGTATAAATAAAAATAGAACAACTAAAATTTTTTACTTGACTTTAAAATATCAATTAACCTTCGAAGTATTTCATAAAACACCTCTATGTATGTGCAAGGAGGAATGAGTTTCACAACACAAAATAAAAATCAGTAAAATTTATTTAGGAAAGAAAATAAGTCATCAAATATGGCTTTCCTTTCGTTTAAAGAAAAATTTATTAGTGAAACCAAGAATAGGGTTAAGTTGCCAGCTATTCCAAACCTTCTCCACAAGCAAACTAAAAGCCAGAAAGTCCGTAGTTGACGCGCATGCGCAGTCAGGGACTCTGAAATCCTCGATTCTTATATCTAGGCGCTCCTACACAAAGGACGCTCGAGCATACATACAATGTATGGTAATTACATACTTTTGTTTTGTATATAATTTCGGCCAAGAGAAAATACATATTCGCATAACGTTAGAGGAATATTTTAATAAGGGAAATCACTAACTAATGCGTTGGTTAGATTTGTTTTATTATTCACCGCGGCACAATAATGTGCCCCGGCACTGCGGTTGCTGAGCATTGATTTAAGGGACCGGAATACCAAATGCAAAATTTCTCTAAATTTTTACTGATGACTGACAAAGTACAGACATCCAACTAACTTAGGAAAGAACCGTTGCCTATCACAAATTGTGGAACTGAGAACGCATACAAATGACAAAATGCATTGGAACAAATGTAATCATTTAATTATTTAAAATCCACTTTAAATTTCTGTTCCTTCGTCTCATAGCACAGAGGATCTATTCATTTCATTTAGGACGTTTCAAAACCTGCAGCTGCCCCACATTTTATTCGATTATTGTGTATATAAAGAAATCTTACTGTACTGTAAATGCTTAAGTTTATTTTCCAATTCGTGAAAGAGTTCAGCGATAGAGCCATCATGGAGTTTGCTTAAAACCCACGTTTTCGAAGAAAAAAAGAAATATAATATGGATGCAATGAAGAAATGTCAAAATTAAGACACTCGTCTCTTACCTGGCCTCTAGCTGCTCATGAGGCTTAATTTATAAACATTGTTTGATAATTATAATTTTCACTACACTAAATTAATAAATAACATTCTCCTTGATATGCTAAACTACACTGTTACAGCACTTTGTTGAGTAGTCAAGAAGTATTTAACATATAGTAAGTTTCAATGGGAAGAAATTTAATTTTTATTACTTTTTAGGGGAGAAGAAAAGTTAGGGGAAATATATTATATCCGTTATGTATAAAAATTACTTCTAAATTTCTACAGAGAAACTGCAAAAAGCTTTCAAACACAAAGAAACAAGAAATTATTCCTCTAAATCTCCATTCAATTACGTTGGCTGAAATTGACCTATTAGAAGAAGAAGAAAAAATTAATTGCTATCACAAATTTTGTAACATTTTATGATAATGATATGTACGCTTATTATGTGTAAAGAGAGTGTTGCCCAGAAGACCCTACGGACGAATAGATTTTGATATATTTGATGAAGATAACAAAATGTTCTATTACTTTTTTTTTTTAACGTAGGATTTCGTTCCTCAATAACGGTCCTGCGGAAAGCAAAATTTCAGCGTTGCCGCGGGTTATAATTTTGGCAGCGCGCCAAACTCAGTAGCAGTAGAACAGAAAAGTTAAAAAATTGCGTTAAAAAAAAAAAAAAAAAAAAAAAAAAAAAAAAAAAAAAAAAAAAAGTAAGCAACGATAAGTAATCCTACGTTAATAACCCGTGGTAGTTTCGTGCGAAGAAACTACCTGAAATATTTAATTTAAATGATATCCATTTTTTTCCTTTGATCCTAAGAACGGACATATAGCGACAATTATTTATTTACATCGATCTCCGATTGTAAAGGTCTCTAGTCCCATTAACATTTCAAACCAAACCTCGCCCATTAGTTACTAATTAGCACCGCCTGTGAGTGAACTGATTGCAAGACCTATTCAGACGATCGGCGTCTGAAATCACGCGACTGTATGTAAAGATTGTATGTCTGAAATAAGGGGACATAAATTTCAAAAACAAAGTTCCTCTTAATTTTAACTGGTGAATGAAAAAATACAATCCTCCAACTTCCTCAGGAAAGAACCGTCGTCTATCGCAAATTGTTTAACAAATTTGACAGCGCATAATGATGACAAAATACTTACAAATGCAACAAATGTGATTATTTCAATTATTTAATAAACAAATAATAATTGTAATAAATTATAATTGCAATAAATTGCAATCATTTAATAAACAAATAATAATTGCAATAAATTGCAATTATTTAATAAACAATGCAACAAATGCAATTATTTAATAACATAATTAATTATTTAAATTCCACGTTTAATTTCCTGGTCTTTCGTCTGGTAGCGAGGAAACTATTAAATCATTTCATTTAGGACGTTTCAGAACCAGCAGCTGCCGCAGATTGTTCGATTATTCTGTACGCTTATTCTGTATTTAAAGTAATATTGCTGTACTGTAGATTGTTAGATTATTTTTCAATTCGTGAATAGGTTCAGAGTAATGGGCCCCATCCTTCAAGGGGTTTGCTTAAAACCCTCATTATCAGAAAAAAGAAATCTTTTATGGGTGCAATGAAGCAATGTCGAAAATTAATAACTTTTTCTCCAACCTCATTTAATTTTTAAATTACAATTGCCCGGTGCTTCTAGTTCTGACCTGTCCATTTTTTTTTTCCTGATGGATCGACCTTAAGACCATCTTACTAATTTTTACTTTATCCTCAGCGACCGTTTCTGTTTTTTTTTAAGATTTTGCCTCATTCAATAGTTGTCAAATTTTTATTTACTTATTTATGTGATTATTACTATTATTATTATTGTTATTATTATTAATTTTTATTTATTTATTTATTCGTTCATTATTTTTTTACTTTCATTTTCAACAGTTTTCTTTTAACCCTGGGGACGGAAATATAGTCCAAAAATATTATCAATACCGAGGATATGGAACCCTGCTATCTGGTGTCTCATTAATCTATCATGTCTACGTCTGACCAGGTAAATAACCTGGTAAGTAACCTGGTCATGTCAATGCCAATGCCAGGTTATCTTACATGGCTCATGAGGCCTGGCTTACCTGGCTTATAAGAGCTCATGAGCCTTAATTTATGTACAATGTTTGATAATTATAATAAATCTATACCATATTAATAAATAGCATTCTCCTCGCAATGCTAAAATACACTTTTGTAGCAATTGCTGAGTAATCGAGAAATATTTAAATTATAGTAGTTTCAATGGGAAGAAATTTACCATTTATTACTTCTTTAGGGGAGGAGAAAAGGAAAATATATTATAATCGTTATGTATTAAAATTACTTCTAACTTTTTACAGAGAAACTGCAAAAAACTATCAAAGAGTAAAAATCAAGAAAATATTCCTCTTAGACTGCATTCAATTACGTTGGCTGAAATTGACATAATAGAAGAAAAAAAAAATTAATTACTACTTCAGATTTGGAACATTTTATGATAGTGATTTGTACAACCTATTTTATTTAGAGAGGGCGTGGCCTAGATTCCGTTACAAACCAGTGCATTTTGATGAATCTGATCTACATAAGAAAATATTCTTTTGATTACTTTTCAGTTTAAATTATAGTATACATTCGTTCCGTTACTTTCAAAGCCAATACTTTTCCTTTGAACCTGAGACTGGAAATGTAGCCCAAAGAAATTATTCATACCGAGGATATGAAATTCTCCGATGCCTCGATATAATGTACCATGTGAATGTAATGTATAAAATACCTAAAATCTCTAGTAAATGGTGTGTCTTTTTCAACAGGTGGTTGGTTGGTTGGTTAAGAGCACCATCTTTTGCTACAGATGATAGTTGATAGAAAATGATAAAAAAAGATTAGAAATGCGGTCATCTTTTGCTATACCAAGGCTAAAAAATAAGAAATCACTCATGGCGAGATCGTCAGGATTCCTTTTATTATGGTAAAAAATGTTTTCAAAGTTTTATGTTGAAAAACTTTTCTTATGAACTTTTATGTTGGTTTTCTTCATTTCTCCTTTAACTGTTTTTCTTTCATCGTGTCAATTAATATGTGAGTACTGATAGGAGTCTCAGCATAAGAGGGGGCAGCGCTCCCCTTCCCATACTTCGTTGGATTACAGGATAACGTAAAAACAAAATCCAAAGTGTAATACATCAGTATCGTGTAAAATTATGTTTCAGGCTAGAATTTACTTTTCGAATATACTGTGGAGGATTTATAATTTATATACATTTAAACAAGTTGATGACCACTTAATGAATAATATGACCACTTAACTTTAATATGATATATTTTCTTTGTAATTGTATTTTATGTATAAGTGTCTAATCTACATAAACATTCAAAACCATTTGCCGTCAATTAATTGGTTTGTTTTGAATTGTTTGTTATTAATTATTCATGTTTTCATATTCCAATCGGATAGTTGTTATACTATTGCTACGTATGTTATAGACAGACAGGTTTGAAGGCGGAGCTTACTCATGATGTTGCCGCACCTTTCCGAAAATTGCTGACTGAATGTCTTTGGAAAAATTTTGTCAAGATATATATGCACTGTGCAAATTATTATCACAGGTGTTTAGCATCTTAAAATTTTATATTACTATTACTGAAAATATTATATATAAGTTACTCTTTCTCGTAACATGTGTGGAACGGATTCTTACGACTGCATAAAAATATTATTTTGTGCAATAAAATAACATGTTCCTATCCATTTTTATTGTAGGGAGAGAGGATGTCTAAAAGTTATATCTAATTACTTTATAATAGTAATATTAAATACTTATTAAAAAACTGTATCTGCCATTTCGCTCCGATTAGAATACAACCATACTCATTAATTATTACGTCTTTTAAAACAAACCAAGTACTGATTTATTAACATGAATATGGTTATCCATGTCAGTACCCG
Organism: Dolomedes plantarius; assembly: GCA_907164885.2. Classification (NCBI taxonomy): domain Eukaryota; kingdom Metazoa; phylum Arthropoda; class Arachnida; order Araneae; family Dolomedidae; genus Dolomedes; species Dolomedes plantarius. Next base: position 190,843,051 of record OU015496.1, on the reverse strand, counting down.
CGAAGATGTTATAATGCGCCCTACATTATTTTGAGTCTTCTTTCATCTGATGTCTGATGAAAAATTTTGGAATATCGTTGACCGTAAAATATTTTCTAATGTTAAAAATGCTTCCTATAAAATAAAATCTTACCTTAGCTCCACCATAAATCTAAATATCTTATAGATTATAGATTCATGGTAGTAAGCAATTACAAATATATTTTCTTGAAAATTTTACTGTTGAATAACAAAGCCTTGAAAAGCGAATTTTGGGTTTAAAAAATTTAGATAATGAACTCCCGAATACTAATTTTATTTTTCTATCTCCTCTCCTATAAATTTACCCGCTCTCCGTAACAGTTACAAATTTCAATGGTCCTGAGAGCGTGGCCGAGGAATTATGTTTATGAAAGTGCTAGCTGAAAACCCGCGCTTCGCTACGGAGTACATTAAAATTAAATACAACGGTCAACGTATGCAATTTATGCCAAAAAATAAATATATATATTTATAATAAATGCGATGATCATGAAGCTACAGAAGGAGGAGCAGCTGAGTGTTAAAAATGTGTCTCCCTTTTTGTCGCCGCCACTAGAGGGCGCTCGCGTGCACTAGCGGGCGGCTTAGACACGGACAACCATACGCTTTAATATGGAATTTTCATATTTTTCCTAGCGAAAACAAGTTGTTTTATTTTAGTGCGTATTTAATATGAATTTATTTATTCAATTTAACAATTTTTTATTTTCATTCAAAATCTTTATTTCAAGTGTTTTTTTTGCTACAATTCAATAAAATTCTTAAAGGAAATGAGTAAATAAACTTTTAATGAGTAAATAAACTTTGTAGTATAACTTTTTCAGAATAATTGTGTATTGTTTTCAGAATAAATTAGTTCAGAATTTTGTAATAATTAAATAATTAAGGAAATGAAATTACAGAAAAGAATTGTGAAGAAAGTTTTTTATCATTGTTCATAATCTCTTATGGAAAAAAAAAGTGAGAAATAATACTGATTAACCAAAACAAACACACACACACATAGTAGAAAAGCAACATTTTCTATCAATCACAAATAAATTCTTATCAGGACTAATAAAATAGGAAGTCACTTCAGTATTTAATCAGACAAAACTCTAAAATATCTTCCTTTGGAAAAAAAAATCAGTCAAAGCATCTCAGATAACACTTTTTAAAACCGGAGGTATAATCGTTAAGTTGGTAAATTACTGAATACAAATTTTTTCAGCGAATTAAAACGAAAAAAACAAATAACTTTGACAAGGACAAATCAGCTATATTTTTGAATTTTCACAAAGTACACATTTTATTGCATAAGCAGATTTTGTACGCAGATTTTGCATAAGCATTTATAGTAACAACATTGCTTATCATACAATGAAAACTTATTTACTTAAGGGGTGTGGTCACTTTTACGTACCTTTAAAAGTATCATTTTAAGACCTATGTTCGATTGTATGTACTACTCATGATTTAAGCTTGATTTTTATGAAATTTTTTGAGTAACTGCCTATAATATTGTTTATTATAGATGCAATTTTTCAAGGTATTTAATAAAAATGACCTTTTATGCATAAAAAGTGAATTTTTTTTTTTAAATCGAGCATTTTGCAGTCAACTACTGTGCGCATTCTGTCAAAATAAATTATTAAGGCACATTAATAATTTTTTACTATATGTGATTACAATACTTCAGGCAACAATATCCAGCAACATTATTCTAAAATATATTAAAACCTTTTAGTGCGTGCTATTTTTAATTAGAAATTTCAAAAATGACTGAGTAAAAGCTTATAAAAAATTCTTTAAAAATTAAAATATATTAAGGTTCAAAAATTTTGGTAGATTTTGTTGTCTAAAGTGTTGTAATCACATATAGTAAGCAATTATTAATGTAACTTAATAATTTATTTTGATAGAATGCGCACAGAAGTTGACTGCAAAATGCTCGATTTAAAAAAATTATTCACTTTTTATGCATAAAAAATCATTTTATTTTTTTATTAATTACCTTGAAATATTGCATATATAATAAACAGTAATATAGGCAGTTACTCCATAAATTTCTTGTAAATCAAGCAAAAATCATGAATAGTACATACAATCCAGCATAGGTCCAAAAATAGTACTTTTAAAGGTACTTAAAGGTGACCACTCCCCTTAAGGGGAGAGGTCACTTTTACGTACTTTAACTAACTTACGTAATTTAGCTAACTTAATAGTGATTAAATTCAATATTATGGTTCCAGCATTGACAGGAATTACCTTCAAGTTGGTAAATTATCGATTACAAATATTTTCAGCAAATTAAAAAGAAAAAACCCCAAATAACATTGATATGGACAAATCAGCTATATTTTCGCATTTTCACAAAGTATGGGTTTCATTGTAATCACAGTAAAAATATAAGAAAATATTAATTTTTTTAAAAATTATACTCAACAGATTTTGCATAAGCATTTATAGTAACAACATTCTTTATCATACAATGAAAACTTATTTACTTATCAACTAACTTAATAATGATAAAATTCAATATTAAGAAAAGTTAACTGGAAATATTTTATTTCTGTGCACAATTTTATAAAAAATGATGGCTTTAGTCAAGACGTGTAGCTCAATTTGCCCTAACCACAAAATATATTGAATAGAAGAAAAGTATTTCATAATTATAAAGAACTGAAATTAACAACATACACTATTAATACATTATTATAAAATAAAAATTAAATGTGTGATATACAATTTACTATAGATAAATTTATATACGTAAGTATCGTACATCTTTTATTGATGAGCGATTTCCTTTAGAGCAATAGTATGAGTAATTATTTACATCTTTTTACATACAATAGAGCTTTGTGAACACGTGATGATTATTTTTGATGGGATATAGGGATGATTGAAAAATAAAACACGCTTATTTCCAGCAGAACTTAAGATGTCTTAACTTTGCGTTCACTTAAAACACAGCAGATGTACTTTCTTCTCATTATTATACATCTTATATTAACACAAAACAATAATAATGTTCTCACCTTAGGAGCAGCGAATATACTAGGATTTCTCTGTCCAGTTTCTTTATTTCTTTTTAAGGCTGATCTATAGCCAGTAGAACAACGGGGAGCAAAACACGTGTTTGGCATATTTCTGCACACAGAATAAATTTTAAAATTTATAAAACAGCTTTCACCACCACGCCGTATAACTCAATGTAAAATAGTCCCTTCGCTTGCATGTCGCGCCTTCTATCGGTTCATTTTTCGAAAAATTCCCCATTGAAGCTTACGCTCCTTCTGTAGCTTCATGGTAACCATGAAGCTACAGAAGGAGCGTAATCTTCAATGGGGAATTTTTCGAAAAATGAACCGATTGTTGTTGCTCACCGGTAGAGGGCGTGACATGCATGCGAAGTGTATTTTACATTGAGTTATACGGCGTGGTGGTGAAAGTTGTTTTATAAATTTTAAAATTTATTCTGTGTGCAGAAATATGCCAAACACGTGTTTTGCTCCGGGTTGTTCTACTGGCTATAGATCAGCCTTAAAAAGAAATAAAGAAACTGGACAGAGAAATCCTAGTATATTTGCTGCTTCTAAGATAAGAACATTATTATTGTTTTGTGTTAATCATGAAGCTACAGAGCAATCATTTTTTTTTAAATTGTGCACAGAAATAAAATATTTCTAGTTAACTTTTCTTAATATTGAATTTTATCACTATTAAGTTAGTTGATAAGTAAATAAGTTTTCATTGTATGATAAAGAATGTTGTTACTGTAAATGCTTATGCAAAATCTGTTGAGTATAATTTTAAAAAAAATTAATATTTTCCTATCTTTTTACTGTGAGTACAATGAAACCCATATTTTGTGAAAATGCGAAAATATAGCTGTTTTGTTCTTATCAATGTTATTTGGGGTTTTTTCTTTTAAATTTGCTGAAAATATTTCTAATCGATAATTTACCAACTTGAAGGTAATTCTTGACAATGCTGGAACCATAATATTGAATTTAATCACTATTAAGTTAGTTAAATTACGTAAGTTAGTTAAAGTACGTAAAAGTAGCGTATTTAGACCTATGCTGGATTGAATCTACTACTAATGATTTTTGCTTGATTTACAAGAAATTTTTTGAGTAACTGCCTATAATACTGTTTATTATATATGCAATATTTCAAGGTAATTAATAAAAAATTAAAATGATTTTTTATGCATAAAAAGTGAATATTTTTTTAAAATCGAGCATTTTGCAGTCAACTACTGTGCGCATTCTATCAAAATAAATTATTAAGTTACATTAATAATGAAGTTACATTAATAATTAAGTTACATTAATAATTGAAAAATAAAACACGCTTATTTCCAGCAGAACTTAAGATGTCTTAACTTTGCGTTCACTTAAAACACAGCAGCTGTACTTTTCTCTCATTATTATACATCTTATATTAACAGAAAACAATAATAATGTTCTTACATTAGGAGCAGCAAATATACTAGGATTTCTCTGTCCAGTTTCTTTATTTCTTTTTAAGGCTGATCTATAGCCAGTAGAACAACCCGGAACAAAACACGTGTTTGGCATATTTCTGCACACAGAATAAATTTTAAAATTTATAAAACAACTTTCACCACCACGCCGTATAACTCAATGTAAAATACACTTCGCTTGCATGTCACGCCTTCTACCGGTGAGCGACAGCAATCGGTTCATTTTTCGAAAAATTCCCCATTGAAGCTTACGCTCCTTCTGTAGCTTCATGGCGATGATCAATGTATACAATTGATGTAAAATATATATCTATCTATATATATATATTTATAAAAAATCGAAAGGGATATGCATTTTTTTTGGATAATATCCAATCGTCTGCTGCATTAGAAAGAGAAAAAAATAATTTTTTTGTCTCTTTAGTTGTTACGCACGTGACGATAAATTTATTGAAAGTATCAGAAAAAGAAATCACGTAATCACTATTTAATAAATTAAATTCTAAAAATTTATCTTTAAAAATTCAAAGAAAATTCCATCCTGAAGGAATTCTTGTGATCTTTCCCGTGACATAAATTTTATAACCCTCAATGCATTATTTTAAATGCAAACGCAAAAAAAGCCCAAAAAACAGCTTAGAAATTTAATTTAAAAAAATCTAAGAAGAATTTTTCAAAAATCTTTCTTAGTGCACCCCTACACTATTAGAAGAATCGCCATGCAAAATTTCATCCCTTTAGGTCCAGCGGTTTGGTCTGTGCGTTGTATGTCAGTCAGTCAGTCAGTCAGTCAGTCAGTGAATGAATGAGTCAGTTACGGAACTGTTTTATATATATAGATGAGGAAACGCAGATGCTTCAAACTTTCCTATACATCTTGCTGAACATAGACATCGACATAGACATGGTACATTCACGAGGCACCAGAGAGCAGGACCCCATAACCTCGGTATGGATAATTTTTTGTGGCTGTATTTCCGTTCTCAGGATTAAAGTAAAGTGTTCACTGGAAGTTAAAAATAATAATAATAGCAATAAAAATAATAAATAGATAAATAAATAAATAAGTAAATAAATATAAAATTGATAACTATTTAATACGACAGATGTTAAAAAAAAAAAAAAGGGATAGCAGACAATTAAACAGAAATCAGGAGGTAGTCTTGAGGTCGATCTATCAAAAAATGGCAGGGCATAACCAGAAGCGCCGGAAATTGTAATTTAGAATTTAGTAGAGTTGGAGGGAAAGTTAAGAAAGGGGAAGGAGACCAGAGTGAATAATCAAAGTGGCATTAGGACGCCTAAAGTATTCCCTTGGGTCGTAGTCGGGGAGGTTAGCTATTTCTTCGTTGTCTATTGAATATAATGTATTGTAGAACTTAGATGTGAGATCCTTAATGTGTTGCCGAATGGGTTCGATTCTCAGATCCCTGTGAAAACGTTTCTAAAGTACCAGGGCGCCTTCCTAATACCGCGGAGTGTTTTATTTTGAATTGTCTGAAATCGCTGGATATGGGTGTCAGCCGCTGAGGCCCAAACAGGCACGGTGTACAACAGGATGGGACGCAATACGGTTTTATACAGGAGTAGTTTATTATCTAAACCCATTTGATTCTGGTACAGGAGGTGGGCGATATCCTTAAGGGGTTTAAAAAATTTTCTAATGTTATGTTCTATATTTTTCTTCCACGTCAGTCGACTATCGAGGTAAATTACTAGGTATTTCCTGTTGGACAGTTGAATTCGAAAACTGATGTATGTGCTAATGATTAATATACAGTGGTACCTAGGTTTACGAACTTAATTCGTTCCAAGACTTGGTTCGTAAACCGAAACGTTCGCAAACCGAAGAAGCCTTTCCCATATAAATTAACGGATGAAGAATTGATCCGTTCACCACCTAGAACATAGTTATATTTACCTTGTTTCTATGCGTTTAGTTATAAAGAAATGGGGAAAATAAATCAAAATAGAATTTATTATGAAGAACTAACTCATAATTGTTCAGTACAGCATTTTACCTTTGTAGTGGATTACTACTGTGGCAGATGGTTGATTGCTGAAAACGGAGGGAGGACTACAGAAGGCACTGCGTCGAAGGTAAGTTATCTTCCGTAATATCCCTAGGCACTCCTGATTTTAGTGTTTTTCTCTTTGTCTACTTTCAATCTCCCTAGCTGATTTTGGGACAAGAAACCGATGCAAAGAAATTTGTCATTTGCTTTTCTGAAGAATTTCACAGAAGTGGAACATCACATTGTCATTTAGAATATTAATTGTTCTGTTTTTCCCAGATTCATTAAGGTGATGCGTTTCAATAAATGCCTTCATTTTACTCCACTTGCTGCAAATTTCTTCTGCCATTTCAACGGAAACTTTCTCCATATCATTGTCATTCTTTGATAAATGCTCTTCCTGGATAATGTTCGCCTGTTGACTCTGCAGCTCAACACGTTCTTGTGTGGTGAGTTCTTCGCTGTGTTCTTCCAGAAGCTCCTCCACATCTTCACAGTCAATCTCCAAGCCCATACTTTTTCCCGTGAACAACCACAACTTGGACTTCCACCTCTTCATTATCGAAGCCCTAGAAGTCTCTCTCTGGCACACAAGTTGGCCAAAGTTTCTTCCAGGCAGACTGCAACGTAAGATAGGAGACCCCCCCTCCAGGCCTTATCAATAATGTTGATACAGTTCAGGATATCGAAGTGCTCCTTCCAAAAATCTTTCAGGGTCAAATAAATGTCATTTGTGACTTGAAAACACCTTGAAAAGAGTGCCATGTTATACAATCTTTTTTCAAATTAGAAATAACCTACTGGTACATAGGCTGAAGCAAAGGAATTGTGTTGGTAGTAGAAATTTGACCTTAATGAAGTTATATTTGATGTCGAGGTCTTTTTCGAAATTTAAAGGATGAGCAGGAGCGTTATCCATGACGAAAAGACACTTCAAGGACAAACAATTCTCCTCAAGATATTTCTTGGCAGCTGGTGCTAAGACCTCAATATCACCTCCAAGAAAATGACTACCCAGGCCTTAGCATTTTCTTTCTACATTACAGGCATTTTAGCCTTCAACACATTATTTTTCTTGAATGCAGGAGGATTTTCAGGGTGTTAAACTAAAAGTGGTTCTCACCACTTGCATTAGCACACAATAAAAGTCTGTCCTTCATAGGATTGTACCCAGGAAGTGTCCTCTTTTGTGATGTAGGTTCTTCTTGGCATATTCTGAGAAATCAATCCTGTTTCATCACAGTTCAAAACTTGGTTTGGTACGTAGCCTTCCCTTTTAGCAAACTTTTTGAATTCCATCAACAAATTCATCTGCAGCCTTTTTATCTGAACCAGCAGTCTCCCCATTCCTAACAACACCACGAATTCCACTTCGCTTGCGGAATTTCTCAAAGCAGACTCTACTGGCTCTAAAATCTTCACATTCAACACGATTTGTACTCGGTGTTTTAGCTGCCAACCCACTGGACAACTTCTTAGCCTTATCGCATATTAAAGCCGCACTAATACTATAATCAGCAAGCTCTTTATCACGTAACCACTCTAGCAATGATTTTTCTACCCTTTCTATAACTTGAGGCCTTTGTTTTCTTAAAACAGTCACTCCTTTAGCCACATTAGCTGCCTCTATTGCCTCTTTGTATTTTGGGTTGGCGTTTTTTGGGTTGGCGAAGACTAATGGTAGTCTTCGCCAACCCATACTGCTTGGCGTGATTAGAAACAGGCCCAACATTCTCATGTTTCGCTATTACTTCCTTCTTTTTCTCAATTGTTAGGTTAGTTTTCCTGCTACCAATATCACTTGCACTCGCCATTTTCTTGGGAGCTGTAGGTTGAGGGCTAATTTAAACGAAAATATCTATATATAAAACGCGTAGGTGTGCGGCACAAAAATCGACGATATTTCTACACTCCGAATGGCAACGGCTGCCACTACCAGATGGAAAAATTAGCGGCCGTCCGCAATTTGCAACCGCGTGTCAACATGGATTTACGCACTGAAATCGGGAATGTTCGAAAGCGAGCTGCACGATCAAGTGAAAATTGGGAACAGTCTCAAGAATGAAAGCGAAGAAATAATTCATTAAGAGAGAGACGAGAAAGAGAGAGCATAAATAATCGCGAGGTTAGGCTTAACCGTCGCCGGCATAGCAATAAACAACCAGTAATAATTAATTTTCTACACTTTTTTCAGTACTTGCTGAATTTTTACTCCATTTTATAAGTGAAAAAATTTCTCAACAATTTATTATTTGATATGATTAAGTGTAGATATATGAATTGTGAACAGTTATACACACAGAAAATGATGTAATCAACACTATATTTTAAAATTTTCCCCAACAATTTCTTATTTGTTGTAATGATAAAGTGTAGATATCTTAATTTTGAAAAATAGTACATAGAAAGAAAGATGTAATTTTTAAAATCATTGATGTTGGGTTTCTCAGTCTTATCTTTAACTCTGTTTTGAAGTAATGGAAATTCACATTTTTCAACATTTGAGGTAATTTCAAACCAATTAACTGCAAAATAACAATAATATGTGTAAGCATATTTAAAGAAATTGAAATCTATGCGTTCACAACATCTAGAATTAACATCCATTATGTGCGCATGCGCAGTTCTGATGAATGATTGATTCCAACGCCTGGAGATGAAATATTATTAAAAAACCGTATTTATTTATAATTATTTAAAAGCTTCCAAACTTTGTCTTAAGCTGGCCTCTCACACAGACTTTTGGCATCTGGGACGCCGTGTGTTTTGGCCCCTCGGACGCCTGGCATCGGCCACTCACGGGGACTCTCGGCGTCCGAGGCGCCGGACTTTTGGCATCTCGTCCACCTGCCTTCGCACACTCGTGATGCCCGATTTAGCTCAGTTCATGTAGGTCTGTCGTGCTGTAATCGCGCTCATTATGAATTATCGCAAAAAATTAGCGGAAATTTTTGTCGTTTTAGAATCCTCTCAATATCGTTATTATTTTCCTCCTTTAATTTGTTTATGAGAGCACAATTATTTCGTAACTTTAAATATACGTTATGAACGTGAAATAGTGTAAAGTATCGAATTCAGAGGTACAAACTTGTTCATAAACATATGTTTTCGATATTTGTAGTAAGTTTCTTAAAATTTTCTAATCTTTTTAAATCCTGTTTAAATGGTTATTTATTTGCCGATATAAATAACCGTTCAAGTATCCATACTCTTCGCTTTAAGTATACACACAATAAATCATATTAAAGCTAAAAAACTAAAAAAACATAGATTCTTTAAATTCAAAATAAGAATTCGAATTCGGTCGTAAGGAACTATGTTGAATTATTTAGCGTTCTCCTTAAATTTCAAGTAAGTGATATTAAAGTAATAGTGCGTTTTAAGCATAAACATTTTCTCCCCTCCGCAAAGAAAAAATATTGTCTGTGATTTTCTTTTAAATTAGATACCCTGATTTTATAAACCACTAAAAGTGGTTTTACTCCTTTCCTTTAAGTTTTAAAGCGCAATTATTTCGTTACTTTATGTAGGTGATTTTGAAATATGTTGTGAAAAGTATCGAATTCAGACACTCGAAAACTGCTAATTAATGTGTCTCCAATTTCTGTAAAGAAATACTTTTAAGGTCCCTAAACCATTTGTAAAGCCAATTGAAAGGTTATTTGTTTTTCGATATTTCTAAAATTACTAGTGGTTAGCCCGTCAAAAATGACGTGTTAATTTAAATTTTTATCAATTTACATCTGCAAAGTCAATGTTATTTGTATACTTAATAGCTTCTCTACTTTCTTTTATTTAAATTATACACATTTTTAATTATTTAAAATTATGCAATATCAGCACTATTATGATCCATTTAAGATGCAATTTTTAAAAAAATTTAAATCAAATCTGAACACCACATAATAGCATCATTTTACTTAATTCTATTACGCTAAATGATTAATACATTAACTGCGGTGGAAAAATTTAACTTAGTTGTTTCACAATTGTTTCATAATCTATATTAATAAAGCAATCGTGTTGTCTGTCTGTCGGTCACACCTCCGGGTTGTACCGGCTAAAATTCAGCCATATTTCAAAATGTCGAAATCGATGTATTTTTTTTTTCATAAAAGTTCATAAATATAAAGTACATAAATTTGGAAAGAGCTTTAAAAACTGATCATTTTTTCTGCTTCCTCTTAATATGTTACTTCAATAGTTTTAGAGGTATTTGGATTCTAATCTTGAGATCATCCGATCATACGATGTAAACAAAGCGTGATTCTTTCACAGCGTGATTCTCACTAAAAAATGAATCACTGAAATGAAATGTGTTACCGTGTTTAATTTTTTTATTCTTTTCCTTTAATTTTTTATACTTTTAATTCAAACTTTTTAATCATAAATAGATCATTCGAAGATGTACTGATTTTTTGGAGATTTTTTGGCAATTAAAAGTGAAAAAATAAATTTAAATTCAAGCGAACTGCGATTCGAGTATCAAGTGATTCGATTTGGGTGTTCGATTAATGCTGCCTAGTTGCAGATAGTTTCAAACATGTGCATTCGGAAAATATTTATTTTCTTAAAGTTCGCCATTTCATTTACTTTACTTTGAAATAATTTTTTTATTTCAGCATTGGGTTTGTAGCAGTCTTATATTTAAACTAATTTTAGCTGTTGATTTGAATTTGGATATTTAACTTACATGTTAAATAATGTTTTGTAATAACTTTTTTAATTTCAGCATTGGGTTTGTAGAAATTTAACTTACATGCTAAATAATTTTAAGTGTGATACTACGACTACATTGCTTACTACTATTTTAAATACTTTTTTTGGTTCTATTTTTAATATTTTATTATTTGTATTGCTTCAATAAACTAATTTTAGCTTTTGATTTGAATTTGGAAATTTAACTTGCATGCTAAATAATGTTTTGTAATAACTTTTTTATTTCAGCATTGGGTTTGTAGGAAATTTAACTTACATCATAAATAATTTTAAGTGTGTATAATGCTTTTCATTGCTTACTATGATTTTATTTGTATTGCTTTAATATTTATTTTTTAAACTTATTTTTAAACCAATTTTAGCTTTTGATTGTAATAAAATTTTTATGTACAGCAGCTTTTGGGATTGTTGCAGGTTTTGGGTAAATTAAATGTGAATTTTTTTTTTTTTTTTTTTTTTTTTTTGGGGGGGGGGGGTTAGTAAATCGACATTTTGTACTTATCGTTATGGACTGTGAAGAAAGTCCCATCACAAAAAAGCGCCGTTTAGCCAAAGAAAGAAAACAAAAATCGAGAGCCAAACAGCTGGAAAATCAAACTAACCTTTTAGAAGCCATACACTCAAGTCAAATTGCTTCTACATCGACAGCCGCTAGACATGAAGCAGACCGGCTTTATCGAAGAAATCTTCGTGAAAATGAAACCGAAGAGGAAACCAAGAGCCGACTTGAAGCAAGGCGGTTTTATTATGCAAGACCACCGATAAGTAATGGTTTATGCACAAATTCTGCATTTGCGTATAACCCATCAATAGATTATGCTTCTGATCCTATGTGTAGAATAGGAACAATGACATTTCCATGTCAATATTGTCAGGATTTGAAGTGGAAGGCTGAAGATCCTGGAATGTGCTGTAATAGGGGTAAGATTCAGATTAATCTATTAGTGGATCCTCCAGAACTCCTCAATTCTTTGTTAACTGGTAACACGCCAGAAACAAGGCATTTTAAGTGTAATATGCGCGGTTATAATTCTTGCTTTCAGATGACGTCTTTTGGAGCTACAAAAGAAATTACAGAACCTGGATACATGACCACTTTCAAGGTCCAGGGTCAAGTGTATCATCGTATTGGAAGTCTGCAACCAATGTCAAACGATGCGCCAAAGTTTTTACAGATTTACTTTTTAGGAAATGATAGTGAGGAAGCTGATCAACGTTGCAAGAATGTTCCCGAAACAGAATTGCAGTTGGTCTTACAATTACAGGAAATGCTGCACCGTGAAAATGCATATGTGAAGGATCTGAAAGCAGCTGTGGCAGAAATTACTCCTGAACAAAGGATTATGATATTGGCAGACAAAACTCCAGTCGGTGAGCATCCCAGAAGATTCAATGCTCCAACAACATCTGAGGTGGCAGTAATTGTTGGAGGAGAGCGACATGGCAACAGACACATCATTTTAGAAAAGAGGTCGAGCACTCTTCAGAGAATTGCCGAACCACACAGATCTTATGATGCGCTTCAATATCCATTAATATTTTGGCAAGGTGAAGATGGATATCATTTAGAATTGCGTCAGACCGACCCGACTACAGGACTCATGACCAATAAAAAAATTTCTGCTATGGACTTTTATGCTTTTCGAATGATGATACGGTCTTCTTCTTTAAATATTATTCTCAGAAGCAACAATCTATTCCACCAGTACATTGTTGATATGTATGTCATGATCGAATCTGAAAGGCTGAGATACATTCGTCTGAACCAGAGGACACTGAGAGTGGAACAGTATATGCATTTGAGGGATGCTATGATAAATTATGGAAATGTTGCAGACGTAGGACAGTTGATCATATTACTCTCTACGTTTACAGGAGGACCAAGGTATATGCATGAGCGAACACAAGATGCGATGACATACGTAAGGAACTATGGTCGTCCGGATCTCTTTATAACTTTTATCTGCAATCCAACTTGGCAGGAGATAAAAGATGAACTCTTTCCAGGTCAAAGCCCACAAGATCGTCATGATTTGTTGGCAAGAGTCTTCCACTTCAAGCTTAAGACACTGATGAATCTCATCACAAAGGTAAATATTTTTGGGAAAAGGCGCTGTTTTATGGAATGGGAGAATGGCAGAAGCGAGGACTGCCTCCTGCGCACATTTTAGTGTGGCTTGAACAAACCCTTCATGTGACCAGGGTAGATGATTTCATCAGTGCAGAAATCCCTAATCCAGATGAAGATCTAGCTCTTTTTTCAACTGTTACATCACAGATGGTTCATGGTCCCTGTGGAAACTTTAATCCTAATTCCCCATGCATGAAAAATGGTGAATGTACAGAGAGATTTCCATGTGTTTTAGTAAAAGAAACAAAAACTGGTCTGGATGGGTATCCATTATATCCTCGGAGGTCTCCAGAAGATGGGGGTTTAACGGTGAACATACATATCCGAGGCTCACTGGTTGTAGTGGATAATTCATGGATTGTTCCATATTGTCCTCTTCTGTCAAGGATTTTTAATGCCTACATCAATGTCGAATATTGCAATTCTGTGAAGTCTATCAAGTATGTTTGTAAGTACGTAAACAAAGGTTCTGACATCGCTGTCTACGAGCTGACCAATACAGAAAATGATGGTAATGAAGTTCATCAGTATGAAATGGGTAGATATGTTAGCAGCAATGAAGCCATGTGGAGAATACTCGACTTTCCAATTCATGAACGCATCTGGAGAATGGGCAGAGGGTATATTTTACAGAACAAAATGCGAATGAACGAGCTCGGAGCCCTCAAGAAACTACACTCACCAGTTTTTTCAAGATTTGCAGTGAAGATGACTTTGCCCGAACACTACTTTATAATCAAGTTCCCAAGTACTATACATGGAATAACAGTGCCAAAAAATGGAACCGGCGTAAAATTGAAACAATTGTGTTAGAACATCCGGGGATCAAGGCAACCTATGCATTAGGACGTGTCTACACTGTACATCCAAGTAATTCGGAATGTTTTCACCTTCGACTGCTACTACACGAAGTGCAAGGTTCGACGTCATTTCAACATCTGAGAACAGTGGAAGGTACCATCTGTGAAACTTTCAAAGAGGCTTGCAGCTTAGAGGAATGTTGGAAAATGATCAACATTGGCATCTGACTTTAGAAGAAGCGGCTTCAACTCGCTTTGGCAAAATGTTACGAGATCTTCTTTCTGTTATGCTGCATACATGTTCGATGTCAAATCCTCTGCAGTTACGGATGAACCACAAGGAAAATCTTTCTGAGGATATACATCATCAGGCACGAATTCAACAACAGAACCTGGACATTGAGTACACTGATGGCATTTTCAACATGGCACTTAACCTCATTCAAAACAAGATTAAATCATTCGGTGGTTTGGATTTACACGCATATGGACTGCCTCAACCACTTTCAGAACAAGAATCATCGACTTCAATTGAAGTGCATTGTGAAATGAATTACAATACAGATCTACTTGCAACTTACTTGGAGGAGAATGAGCCGAAACTGGTTCCGGATCAAAAGGAAGCACATGATAAAATTATTAATGCGGTTTTCAACAGACGTGGTGGAATATTTTTTTTGGATGCTCCTGGTGGTACAGGTAAGACTTTTCTAATAAATCTTCTTTTGGCCAAAGTACGACAGAAAAAGGAAATTGCCCTGGTTGTGGCTTCTTTTGGTATTGCAGCTACACTCTTGGTAGGAGGAAGGACTGCTCACTCTGCGTTCAAGTTACCCCTGAATCTCGCAACCAATTTCAAGCCGCTCCGGAAAGGCAAAGCTTCTACAAGACCGCAAGCTCGTTATATGGGATGAATGCACAATGTCGCACAAAGCTGCATTTGAAGCACTTGATGTGACCATGAAGGATATTAGGAGTAACAATAATAGAATGGGGGAGTAACTTTGGTCTTGGCCGGTGACTTTCGACAAACGCTGCCTGTCATTCCACGGGGAACAAGAGCTGATGAAATGGAGGCCTGCATAAAATCTTCATAGATTTAGAATGGAATTGAAACACTTTCCTTGAAGACCAACATGCTAGTACATCTTAATGAAGATCCCTTTGCACAAGAATTTGCCGATATTCTACTGCATTTAGGAAATGGAACACTGGCTGTGAATAATCAGGATGGTTCCGTATCAACTCAAGACACAGGAAGAATTGTAACAACAGAAGAACAGCTGAAAGAAGCAGTATTTCCAGACTTAGTTCATAACTTTAATGACGCTACTTTGCTAGCCGAAAGATCAATACTTGCACCCACAAATGAAGCAGTTACCACCATCAATAAACAACTTTTAAAGAAATTGCCTACCAATCTTCATGTTTACAAATCGGTAGACACTGTATGTAATAAAGTTCAAGCAGTCAACTACCCAACTGAGTTTTTAAATTCATTGGAGTTATCTGGAGTACCTTCATACATTCTGGAGCTGGAAATTGGTGCACCTATAATGCTTCTAAGGAATCTTAATCCACTTATACTGTGCAATGGAACAAGACTTACTGTGAAGAATTTAATGCCAAATTTTATTCACGCCACCATCATGACTGGACAAGGTGCGGGACAAGAAGTATTAATTCTAAGAATCCCGATAATTCCATCTTATAATCCGTTTAATTTTAACGTCTTCAGTTCCCTGTACGCCTCAGTTTTGCGATGACCATCAACAAGGCACAAGGCCAAACTCAACAAGTTGTAGAACTTAATCTTCTAATCCATGTTTCTCCCATGGTCAGTTGTATGTAGGCTGTTCCAGGGTTGGCTAAAAAAAAATATACATCTTGACTCCGAATGGGAAAACATTTAATATTGTTTATCCACAGGCCCTCTTAGACTTTTGAACGGCACAAATAAGAGGGGCATTTCATTTATGGTGATTTTTATTATGGAGATATTTATTGCTACAGAATCTTGCATTTATGGTGCGTGGAGCCCTAATTGCAGATTTCTATTAATTTTTTAGTTTTGTCAGTGTCTTCTACATATACTTTCATTTTTTCCTACAGAATCTTGCATTTATGGTGCGTGGGACCCTAAATTGCAGATTTCAATTAATTTTTTAGTTTGTCAGTGCCTTCTAATTATACTTTCATTTTTTTCATACAGAATCTTGCATTTATGGTGCGTGGAGCCCTTAATTGCAGATTTCTATTAATTTTTTCGTTTGTCAGTGCCTCTACCTATACTTTAATTTTTTTTTCTACAGAATCTTGCATTTATGGTGCGTGGAGCCTTAATTGCAGATTTCTCTAAATTTTTTCGTTTGTCAGTGCCTTCTACCTATACTTTAATTTTTGTGGGGCTACAGAATATGCATTTATGGTGCGTGGAGCCCTTAATTGCATATGTCTATTAATTTTTTAGTTTGTCAGTGCCTTCTACCTATACTTTAATACTTTAATTTTTTTGCTACAGAATACTGCATTTATGGAAATATTTTTTATGGAGACATTTATTATGGAGATATTAATTTGAGATGTTTATTGCTGCAGAATGTTGCATTTATGGTGCATGGAGCCCTTAATTGCAGATTTCTATTAATTTTTTCGACTGTCAGTGCCATCTACCTATATTTTTGTTTTCTACATAATCTTGCATTTATGGTGCTTGGAACCCTTAATTGCAGATTTCTATTAATTTTTTCGTTTCTCAGGGCCGTTTACCTATATTTTAATATACTTTAATTTTTGTTGTTGAATTATTTACATTTTGCTTTAATTCAATTCAAGTGATACTTTGTTTAGTTTTTATTATACTATGTTATTATACTGTTATTTATTCTATGTTATTTATACTGTGTTTAGTTTTTAAATTTATTTTGGTTAACAAAATTGAGATTTTTACTTTTCAGCTTTTAGTGGTCAAATGATGAAAGGCTGATGCGACCTAAATTCTGAGATGTATATAAAATTTCACATGCTTTATTTATGTAGATGCTTTATTATTAGGATTATACGCATTCTTGTTTTTATGTAAGATACAAAAAATAATGTAACCCAGTTTATAAACTACTAAAATAGTTTTACACTTTTGGAAGGAAGTTTGAGCTTATTTTTTAATTTAAAGAGTGGGTTCAAATCTTCAAAAAGGCCCATTTTTATTTTCTTAATATTTTGGGAATAAAAAATAAAAACCTGAAACTCCTCGCTAGGTGTCTCTATGAAACTTTGTACAGGTTTCCATTGTTTTTTTAGAGTTGAAATTCTGAAAACGTTTTCCCTGAAGCAAAAGTTAAACCAAAATATTAATCTTTTATTTTGCCGTTTAAAATTTATTCAACAAAATTTTTATATGCAGTATATAAAGTATGCATTTCTTGAATGACAGGTCAATTAAATTTTTAAGAGTCTGATTGAGGTAACGTGAATATCTTAAAAGTTTCCACAAGTGCTTCGATCCATGGATACAAGATGGTTTCAGCTTTATGTACTTTGCCGCTTCTGAAAATCTCCTCCTTTGTATGATATTAGACGATCGCAGTCATGTAAGAGAGCTTGGATTACGCCGGATTCTAAAAGCAAGGGCGGAAAATGAAGGAGGCATCAGAAAGAATTTAGTTCCACGTATAAACTTCGATGCCAAGAATTATATTGATATGATTGAATGGAATGATGTTAAAGTAACAGAACCTCCTATGACGAGGCATGTTTCTGATAACAAACTAAAACAGTTTATAAAGGAAGTAAAAGAATCTGATCACGAGAAAACCAATTATTGACTTCAACACATTCCATGTCACACACATGTAGTAGAAAGGATTGTTAAATTAGATACCGGGTCATCCTTGTCTGTTCGTGGTACTTCTGCAAGAGATGCATTGATAAAAAACAAAAGTACATTCTCAAAAGATAATGCCAAAATTTGAAACAATAAAACAATTCAATGTGTCAGTGAAATAAGTAATGGAAACCATGTGTGATTACTATGGACTTTTGAAAAGCATGAATATTTTTTTTCAAAATAACGTTTGCCTTTATAGACATTACATTAATATTTTTCTAAATAAGTGTGATTTGTTATTTAACTAAGGTCCGTCAATTAAAAATTGTTTTACTTTTATTCCAATGTGTATTATAAGAATATGCTACTGTAAAATTAATATGATGAAAATCGCGAAATTCCGCAAAATCAGTTGTTCTGTTATGGCATCTAAAAATTAGAAATACTTAGAATATGCAAGTTTTCTGTCAAAATATCATATTTTGAATATTTATTTACAGAAAATATACATTATTTTAATATACTATAAAATAAATTAACAAAAAATACAAATATAATCACTTTTTCATAAAATATCCATTTTGAAACCCCTTTGCGGCGCTTGAAAATATTTTAGTGGAGCAAAAAGATTTTATATTTTTAATTTTAATTTTAAAAGACAACTTTTAGAAACTAGAGCATATTGAAATTCAGAAAAAATTTTTTCGTTCCACCGTGATGTCCGAGTGCTTTTAAGTGCCTCGTCCTTAAGTGCCTTTATGTGTACTATTTTTATGAAGTAAAACGTATTATATAATCAGTTTAGCAGGTCTCCTGACTAAAAGGAATGTTTAAATTACATATTTTGCTACTTTTTGTACTACAAGTGTATTCAATTTCAAAATAATTGCGAAATTTGTCAAAAATTTAATAAAAACCAGAAGTTGCCCTTCTTGCGCGAACTGAAAACATGCACCAATTACGCTAATATTTAATTTCCGTCTTTATTTTGTTAAAAGGCAACTTTTGAAAACTAGAGCATATTGAAATTTAAAAAAAAAGTTTTTTTCGTTCCACCCTACTGTGCAATTCATTCCGTACACCTTTGTCAGAAGCACCTCCCTGCCGAGTTTGGCGATTTTGTGTATGGCGTGGTAACCATGCGATTTTGGCGAGATTTTGTTTGTGCGGATTAGACATGTGCTGTTGTGGCAGTAATTAGATTGAGAGTTTAAATTTAATAATAAATAATGAGATTTATAATTTTGATTGTTTTCTTAATTTTTTAACATTACCGCAGAGTTCTGAATTTTATTTCCTTGATCGCATGTAAAATGCATGCGCAGTTTGCATATAAAATGCATGAGCAGTTTGCCTATTAAATGCAAATTGAATATTTATTTTGCATATTTATTTTCTTGTTTGCATATAAACATTATGCATATGCATATAACTTTTCGCCAACGGAGGTGCGTAGGCGCAAATAATTTTGGCGCCAAATTTTCGCCAACAGAGTTGCGTCTGACAAAGCTGATCCATTAATTCATCCTGCATCTGCATCACTAGCCCACTCTGGTACTTACGTATTAACCGCCAACGCAGCTACAGAGTTTGTGAAGAAAAGTCATAAGAAATCAGCTCCTGATGTACGGACATTTCTAATAGAATCTGCCGGTAAAAATGTATAATAGAATTTTGTTTCATGACGTAACAAAACTGTATTCAAATTGTGTCCGCCCTTTTTAAGTCGTATAATTTTTTTGGATGGCAGAAACGATAACGTTTCCATGACTACGCTTTATTTCTATTAATTAAACTGTCCAGTACCTATATAATTAAAAACCCAATAAGGGTTGGAGGGATTGGGGCCTCAGAGTTTGTGGGAAAAGTCATAAGAAATGAGCTCCTGATGTACGGACAGTTCTAATAGAATCTGTCGGTCAAATGTTATACTTTTTCGGCATTGGGTTATTTGACTTTTACGGCAAGAGTTTCTATATATATTTATGCATGTTTCTATGTATCTATCTCTCTATCTATCTATCCATATATATACATATATATATATATTTATGCATGTTTCCTCTGTATATCTCTCTCTATATCTATCTATCCATATATATATATAGATATATATGTATTATAGATATATATATAGTATATATATAATATATATATATATATATTATATAGATATATATTATAATATATATATATATATATATATATATATATAATATAATTTCAGGTTATCTCTTCTATTGAAACTACTCGCAGGTTATTTACGTAAATATTTCGTTTTTTGGTAAAATATTTCGCTCCTGAAAAAATTAAATTTGCCATCCTCTCTGTTTTTGGCAAATCCCGAATACGCATGTTCGTAGCACTAAAAAATGACGTCAAAAATCAGCAAACAACAAGGCAACAAGGAATCCAAACGATACTGCGTGCGCGTGCGAACAACAAGATTGCTCTTTATTGGCGCATTAGCGCAACTTCAGCTGCGGTGGCGTTAATATGTAAGTACCCAAGTTCTTTGTGCTGGTGGTATTTTCAAGCGGTGTTCGTGAGCGAGAGAACTTTTGAGCCATGCTGATTTTCCTTTCACGCTCTTTTGTTTTTGATCTTTGTTCTAACGTTTTTCTATTGTATTTTTGTAATCTTTCTATTTTGCTTGCCGTAGGAAATGAAAAAATAATAACAAGATAAAAAGAACTTTTTATATACCACGCTTTTTAAATTTTTCTGTTGAATCATATAACTTGACAATTCTATGTATTAAATAAAACTTTTAAAAAAAAATTTGATGAATTATCCTAGCAACTTGAAAAGAAAATGATCAAATGCGCAATAAGAGGTTCAAATGCGTAATCAATCAATTTAGCTTGAGAATTGCGAGCGGGACTTTGCGTTTAACTTTCCGTTCCCGTCCCGGCCGATAGATGGCTGTACCATCTACAAAGAAAATTACCTGAAAAGGCATTCAATTCTGCTTAGAGATGGCTAAAAGTATTAAAAGAATGCATTGTTTATCGTGTTCTGAGCTATAATAAAGTATCAAATGTTTAGCTAGTCGGGAAGTTAGTCAACAAACGATTGCAAGATTTGTACTGGACAAACACACAAACAAGATAGCGAGTTCATAAAAACGTGGTAAAAAGCTAGTTGTTACCCGTCAAAACATGACGGCTAAATAGTAAATAATAATGTACTAATACACAAATTATGCTCAACACATGCCAAATGTTGAAAATCATACATAATGCGTCAGAAACAAATTAATGTGCTTAAGCGGCCCTCGTGATTAGTGAGTATCTAAAGCCAGATTTAAAAATGTCACTGAGCATGAACGGAAAGCAATTTTTTAAATGTAAATTATCGCTCATTAAACAGCGCGCAATGAACAATTTCCATCAGGTTTAATCTTATATTTCACAAACATAATTATCATAAATAAAATGGCGGAAAGAGATCTAGAGAGACTCCTCGGAATAAACGTGTTATCATTAAAACATGTCACTGAGCGTGCGCAGAAACAGCGAGTTTCTAAGTCAGATTTAAACATGCCACTGAGCATGCGCAGAATCAATTTTTAATTGTAAATTATCGCTAATTAAAAAAAGAAATTGTGGTTACAAAAACCAAATTGTGACAAATCTACAGATTACAATCTTTCGTTTAAGGCCAAAATGAAGTAAATTGATTCAGTAGCTTTCTCTCACGGACTGCCCAAAAAGTCGGCTTAGCAACTTAAATATATAGATAATAATATCATCAGAGTGTGTGTACACACACAATTGTGCAATTTAAGAAAAACCAATTCCTGCAGTAAACATATATGCGTGCGCATTAAATGTGTGCTCAAAAGTCAAATTCGGTTAGAATACATTAAGCGATATTGGTTTAAAAGCAGTTGCTACAAAAATCTATAGCTGCATAGATTTCAATTGTTCAACCAATGTGCCTTTTTAAAAATTTACCATATTGATCAAACGAATTACGGTACTTATCCCTGAATGTCACCTACTCGCTAAAGTTGATGCTGGATTCAAAAGGCATATCAGACAAAATAATAGAATACAAATAGGGAGTGGGGGATAAATTAATTAATTATTCATCCTCTGCTTTCCAGATATTTTCGATTATTGCCCTTCTTAGGTTGACATAGTCGCCACATAACCAACTTCTGTTTGACAAGCTTACTACTGAATGAAATTTTAGACTGAACCATTGTTTATAATCCGTCTTTATGTGGCAAATAAAATCCTCATATTACAAAAAGCATTTCAGTATAACGGAGTTTATTTTTGTAATACAGAAAAAAAATAATAACATTTGTCGAATTATTAATAGCAACATTTATATAATTCAACTGGGACTTCAGTTTCAAGAAATTTTACTAGAGTACTGTTTCGATCGTTTGGAAATAAGTTAGAAATTTATGTAACAAGGGCATACCTATTTTTTTTTTTTTTTTCAAATCCTGTGCAGAACAGAGGCTAAGAAATTTTTAGGCAATGTAATGTATCTGTAAGGAAGAGATCTTTGTTATACAAGGACAGGGAAGAGAATTTAAAGAAAAAGGAACATAAAGACAAGGAACTTCTTTTCTTTTCTTGAGAGACGTAGATTTTTCTTAAGAACGTAGATTTAAATTAGTCTATTAGAGTGCGAATGTAAACATCTATTCTTTTTAATCACTTTCAGTCGATCGCAGACGCTTTGAAAAGCAGAAAAGTTTATAACAGATTCGTGCATCTTTAAGGGCAAGAAATTTGAAGGTTGCAGTTGACACTCCTAGTATAGATTCTTGATGATATTCATGATGAGTGATATACTTTCCTCTTAACATCTAAAGCTGTGTATACAGGGCCGTTCCAGCCCGCGGAGCACACGGGCGGCAAGTCAGTCGTCCGGTTAAAAAAAATTTTTAAACTAATTTATTAGTAAAATAATCAATATGAAAATATTACCATTATGCTAGGTAACTACTTAGAGTTAAAATGTATTTTACAAGTATAACTGGAAATAAACAAAACCCCGTTGGTTTTAAAAACGCTACTCCACGTCGCAACCGTTGGTAAATACATTGTTCGTTTTTGCTTTAACACTTTTAACACATCATCCCAACAAATCGCGTCGGTGCGGGCGGTTTTGTGAGGTTGCAGGAAAATACTCGTATGCCCCGTTTATACTCGTTTATGGAAAGTATGTTACATGATCCATTCAAAATGGAAAATATATTATTGCTGAAGATTTATGCGATAAAATTGGCAAACGTTGCACCCTATATTTCCCCTGAAATGAACGCGTTAGATGTGATTCAATACCTATTTACAAATAACCTCATCTATCTGTTTCCAAATTTAGTGATTGCCATACGAATTTTTTTAACATTACCTGTGACTGTGGCTAGCAAGGAAAGAAGCTTTTCAAAACTTAAAATAATAAAAAAAATATTTGATATCAACAATAGCACAAGAAAGGCTTTCAGACTTATCTATTATTAGTATCGAAAAGGACATTTCGGAGGTATAGATGTATCAGATATTATAACAGATTTGCATTAAAAAAGGCAAGAAAGCAAAGATTATTTAAGCTTTTTGAAATGCTTATTAAGTATATGTATTAATAGATATGTGTTGTATGTATTTAATATAACGTATTCATTTGGTTATTATATCAATATATTAAAAATTATTATGTTGGGTTGAGAAATTAAAAAATAAACTGAATTTATAATATTTTCTGTAATTTGTTGTTTCATTTAAGGTAAAAATATTTCAGAGAAATTTCAATTAATCCATACGGTATCGGGGGGGGGGGCGGTGGAGAGCAAAATTATTCTCGCACACGGGGGCAACTACCCTAGGAACGGCCCTGTGTGTATAGTTAACTCTGTAACCCCTTTAAGTAATTATCTTTCGATATACTTATATCTGTAGCCTTAAGTCTACAGATATAAGTTTTGTAATCTTCCATATTATCATGGACTCGTTCTATCTACTAATTCAGTTGTGCCGAGGCTGGCATCAACTACTTTAATCTTGTTGTCAATAACGCGAAGATGAAGTTTCATAACTTTGACGAAATGTATTTTGAATTGATTGAGACTTCAGATAATGTATAGTGTGTACATAAATGAATACTCCAACCTTTGCAGGGCTATTGAAAGAAAAGACAACAAACTACAAACTTGTTGGTCACCGGAAATCAAAATAACAGTTGTAACGTTTAAATTCGACACAGTTATAAGTGTTAAATGTGGGCCCCTTTAGTAATCGAAGGATATCGATGCAGTACGATAACTTATCCAGTGGCGTAGCGAGCATAACTGGCGCCCGGGGCACGATACCTTTGTGGCGCCGCCCCCCTGAAAAACATATAGTAATATAATATATAGACCCTATATTGGCGCCCTCGATAACATATAATTACATAATATATAGACCTTATATTGGCACTCCCCCCCCCCGAAAAGAATATATAGTAACATAAATATAGACCTTATGTTGGTGCCCTCCCCTAAAAACATATAGTAAATAATATATAGACCTTATATTGGCGCCCCCACAAAATAATATAGTAATAAAATAAATATACCTTATATTGGCGCCCTCCCCGAAAAACATATAGTAATATAATATATAGACCTTATATTGGGCCCTCCCTGAAAAACATATAGTAATATAATATATAGACCTTATACTGGCATCCACCTCGAAAACATATAGTAATATAATATATGGATCTTACATTGGCGCCCCTCTGCGAGCGGCGCCCGGGGCATGATAGACGCCCTTGCCCCCCCCCCCTTTGCTACGCCACTGAACTCATCCCACACTCTTTTCAGCATGTCTGGTGTAACGGTTTGAAAGGCTGCAGATGAGCGCGTCTTAAGTTCGTCAGCGTCTTTGGTAGCGGTGGAACAAACATCTGATGTTGATGTAACCCCAGGAAAAAAAATCGCACTGAGTGTGATGTCAGGGCCGCGAGGAGGCCATTGATGAAGAGCAAGGTCCTGGGGTGTTCGCCACCGGTGTGGCAATTTGTCATTCAAAACCCAATCTTCATGAACTTTCAACTGTTAATTTGGATTTCCGACGACACAAGGTTGTACTTTGTTTAGTTTTCTTTCAATAGCCCTGCAAAGTTGGGATATCATTTATGTACACACTGTATTTTGTAAACATCAAAGTATCCTATTCAAATAGTTTGTAAAGAAGGCTAAATCAATGAGCATTTCTAATCACCTGTTATGCGCAATTATGAATAATGAATAATTTACGCGGAAATATTTTTTTTCGCCATGTCATATTTGAGCGCTCTGTTGCATGAATTATATTTACGAATTTCTTATTTCAAACGAAAACGGTTCCATTGTTTCTTGTTTACTCTCCACAATGGAATAAACTGTTCACGGTATTGCGGCAGTATATTTTTTTCGGTATGCGCATGCTCGAATCCTTAACAGCTGACTTATTAATACGCATACTAAATAATTAATTCTAATGATAGAAAATAATACACTGTAAACTTTGAAACTTGTGTAAAAGGGAGATTTATTAAGGCATCTTCATTAAATATTTCGCACTAAACAGCACCGCAAAATATGCGTCATTGTGAAATGCCAAATTTGAGCCGTTTTGTGATAGGGACATACAATGGCTTTGATCTGCTGTCATTCCTGGTTAAGTTTTTGAAGAGACCCCCCAATCTATGATGGCTAAATCTGCTAAGAAAAGTAAGTTGTGCTATAATTTTTAAGGTATACTGCAGTTTGCCTTTTCCTGGGTGGATTTATTTACCAGACTCTTCAGTTTCTGTTCTTATACTGGACATACCCCACCGTGGTAGACATACAGCAGAGTTCACCTTCTTACCTGGAAGTACCCGCTTTCACCTTCTGCAACAAAGTAGGGTAAGTCTTTGTCTAACCTGTTCAATAATACTATATAACTATCTGTTAAGAAATCAAAATAGGCCTTTAAGGATGTGTATGTCAAAAATATCCAAACACTCGCCAATTCCGTTCATAAGAATGTGACCATTTGTCAAGCTATCTTAATTGGGGAGGTGGACTATAAAAGTAATTCAGATTTCGTCAAGTGCGAATTTACTTGTCTGTTCATGACAACGAGTTTTAACTCGTAAGTTGATATATCATATTTAGGTAATACCTTCAGAGATAATTTAATGGGGATTTTGCAATGGAACATTCCGGAAATACCCCACAGTATAGACCTTAAAAATTAAGCTACGAAAGTAGGGGTATTCACAAGCAATATCGTCTTGTATTTCCACAGTAATCTTGTTGATGTTGATGGTGATTGATATACTGCCCATCTAACATCTAAACCTGTATAGGATACAACATTGAGCCAATATCCATAACTAATATCCGTAGTCTGAAGTTGCCTGTAGTTAGTATTTCATGGGCTTGTCCTATCTGTTGATTATGTTTAGAATTGTACCAACTAACTTCGGAGAATCTGCACATTGAAAGTATGAAACTTTCGAATAGATGCAGTTTACAAATGAAAATTGACAGCAGACAGAATAATCACTATTCAATAAACCGTCCAACCGTTAGGTATGCGGCGTGGATATACACTCTTAGGCAAAAAAAAAAAAAAAAAGCCGCACCAAGAAGGGTTAATGCAAATTGGTCACAAATTGATATGCATACAGGTTTCGACGGAAAATGCAAAATTTTAAAGTTTGGCGGCCAGTGAATGAACATGTGACGCTGCAGCGCATCTTAACTGAGCAACTGGCAGGATATTAATAGGAAGAGGAGAAATTTCGATTCCAGGACTTACTACATTAAAGACATTCCGCAGTACATAAAACCGAAACTTCTATTTTTGCAGACGACACCTTTTTGCAGCTATTTTTGCCTCTAATCATAATCATAAATATGCAGTCAAAGCTATTAATGACCACGTTGCTCTTATTAATTCCTGGCTCGTTAAATGGAAAATGAAAATTAACTCGGATGAGTGCATTGCCACTATGTTCACCCATAAATTCGATAGAACTTATGATAACTGCAATATTAAAATTGGTTCCACCATTATCCCCTGGTCAAACACTGTGAAATACCTAGGGTTAGCCCTTGATAAAAAATGCACTTGGAAACAACATATCAGTAATAATCGTAATAAATTTCAACATATCATTAATAATCAACATATCATTAATAATTTCAACATATCATTAATAATCGCAAAGCTAAAAGACAACTTTACCCCTTAATTGCCTGAAATAGTAAATTGAACTTTAGTAACAAGATGATCATTTATAAATCTTTCTTAAGAGCCTTACCTATGTTTGCAGGACCAGTTTGGTCGTATTCAGCAGATTACACCATTAAAATTCTGGCTGTTGCTCAAAACATCACTATTCGGCAAATCACTAACTCCCCATGGTATTTTAGCAATGTCGACATTTATAGGGAGATAAATCTCCCCACTATTCAAAATTATCTTCAAAATCTTGCTATTAACTTCCATAAAGATTTACCAAATAATCCAGGCCCTGATTTTCCATTAGGTCCGAGCGTAGGGCCTCCCGAATGTTGGCCCCCCCCCCAAAAAAAAAAATTATTTTAAAAGAAAAAAAGAAAATTGCCAATTCAAATTTTTTTTTTTATTTTACCTTTTTTATAGCAATTTTTTTATATATATTCTTTAAGATTTGATTGATTGGTTCATCATATGTATACTTATATGTATAGTTCATCATATGTATGTTATAGTGTATATAAGGGATTAACAAGTTTTTGGTTGCATTGTACTGGTGTTTAAATGATGAAATTAATATGTTGTATTACTTTTTGTTATTTCATAATGTTCTAGGCTTCTGCGCTTCAAATAGCCAATTCTTGGTAAAATGGTACTTTCACAATAACTCATGATAATTTTTTTGTGTGTCGATTTCGGAAATGTTACGCCCACATCAATGTTAGGGGGCCCCCATCCCGAGTTGTGCCTACAGTCAAGAATTTTCTAAATCGGGCCCTGAAATGATCCTATTAAAATCTTGCCGATTACGACCCTGCTGAACCAGCTAACAAGAAACGGCCCTGTGCCATTCTTGCTCGTAACTTTAATTGTTTGTCCTGTTCTTTCTTCGCTCCGTTTCATCCCCCCCACCATGTTTTACCTTTGCTGGTACTATCGAAGCTTCTTGTTTTCCCTGCGTTCTACTTTCCGTCCTACTTTCGTTTTTTTTACTGATCAGTGAAGTTTTATACATCGCTATATCATCCTACAGTGGAGGGCCCGGCCCATGTACTGTAGTTACCACTACTCTTCCTCAAGATTCCAGGTCATAAATTCTTTGCGAATTCCATTCCGTGTACTCAAGTAGACAGTAACTATGCCTCACATACAGGTGCGCGAACTATGTCAGCATTTGAGAAAGGGCTTGTAGTTGGGCTCAAAGAAGACGGTTGGTCTAATCGGCGAATCGCCTGACATTTGGATAGGAGCGATGCCACTATTAGACGATGTTGGCAGGAATGGGTTAACCATATCCGAACACAGCGTCAAGAAGGAAGCGGTAGGCCTAGAGAAACGACAGAACGTGAATACCGAGCAATCGCCAGAGTGGCATTCCCAGCCCCAGATTCATCATTATCACCGATCGTACGTTCAACCGGTGCTTCAGCGACCGCAAGGACCATTTTTAGGCGGCTCAGAGAAAGGGGGCTGAGCTAACGACTCCCCTCGCGCCGACTACCATTGATCTATGTACACCGACCATTTGCAGTGGTGTCGGGCACATTCGACCTGGAATGCCACTGACGGGAGTAGAATTGTCTTCGGCGATAAATCCCGCTTCGAATTGAGCCCGATGACCAGCGAATATGTGTCTGGAGACGCCCCGGACAGCGGTGGGATACCAACCTGACTGTCTTCCGCCATACGGGCCGACAACCAGGAGCGATGGTATGGGGTACCATTTCATTTCGTAGCAGGACCCCCTTGGTCGTCATCCGCGGCACCCTTACAGCACAGCGGTACGTCGACGATATTCTACGCCCGTTGTGTTTCCATTCATATCGCGCCATACTGGGTTTACATTTCAGCAAGATAGTGCCATCTCGAATACGGCGAGAGTTTCTGCTGCTTGTCTTCGTGCTTGCCCAACGCTACCTTGGCCATCAATGTCGCCGGATCTCCCCCCCCCCCCCATTGTTTGGAGCATTATGGGCAGGGTCTTTCAACTAGTTCGGGATTTTTTTCGATCTAACCCGCCAAATGGACAGAATTTGGCACGATATCCCGCAGGAGGACATCTGCCACCTCTATCAATCAATGCCAAGCCGAATAACTGCTTGCATAAAGGGCCAGGGGTGGACCAACGAGTTATTGAGTTTTTCACTTTGTGAAGCTCTTTGGGGCTTCACAAATTATCTCAATCTATTCTCAAGCTATTTATTCTCGAGCTATTCTTATCTCAATCTATTCTCAATTCTCAAGCTATTTCTCTTGAATAAATCATCCAGTTTTTCTCAAATTGTAATCGTTTGTTTTTGTACAAGTACATCACATTACCGAGTTTCGTCCCATTCGGATAACTCCTTGGTCCGTCGATTTTTTTTTCAATTCCTACTATTAGTTCACACTCCCCCATATATATCTTGTTCAAATTTTCAATCGTTAATAAAATACATTTTATTCATCCACGTTCAAATACATTTTTTTAAACTTGTAGTGGATGACACTTGATGTTAATACAGTTTTTTCAAATATTAATTCATTAATTAAATTTAATTAAACGATTTTAGTTTTAAACCTAGAGCGTCTCTTGCTCTTGACTAGTAATTTCCCTCCTCTTACTCTGTAAACGGTAGCACTGCGGTAACGCGGGCTCCTCCCGTCCTGTAGGTTGCGGGATCGAATCCCCAACCTGACAAATTTTTTCTCTCTCTTCCCCCCCCTCCCTCCTAATCTCGCACAGTAGGCAAGGTTCTGGCAGGTAATCCTTTATTTCAATTCCTACTATTAGTTCACACTGAAATTTTTCTTTGTTGACCTAAGTAGGAATTGACTTTAAAAAATTTTGCTTTAATATTACTTGTTTTTTTGGGGGGGGAGAGGGGGTCTATTAGTGTACCTGCAGACCAGTCGCTATGCAATAATCTGAATACGCAGCCGAGGGTCCGCCTGTTAGCTATAATAATTTAGGACTTAAGAGACCCGTCAAGTAGTACATACTACCACCGCCTTTTGACCCTACCGTCCCCTTAGCTGACAAAATTTTAAAAAAAAATGCTTTTGAGATTGACTTATTCACTATTCATATGAACAACGACCTGACATATATACAACGAAAGAGAGTTCTAAAATTTATAATCGCACACATCTGAATATTTTGGGCTTTTTCCAATAGAGTGTATGCTTGGAAGAAAGTGAAGCGCCCATCTTCAGAAGCTGCAATCGCGCTTCTTTTGACGTCCACGGTGAATTTACAGAGTTTTTTGTTTTGTTTAATTATTTCTCAAAACACTAATTTTCAGCCAGAAGTATGCAACTTCATTTAATATGGATTCATGCCTATGTGTTTTTCGATATTACAGAGGGTTTCTACTTGGAACTTCAAACAATGGACAACACGCTTGTATAGAGGCCGAAATATTCAGTAAAATAAGCATTCAAACGGGAATCCCTCTAGACTGGCATTTTTGATAAGCATGTTTTGTTTCTTAACTAAGGTTAAATATAGTTGTTGGTGGTAAATCAATAATCCCCCATAAGGAAAGTTTTCAGGTTTATGAAGTTCTTACTAACTGAGAAGGAAATTCAGGAATGTTTTATTAAGCATCTTGCTTCTTGAATATACACCCAAATAAAATTTATCAGTCTTGGATATTCTACGGACAACTTAATAGTTGCAACATACTTCATACATATCATGAACACTTACAGCCAAATTCCTTCAGGACCTTCAGGAAGAGTAGTGGGAACTACAGTACATGGACCCAGCCCTCCACTGTAGGATGACATAGCAATGCATTAAATTTCAGTGATCAGTAAAAAAAAAACGAAAGTAGGAAGGAAAATAGAAAGTGGGGGGTGTGGCGTCACGACAAGGCTGATAAACTCTCTGAGGCATTTTGAAGAAATTTCACAACTATTGATCCATACCAAAGAAAGACAGAGTTCTAATTAAAAGCGAAGCCAAATTTTTAAAAACAAAAACTTAACAAGTAGATTTATTTACAAAAAGAATTAAACATTAAACACTTCCGACATAATCACTTAATTTACGTGCAGATTCACAAATGCACGCTCCAGGGCCCCTTCTCGGCCCAACAACACAGGAGCCTAGCAAACACACGTCTATCCCGCTCGGATTTTATACAGCGTCTCTCCCAATGTCTGGATTTTCAAAAGGGGTGGGGCGCGGCAGATTATCGGCTGACAGCATCTTCTTAGACGCCGAACTTTATTACATTGCCGAAACGTTAAGATGACAGCTTTAGTGGCTGCATCTGTGAGGAAAACGGTTTGTAATCCCCACGTGTTCCGAACTGTTGGAACCGAACAACACATTTCTTGAAAAACACGCAGCTGTGTTTCAAGCCTTTGTGGGGTCTCGGGAAAAAATAAGACCCTATTTCCAGTACGCTACAGGGGAAACAAAAAAAATCTTCGATAGTTCTAGTAAAAGTAAAGCATGGAGAAAAAATTAAGACTGAACGAAGCTCCAAGCAAAAATGTTGTCACGTGGACCAAGGGGAAATGACTTTTTAAAAAATTGTGCGGTCGGGGGACCTCCGTCAGGAACGAAGTTCCTTACGTTATTTTTTCAACTCTAAACGTGATTTAATATGTAGATTTCTATTGATTATATATGTATATATATATATATACACATATATATATTTACATATATATACTGCGCTATTCCAAGAATGAGTGGGAATAGAAACGTCCAGCGCTTGTGCGGGGATTTGAACCAGGGACCTCTCGCTCCGTAGTGCGATAGTCCGATACTCCGTAGTCCGATGCGATAACCATTCAGCCACAGAGTGATTGAGAAAAAGCTCTTATGAAGGGGGCATAACGCTTTTTCGTTACGTGACGATTCCTGCCAGTTCACTCTGCTGTAAGCCGCGTAAAAGAACTTCGTTCCAAAAAAAGAAAAGTTCCCAAATGTCTAAAATTTCCAAGGGGAAATGCAATAAAGAGGGAAGTTGGAGAAGTGAAATTTTTCGGATCCTGGGACGGTTTCAGGAGAGAATCAGAAAGCGAGAGGACGACCAATGAAATGCATAAATCAGAGGCCAAGGCAAAGGAGTATTAAAGGGAGAAAATATGAAAAACGAACAGAAATTTTGCCTGAAATGAATTTCAGGAAAAAAACAAAACAAAAGAGTTTAATAAAGTAAGGTACAGCAAAATCATCCGCCACGGGGAACAAAACTCAGCCCCGTACCTCGTAGAACGTAGTTTTCAACGTTCCTTCCTTACAGTCCCGCACTTCAGCTCTGCGTTGGCATCTACGTCACTGGCTGAGAGGAGGGAAAATTCTAATCAGGAATTTGAATATATTAGTTCCCGCAATATTTTACAAATATTCGTATTTAAATTTCCCCCTTCTTTGCCCGCAGGTACTTGTTCGAAAACTTTTGTGAAGAATTTGGGGTCAGCCCCTGCGCCAATTCCTATTTCAACACATTCACCTCTGACATCGTATGTAAACAGATTCCCTATCTGTGCGTCAACAATTCTCTTCCGGATGATTTCCAGGTAAGTGGCCTTCAGCTGAGTTCAGTACTTCCGCGATGGGGATGACAAAGTTGAAATGACAGCTTTTTCAACTCCCTCGGCACATCGAAATAATGGCAGCCAGGATCCAGCAATCCGGTCAAGTCTTTAAGGGAACGGTGGACATTAAAATTTACTTTCCTTACTTTTCCTCATACAGATACGAAATTTTGTACATATACACATTCCACTATAAATAAATAGAATACCTTAAAAGAAATTTCCAATCTCATTATAATTTTAAGATTTTTTAAAAAATTTTAAATTTATAAGCAGAATTTTAAAATGCTCCTTGCTACTTAATTTTTGAGATATTTCCTCGATTTTGCATTTTAATCTCTTTAAACTGTATAACAAACAAATCTGGGTATCAATTATTTAATCCCATGAATAGTTAATTTTTGACAGATTTTTTTCTGAATTCCGTCCCGATTTTCATCAAAATTTTGCCTTTTAAAAAGTTATAAATCAAATTTAACTACCTTAATGAAGTCGAATTGTAAAATGCATACCCAATTTTTTTGTAAACAGCATCAGGATTCTTCCTTATCAATTTTATGCATTTTGAACACAAATTAAGTAGCATGGAGCATTTGAAAATCTAAAAACCTTGAAAAATCTGTTTTGAGAAAAACAGATTTAAAATTTATTACTCTTCACTTACCCATTATAAATTACTTTGTAGAAGCTTCCTAAATGATTTTTAATTGAAAAAAAATTATTTTGGTACTAATAATCTACAGAAATATAATATTTTTTACAATAACACATTCAGTATTACAATGACGAGATTTGCTCAAATAAAGGTCCACCGTTCCCTTAAGGCCGTAGAATGTTAAATGCGAGTGTTTGTATGTACAAGAAACAAAATGGAAGATCCGTTAGGCTGCTGTGTACTAACCCTATTGGTTCACTTACCTCAGTGTTAACCTATGAAGAAAATGTGTCCAAGGATTGCTCGACATGGATTGAAAGATATTTTTGTACTCCCTTATAGAGAAAGAAATTTTACACTTTTGGGAATTTAAAAAGAGAGCAAATAATATTTTAAAATTTAAATTATTTGGGGGGGAAGTCTGGTATAGTGTGTTTTAAACGCTCATGAAATCCTCGGTTAGACTCAATTTATAAAATGAATGCTGTTGCAAGGTGGAGAAAAGCTCAGGCTATCTGAAAATACCATTTTATTGGATTATAAGTATTTATGTAGTTGTAAATGATATACATATTTTCTCCATAGGTTAACATTGAGGTGAACGAATCCAATAGCGATAGTACACAACAGCCTTAACCGTTTTGATTCTGAGAGAGGTAGAATAATGATCTTGTAATTTCGAATTTTGTATGAGAAATACAGTCGAACCTCCATATATCGAAGTAGCAAATTGCCGGAAAAAAATTCGATATATAGAAATTTCGATATATAGAATTGAGCTTAGTTTTATCGTAATTCTCCTAAAAAATTAAAGCTAATTTTCGTATACGAAAATCCATTTCTAATTTATATGCGAATCTCATTAAATGAAAGTTAATAACTGAAAAATGAATTAATATGAAAGATTTATTGAGTACTGCATACCTTTAAAAAAAAACAATAATCCAGACAGTGGATACAATGATGACAGTTACATTCTTTTTAAAAAAACTACGAATATCTTGCTAAACAGTGAGTTTTGCGGAAAGTTCAAAGAAATGTTCGTATTCATTCAGTCCACTAAAAACTTCATCGGGGATATTTTCGAAGAATTGAAGTCCACGACTTATTGTTTCAAATGCCAAAAATGGGAAGATTTATTCTAAAGTGGAATAAAATCTCCCAATTTGTCTTGAAAAAAATTTCGATATATAGAGATTTTTCGATATATAGAAACAATTTTTCTATGTAATGACCATGGAGATTTGCTAAGAGTTCGATATATAGAAAATTTCGATACGTGGAAGTTCGATATATGGAGGTTCGACTGTATATACATTAGAGGTAACATGCAACTACGTATTGTCTTTAAACTACTTTCGGTTTTCCGTAAGGTAGCTGTAGTAGCCGTAAAGCTGTAGTTCCGTAAGGTAGCTGTAGACGATTTTAATGTTATTTGAAACAATTTTTTGAGAATGCGTTGTGGTAACTGACATATCAGAGAGCTTTTTACATAAAACTTATTAAAACCGTGGAATATTTATGCGGAAATTTTGAACGAAGGGAGATAAAAATCAACATTTTCGTCACATTTTACTTTTTTTCCGCAAAGGCAACAGATTTGCAGATGCAAAAAAAGAAGATTTGCCCTGTTTGCGGTGATAATGCACTAATAAGAACGCCCATGCCAGAACTGGTTTGCAAAATTTCATTCAGGTAATTTTCAGTTCAAGATGCACCACGCTCTGGCAGATGAACTGAGATTGATGAGGGCAGATTAAAAACACTGATTGAAGCTGATCGTCACATAACTGTACGGAAGCTGGTTGAGAGTCTTAGGGCCTGTTCACATAGGAGTCCGTTGCGTTGCGTTAAGGGAAAGATGACGTTGAGACGAAATAAACCAATCATAGGCGTTAAAAATTTTAGTGCTAATCGTTTGGAGGCCTATGATTGGTTTATTTTCGTCTCAACGTCATCTTTTCCTTAACGCAACGCAACGGACTCCTATGTGAACAGGCCCTTACTCCATTCAAGGCAACCATTGATGACCATTTGAAAAAAAGCTTGGTTACAAAAAAAGCTTGATGTTTGGATCCCACATGAGCTTAATGAAATTCATTTAACACAACGCATTAGCATATAGCACCACGGCAAGAAAAATGACACAACTCAAAAATGCAACACTTGAGGAAAATCAACTTAAAGAATACTATACAGCTTGAACTAGCATTACAATAAAACTGATACAACTGCCCTCAGGTGGACAAATTGCGAGATGGAGATGTGTCGCTTTTCTTGGACGACGGGGCAATTCATACATATTTTTCAATGACATAACCTCAAAATTGCCATTTTTTACATGTGTCACTTTTTTGGGGGTGCGATATGTGATTTGCTTTTGAAACCATAATTATCCATTTTTGAAACGATTGATAACTGGCGATGCGAAATGGATTGCTTACAGTAACACTGAATGCGAAAGATCGTGGTCTAAGCCTGGTGAGCCATCTCAAACAACATCAAAAGCTGATATTCATCGAAAGAAGGTTCAGTTTATCAGTTTGGTGGGATTATAAGGGAGTTGATTATTTTGAGCTTTTGACAAGGTACGAAATGATCAGTTACAACAATTAACAAAACGGAAATATTTCTTGCAGCAGAAACGTCCATAATCAATGGTGCACCCAGTATATAATCTTCGGGGGGGGGGGAGGGGCGAGTTGAACGGATAAATATTTATAATCCAAATTCAATATTCATAGTGCAATTTCTATTTCTTTGGGGGCAGAACCCCTTGGCCCACCCCTTGGGTGCGCCACTGTCCATAATAGGTGAATTGTAAAGGTATTGTGTTCCATGATGACAGTGCCAAACCACAGACATCTTTGGACACGCAATCAGAAAGTATTAGAGATTGGTTGGAATGTGTTACCACATCCACCATATAAACCTGACATTACACCATTAGACTACCATTTGTTTCGTGCTCAGCAAAACTACTTGCTGAGTAAAACTTGCATTTCAGATAACAGTATCAAATCCCACCTGAAAAATGTTTTTGCAGAAGAAGATCAGAAGTTCTTTGAAAGTAGATTTATGAAATTGCCTGGAAAATGGCAAATGGTTATTGATCAAAAATTGTGAATTCATTGTTGATTTAAGTTATTTCTTTTTATAAAAAATTGTCTGCTATTTAAATGGAAAAATCAAAAGCGGTGTCCGGTCAACCCAATAGAATGCTACGGTCAGGAATAAACTTGCCTAACTTCTTCATTAGCTCTACTTTTGTTTACCTTGTGCTGCTCTCTCTCTATATCACTATGTTTGACTTCGTCAGTTTCACCAGAATTATGATGGAGTAGCTATTAAGAAAGAATTTAAGTGAACATCGCAGGTCTTCAATCGCAATGCTGAGCTATGGATAAAAAAATTTCCGGTGTTTTTAAAATCATAGATTAGAGAATGTCTATTTATGAAATCTGGTTTTTCCTTGTGAAGTCAAATTTTTGATTAAAACAATCCTAATTTTAAATGTTTCCAAAGCTGATTTTTTGCAGGGCTTCAGCAGTTATAAATTAGTGATGTCTATAAGGCGAAACGTCGCAACGTCACTGGCTACGTCAGTTTTAGTCTACTATTGATCACGTGATTATCGGGTGGCAGAAAACAGAAGCCGTTCCTATGCGTTTGCATGTGTTTTTGGACGATACCTTCATTTTGAGTTAAATAATTTAAGTTTATTTATAAAATGCCTCATATTAGTCGTATGTAACAGGTATTTTAACACTTTTTTTTCAATATTTCGCAAGGTTTAAGAGAATACAATCATTCATTCGTCGAGAATGATTATTATTATGTTGAGATATGTTGAGATATGAGTTACTTCAGGCCAGCGTCTCGTATCGTGGCTCCAGTCTTCCTCTGTCAATAAACACGGGTCACGTACCGAATAAACCTTTCCGGGCCGTACCTGAATGTTTAATTTGGTGATATACCTTTGTTTAGATACCGTGTCTAAAGACTTTGCGTAATCTGAGAGCATTTTATTCAACAAGCTGTAAGAATGCTCATTGAACGCCATGTTAAATTATGCAATGTTTCGCCACTCCTCGCCAAACAAGAAGTGAATTCTGTAAGAGTTGAAATGTGACATGCTGCGAGACATTGCCCTATTGCTGGTTAGTTAAAATTATTTTTTTAAAAATAATAAATAAAAAGACATTTGATAAACATATGTATTGTATTTAAAATCTTGACTGCGACGTAAGTGAACGTAGTTTTCTGAGTAAGGTGTTGACAATTAAAGAGACTAAATTTGATAAGATTATTTAATGCGAAGCCACTGCAACTCACTTTTACAGAGCAGACCTCAACAACAACAAACATTAGATCTGTCAATCACGTGATATGCGCCTGGCGCGCCATCTCTTGGAGCGAATGTCAGTGAGAGCGAACATACTCTCTATCAGACCATTACTCCTGCATGTCCTGATAGTCAGGAAGTACTACTATTTTATGTATCGATCTTTTAATCGTTCTCCTTGAGGTCTTTAGAAGTACCACTCGAATGATGCCATCAGCACCTGGAAACACCTGAGTTATGAGTCGTGAATTTAAGAGAGCCTCTATCTGTGTAAGTAAGGTGGTTAACTCTTCAAATGTTAGAAGAGTGTCGCGAACTACTCTTCTTACAGAAATTTCGCATATCGAATAGCAGATTCCCAAATCCCGCCAAAATGGGCAGCACTAGGGGGAATGAAATGCCCTTCAATTGATGATTGCGCCAGATGCTTAAAAATTGATTTGCTGACAGGCAAAGAGTTCCACAACTGTTGTAATTCATGTAATTTTCGATGTGCTCCAACAAAATGTTCCGTTGTCGCTATAAATCTGACGTAGAGCACCACGGTGAGCAGAAAACCTTCTAAGGACAGTTATAAAAACATCTATTGTTAAATCACTAATTTTATGCTTTGATGGAAAAATGATTGGATGTTTAACGTTAAAAGTTAGTGTAGAACTTTGAATATGAACTCCCAACCGAAAAAGACTGTTTTCGTCAATGAAAGGATGGAGGGAACGAAGTTGGCTTTTCTTAGAAAAGTTCCTTTTGTCTCTGATACACTTGAATTCATCTTCAAAATATTCATTTTGTACCCATTTAATGATTGTTTGTTCAGCAGTTTTTGTTTCAGAAAATGTAACTGACGCGGTATGATTAGCTGTGGAATTGTTCGAAACATGACTCTTTTTGCATCTGCGTATAAATCGTTGGCAATATGCCAAGATACGTATGATTTTCGAAAGTGCGGAATACTTTTCAAATAAACCATTGAGTAAGTCATTTGATACATTAGATGATTGAAAATTGTATCCCATTTTTTTTCAATTTTCACGTCTGGAATATTTTCCTGGACATTAATGTACCGTTAGGCCAAAGTTCTTTACTCTGCATTAGCCAATGTGGCCCCTTCCACCACATTTTGCACTGTGACAACAATTTGGGCTCTATGCTGCGCATTTTCTATGGAGGGTACGAAATTCCAACACTTGCTTGGAAGTACTTCTATGATCTGAGAAGTTCTATTTGCTACAAAATTTTTCAATTTACGTGGATGATCAGATAACCAAGATAGAACAACTTTGGTGTCAGACCATGCATAAATAGTAGGATTGGAACTATTCAAAGTGTTCAAAACAGAGCGAAATAATTTGGCCAATAAATGAGCACTACATAATTCTAAACGGGGAATCGAAGCTTGTTTAATAGGTGCTACTTTAGTTTTGGAAACTAAAAGATTAACTTTGGCTGTGTCATTCTGAACTTCACTGCAGAATATGACGGCTGAGTAAGCCAATGATGATGCGTCACAGAATCCGAGCAGTGCCATTGAACAATCAGCAGCAAGTGTGAAACATCGCGGTAATGTTAAATGATTAAATTTTAAATCATTTCTTGAAATGATTCCTGAAATTTAAACAATTCATCACATAGATGTTGAGGAATAGGGGAGTCTTCTCTTAAGATTCGGGCAATTTGGGAGTCTTTACAATTTAAATCTATTTGTCTTATACATCTAGTAGCGGTAAAAGATGCAGACGCGAGACCATAAGTAACCGTTTTCAATTTATACTCAGAAATTTTATCAGTGTCATTGAAATGTCACAAAATTCGTTGATACTCATGATCTTCGGGAATAACTAGTACTTGCCGGTACATTTTCTCAATGTCGGAAGTGAAAACTATCTTCGGAAATCGACAATTAAGTAAAATTTCAAAAATATCACGTTGCAATTTAGTACCTACGCCTAAAAGCGAATTTAAGGACATGCCACTTTTTGTTTTACAAGAAGAATCTGTGGAGGTGCCGGCAGCAATATGTATTACAGCAATATGTATTAATTAAATAAAGACAGCAATATGTATTAATTAAATAATACTGTAAACAGAATTCCGGGTCACCAGTGTGGAGGTGCCGGTATATAATATTTTAACTTAGAAATATTTACAGCTAGATATTTACAGAAGGTTATTGTTTTCCCAAAACACCTACCACATATCCCCACTCTCGTGGGCTGTTTACAATGTATCTGTAAATACAGTAGACTTGTTAAATGCAATACAGTTTATTGATGAACCCTGTTCACAATCACTGGAATATAATAAAACCATTGAAAACTAGCAATATTGCAATAACTACTATTGCGCTTACAATTAAAAACATCAATAAATAATATAACTACCGATACTAATAACACAATAAAATTAATATTACGACTGGCAGCACAAGAGTCCTGTGAGGCGATCTTAGGGTACAGCTTATCAATGGTGAGACACACACTGGTACACGGGAACACTCTTTAGTCGGTGAAGTTGAAGAATCCGGTGCTACAGCAATTGACGATAACCACCAGAAATATCCTGCAGCTTGAGCACACGAAGAGCTCGACGGGAACACTATGTTGTGAGCGTGCGGCCAGGCGGATCACTGCTCTCTCTCCCTGCTAGAGTCGAGTGGAGCCCGCTTATATGTCGCTCTGGGGAAGCTCGCACATGCGCAGGCGATCACGCTAGGAATTTGCATGAAAATCTACATGATGATTTCATCTTCTTCGCGTGACCGCCACACACTCCCCCGCAAGTGCCAAGACCCTAGGCTTGGTACGGTACCACGAACCCAACCCTGCGTCCCGAACGTGTGACGACAGTTGGGGTTTGGCCTACGTCTTTCGCAACAACTTCCGAAACTGGCTGGTCTTGAAAAAATGCTGCTTTGAGTCGATCAATTGCAATGCATTTCTTTTGACCTGCTATGCTTAGTGTGAAGTGTTTCGGGTGTCTAGAAATGACTTTGTAAGGGCCGTCGTATGGCTGGGTTAATGGTTTACGTACTGAATCTATCTAACGAATACAAAAGGGGTTTGCATTAATTCTTTATGCAAAAAAACTTTACCTATCGAATGATTAGATGTGGGAATTGGCCGCAGCTCTTTCATATGGGATTTCAAACG
Organism: Dolomedes plantarius; assembly: GCA_907164885.2. Taxonomy (NCBI): domain Eukaryota; kingdom Metazoa; phylum Arthropoda; class Arachnida; order Araneae; family Dolomedidae; genus Dolomedes; species Dolomedes plantarius. The sequence continues at coordinate 190,802,154 of OU015496.1, read as the reverse complement.
TTTTAAAAATTCAAAACGTGTAAACGCGTGACTATCTTTCGAGTCACAAAAAAATCTCCGGGTAATCTTAATGGTGAGCCATACACCATTTCGGCTGTCGATGCCGTTATGTCCTCTTTGAGGCTAGCTCTGATACCGAGTAAAGCTAATGGTAACTTTTCAACCCAGAATTGGGAAGCTTTTAAAATACACGTTAATGTCTGCTTTAAGTGTCTATGAAATCTTTCCACTAGACCATTTGCGCGGGGGTTGTACGCACATGTTCTCCTGCGCTCTATTCCTAATAATTTTGTTAAAGTGGAAAAGAGTTCACTTTCGAACTGTCGGCCTTGATCAGTAATGATTGTAACAGGCACGCCGAACCGTGCAATCCATCCCGTGTAAAACGCTTCCGCGACGCTTTCAGCTGTTTGATCCGGAATTGGATAAGCTTCCGGCCATCTAGTAAACCTGTCAATACAAGTTAGCAAGTACTGAAATCCTCTGGAAGGTGGCAGTGGGCCAACAATATCGAGATGAACTTCCGAGAACCTAGTGTCAGGGCATTTAAATGTAGCCAGTGGAGACTTGGTATGTCTCGAAATCTTCGATTTCTGGCACTGAATGCAACTTGTGACCCATTCTTTGCAGTTAGCCTCCAGTCTAGGCCAAACAAAACGTTCTCGGATTAACTTCGCTGTACCTTTAGTACCTGGATGGAGATATTGTGTACCTGTGCGAAAGCTTCCTTACGGAATTCGTCTGGTAGGTATAGCCTAATGTGACCTGTAGAAATGTCGCAGTAAATTTTGGGAGAACCGGTCTCTAATTGAATCTGCTTAATTTCTAAACCTGTTTTACCTTTTAATAGTTCTTGTAATTCCGCGTCAACAGCTTGTGCAGATGCTAACTCCTGTAAATCTATCTTGCACCCTAGTCTAATCGCGTCGACTCGAGACATAGCATCAGCGACCACATTTTGGTTTCCTTTGATATAACGTATGTCCGTCGAGAATTGCGAAATGAATTCAAGGTGGCGGATTTGACGGGGATTGCAACGATCACTGTGTTGCTGAAATGCGTAGCACAATGGTTTATGATCCGTAAAAATCACGCATTGGGATCCTTCAATCAAGTGCCTAAAGTGTCTGACAGCGGAGTAGATGGATAGAAGTTCTCTGTCGTATGTACTATACCGTTTTTCGGTAGGCGTAAGTCGACGGGAGAAAAATCCTAAGGGACTTGCTGTACCATCTATTGTTTGATGAAGCTCTGCTCCAATCGCAATGTCAGAGGCGTCAACCATAAGAGATTGTTTGGCGTTAGCTACTGGATGAGCTAGCCTGACTTCTTTTTGTAGAACGTCTAAGCATTGTGAAAATGCTTCTCGAGTGTCATCGCTCCACTGTAAAATAGATTTGTCCTTTTTAGGCTTTCCTTTTACCATCTGGTATAACTCAGCCTGAATTTCGGCTGCGTGCCTAAAAAATCTGTGATAAAAATTTATCATGGCTAAAAACGACGTAAACTATCTACCGTTTTCGGCAAGGTATATTCAGCTATATGCTTAATCTTGTCTGGCGCTGGAGAAATTCCTTTCGCGGTAACCAGAAATCCTAAAAATTGTAATTCCTTTGAACCAAAAATACATTTAGCATGATTAATGACTAAGCCATGATTATCTAACCTTTCAAAAACTTGAGCTAAGTCCTGTTTGTGTGCTGTCTCATCAGTTGAGGCGACTAAAATGTCGTCTATATACGCAAAACAGCAAGTGAGACCACGTAAAACGTTGTCTATGTATCTCTGGAATGTCTGAGCGGCGTTTCTTAACCCGAAACACATGTAATTGTATTCATAAAGTCCGATGGGTGTAATGACCGCGGTTTTTTGAACGTCTGCGTCATCAATCTTAATTTGATGGTAAGCCTTTTTAAGGTCAATTTTAGAGAAAATTGTCTTACCATTCAGTTCCGCAGTAAAATCATGCAGATGAGGGATGCTGTATCTGTCAGGTACCGTTACGGCATTAAGCCTGCGGTAGTCTCCGCAGATTCGAAACTTGCCATCGGCTTTCGTCACGATGTGTATTGGACTCGACCAAGGGCTTTTGGAAGGTCGAATAATATCCTGCTGGAGCAATTCCTGGAATTCATTCTTCAAAGATTTTAGCTTTTCAGGATTCAGCCTCCTAGCTTTTGCGAATACTGGAGGACCCTTAGTTTCGATAGTGTGAACTACTGTAGTTGTTAGCTTGTGCCTATTAAGATTGGGACTTAAAATTCGAGGAAATTTCATAATTACACTGTAAAAAGGTGTACTAGTACTGATGGGGGTTAAATATGCATCTACCCGTGAAGAACAATGAATAGCTGAGGTCGCACGTTGTTCAATCAGTCTACGATTTTTAACGTCTAATAGTAGGGCAAAACTTTCCAAGAAATCAGCTCCCAAAATAGGTGTTGTAACATCAGCGATCACAAACGTCCATAAAATTTCCCTTTTCAAACCTAAGTCAAGTTTTAGTTGTATTGTACCGAAAGTAGGAACTTCCGATCCATTTGCAGCGTACAGACACTCTGGTTGTTGTCTGGACCAAGATACGAACGTCCTGGGATAGCAAGACACTATTGCACCTGAATCAACCAAAAATTTCTGCTTGGAAATCTTATCAAAAACAAAGAGACGGCTATGATGAGTCGCCACGTCAGTTGCCGTCAAAACCGACGTGCCTAGTCGTTTCCCTGGAAACTGCATGGCTTTGTAGACCTCTTAGCTTTATCTGCAAACCTGTGATGATACCAACATAATCTATTAGCATTTTTACGAGATTCTGAATTCGACCTGAGACGGTTTCGAGATCCAGAGTTTGATCTGAAGCGACTTTGTCTATCTCTGCGTTCTTGTAGAGACTTAAGAGTTTTCTTAATGTTAGACAATTCAGTTTTAATAGAATTCAACTCACTTGACTGTGCTACGGCTGTAACCGTGGGTGTTATGGGGGAAATTTCCATAATTTTATCAGCGATTTTCGCGAGGTTTGGCAGGGGATCGTTAGAAATGGACAGGATCTGTTGTGTGTTCAGCGGAAGGCGCTGTAACCACAGACTCTTTAAAACGGTCGTCCTTAATCTCCTTCAGCTAAATTCCTCATTTCTTGTAGGAGCTGGGAAGGCGTCCTATCTCCCAATTGTATGTCTTGAAAGAGAAGTCTAAGTCTGGCTGCGTCTGACCTAGAATACAATCAAGTATACGTTGCTTTAACGTGCCGTACAAGTTGTCTGACGGGGGTTTCTCTGCAATATCTGACACTCTACTTAGAGTCTTTGTATCAACTGCCGAAATAACCGAGTGAAATTTAGTTTCGTCGGCTGTTATACCAGCTAACTTGAATTGAGATTCGAGTTCTAAAAACCAAACTCGTGGATTTGTATCCCAGAATGGCGGTGGTTTGAATGCAACTCGTGCTATATCGGAAACACCTGACCCTCGGACCTCGGTTTTATCGTCAGTCATTATGACTACAGATGGCTAGCTGCGCAGTTTTTCCTGTTAATGCAGTAGGAACAGATATTCAGCTAGTGAGAATTAGGTTAGAATCTCAACCTGGGAGAGTGCCAGTGCACCTATAGCGAGTTTCCAGGGCGGTTATTGCATGCCTGAGCATACTGTGGTTGGCATAATTCATACACTAATTTTCAGTATAAATCTACTGGTAGTTACATAAAACATTCAAAAACGAGTAAAGACAGCAATATGTATTAATTAAATAATACTGTAAACAGAATTCCGGGTCACAGTGTGGAGGTGCCGGTATATAATATTTTAACTTAGAAATATTTACAGCTAGATATTTACAGAAGGTTATTGTTTTCCCAAAACACCTACCACATATCCCCACTCTCGTGGGCTGTTTACAATGTATCTGTAAATACAGTAGACTTGTTAAATAATGCAATACAGTTTATTGATGAACCCTGTTCACAATCACTGGAATATAATAAAACCATTGAAAACTAGCAATATTGCAATAACTACTATTGCGCTTACAATTAAAAACATCAATAAATAATATAACTACCGATACTAATAACACAATAAAATTAATATTACGACTGGCAGCACAAGAGTCCTGTGAGGCGATCTTAGGGTACAGCTTATCAATGGTGAGACACACACTGGTACACGGGAACACTCTTTAGTCGGTGAAGTTGAAGAATCCGGTGCTACAGCAATTGACGATAACCACCAGAAATATCCTGCAGCTTGAGCACACGAAGAGCTCGACGGGAACACTATGTTGTGAGCGTGCGGCCAGGCGGATCACTGCTCTCTCTCCCTGCTAGAGTCGAGTGGAGCCCGCTTATATGTCGCTCTGGGGAAGCTCGCACATGCGCAGGCGATCACGCTAGGAATTTGCATGAAAATCTACATGATGATTTCATCTTCTTCGCGTGACCGCCACAAATCCAATACTACTCGTAATTTTCTTGTAGTACTAGATAGTTTAATAACTGCGTGGTGCGGAAGATATAATTTCTTATTATCAGGAATTTTAGCTAAGTTGTCATCAACTAGTTCCATGTGTCCCAACTGCTCGTATTCTGTCAAAAAATTCTTGTATTGTTTCTCGAATTCTGCATTAGTTTTGCATTTACGAGGGTAGGCTGAAAACTAATGCACACATGCTTGTAGACCGTGAACAAAAAGGAATATCGAGATCGTATAAAAGAACATTAAAGTACAATTCTTGAGCTTGAAGTCCCCCTCGGCGTCGGGTACAATGGGTACACGGTACTGGTGTTCAGCAGCCGGAAGCATAAATAAAAAATCGGTAAATTTAAAAACACACTTTTATTCAACACGAAAATCACGGCGTAAATAACCTTAACGAACACACCGAGTGCATCGGCTGAACTACCTGTCATTCTTCTGGCACACTGTATTTATGCTGGAAACCTCCAGGTGGTTTTGCATATCAGGCAAATCTCAAAGTATGGACACGGGATGAGAATGAAGTCTATTACTCGAATTGACTATTATGTCATAAGTAGAATAACGGCGTCACTCGTCAACTGGTCGTAGTTGGTATTACGTCCACGATATGCAAAAATATTGTTGGTCATTGAAACATGGGCACCACAGTCTTCAAAATCATATATTTATTTTTCAACATAGTCACCGTTAAGGCTAACAAATTTCTCCCAACGTGTACCAAGTTTTCTCATTCCGTCACCGACAAATTCTTCCGACTTTTCTCGAATCCACGACTTGACAGCTGCCTTCACCACATCGTCCGAGGTGTAATGATTATCCTTGAGGTCTCTCTTGAGTAGAAGAAAAAATAAAAATTGAAAGGCGCAAGATCCAGGGAATAAGGAGGATGTGTAATCGGTTCAAACTTCAAGTTTCGCAGAGCCTCTCCAGTCCGACACTGTTCTCGCCTGTGAAACGGCGTGGTACCCATCGAGCACAGATTTTACTGTATCCCAATCGTTCTATAATGAAGCAGACACATTCGTTGGATACACCAGTATGGTTTGCGATACGCTTTTGAGTGATTCGCCGGTCATTTTGAATCAAATCGTCGACGAGTTTGCGATGTTCATCCTCTGTGGCAGTGATCGGACGTCCGCTGCGTGTTTCGTCAACAATTATGGCTTTCCCAGGTTCGCAACCACGAAATTTTACTACCTATCGATTTACAGTACCCCTATCAACAGCATCGTCACCATAAACAGCCTTGACTCAGTAGGAGTCAAAAAAAGTGACTCAGTAGGAGTCACTTTTTCAGCTGTTAAAAAATCCATAACAGCGCACTGTATAACTCGCCGTTGACATAGCACTAGAACACGTCTCCATACTACCGCTTTTCAAAATACACTGGATGAACACAACGGCTTAAAACCTGCGATGAGTATTGAGTGGTTGATGTAACTTCCATATGCCACTTGGCGCGGTTTTGAAGGCCATTTCGTTCGCGCTGTACAAGCATGTGTGCATTACTTTTCAGCGTACCCTCCTGTTTTCCATCGCGTATAAACGAGAAAGTGGAGCGGGTCTCGGATCACCTAACTCTATTTCCGTTTATAAATAGGTAATTTTCCGACGAATCATCCTCCAGCATTAATGCAATGAGTTTCTGAAAAATGCATTTCTTCAAATTGTTCCTCATTGGTTTGGTTTAGAGCGCTACGGTCAATTTTTGCTACACGAGGGCTATATCCTTAGAATGTTAGACTTCCTCAATTTCCCAAAAACGTTTAAGCTCGTTGTCAACATTTAGCTCAAAAATATGCACATTGAATGAGGATGTGGACTCCCGGTATAGTTTTGGTAACTTTCCAGAAATAAGAAAACCAAATAGTGAATTTTGGGCAATTAAACTTCTTTCAGAGTAATTAATTAACCCAGGAAGTAAAACTGAAAAAAAGTGATCTGAACCGATAATCATATCTATTTGTCATCTGCTAGCTTAAGTTGTAGGCATTGAGACATTTGATACATTCTCAGACAGAACACTATTAATATCAGATACATTTTCAAGAAACTCTTGGAGATTGGCTTTGGTTTTGTAATACACTCATGTCCATAATTTAAGGATAATTCGGAATCACACGAAAATCGAACTCTAAAGTAAAAATTTCACCTGTAGAATTCTCACACACATCTTCAAGAATAATATGCAAATTACAGGAAGCCACCAGATGACGCCGATAGTACGCCACAATGACGAGGGTGTAAGAGAGGGGTATATAAGGAATGGTGGCAAAGAAGTAAAATTGTTCACAAGCGTTCTGTAAGCCGCTCAGTGCCATAACCGAATAGGTATGACACAGAAGACGCATGTGGATGATTTTTTACGTGGTAGAATTATCGGCCGCCTGGAATGGGGGCGTACTCAGATGGAAGTATCCGAGGACCTTGGAATTGACCAAAGTGTCAGCTCTAGGTTTGGCAACGATTCCAAGATGATGGAAATGCCAGTAGACGTTACAGTACAGGTCACCCCCGAGTTACAAGGCTGAAGGAAGATCGGTATTTGTCAGCAACTGCCAAAAGAAGCAGACGGAGCACAGCATCCGACCTGTCTCGTCAGCTACCTGCAGACACGGGTACCACAGTTTCAAGGCAAACCGTGTACAGACGTTTGGAAAATATTGGTCTATATGCTCGCAGGCTTGTCAGATATGTTCCGCTCACGGCAACTCACTGTCGGCAGCGATTAGCCTGGAGTAGAGAACATGCAATGTAGACATCGTCACAGTGGGCTTGTGTGATGTTTCCCGACGAGTCCAGGTTTAGCTTGCAGTCTGATTCACGTCGTACTTTCATATGGAGAACGCCAGGTACCCGTTACCACCAAGACAACATCATTGAACGACACCCTTACGGTGTTGCAGGATTGATCGCTTGGGGGGAATTATACTGGGCTCCAGAACAGATCTGCATGTTCAAATGTATGTTTATGGATAACAACGCCCGTCCTCACCGAGTAAACATCGAAAACGAATGTCTTCAATCAGAGGATATCACCCTATGGAATGGCTAGCATTCTCACTTGACTTGAATCCGATTGAGCATGTGTGGGACATGCTTGGCCGAAGAGCTGCAGCCCGTCAACCACTTCCTACATGTGTACCGGAACTTGGGAGAGCATTGCTTACTGAGTGGAGTAATCTTCCCCAAGTTCGATAATTTGATACTCAGTATGCCTAGGCGTTGTACGGACTGTACGGACTGTATTTCCTCGCATGAGAGATATACAATGTATTAACCATCATACCAACCATGTAATATTAAGTTTTTGTAAAGGAGATATTTTTTACAATTGCTCCAGGGAGCAAAAATCGTAGTTTTTGAATGGTATTATACATACACCATCTTTTTTGTTCTTTATCTTTTGTTTGATAAATGGGCTTTATGAATATGTCGCATTTGTTTTGTTTCTGAACCTTTATTTGCCGCAGCTGGCATTATCCTTAATTTACGGACATGAGTGTATTTGACTTCGAATTCTGCCATTTCAGATTGCTCTTCAGGCAGGTGAGCATTGGCTTTATCGAACTCTTCATAAATTGTTTCCAATTATATAGTTTATTTTTTAAATCGAAAATGTTCGAAGTTTCGGTTTGTTCCGAAATAGCATTAAAAATTCTCGTCAGAGAAGACTTTGCTCTTCCGCGAAGATTTTTGCGGATTTCTCATCCATTGGCGATAGTTGATAGGAATCGATTAATTCCAAGGCAAACTTCTTGCTGAATAGAAAATAATACTTATCTTCAATCTCCTTCTTAATTGGATAGATTATCCATCTCGCCGCGGTGCCTCCATAAAATGACTGCGACGTAAGTGAACGTGATTTTGTGAGTAAGACGTTGACAATTAAAGAGACTAAATTTGACAGGATTATTTAATGCGAAGCCACTACAACTCATTTTTACAGAGCAAACCTCAATAACAACAAACATTAGAACTGTCAATCACGTGATATGCGCTTGGCGCGCCATCTTTTGGAGCGAATGTCAGTGGGAGCGAACAGTTCTATTTTCATATTCAGAATTTAAAAATATACATTTGAGAATCCGTGACCAGACAAATACTGAGAGGAAAATTTTCCCCGGCATAACGTTAGGATTGAAGATTTTCGATGTCAACTGATGCACACTAAGACATTGTCACAAAAAAAAATCAATAAGAAAATAAAACACCTCTTGATATCATGCTGACAGCGCATTTCTTAGGGTTTCTGACATTGTTTATTTACCTTTCTTTAAATTTCCTCGTTAGAAAAGTTTTTCTTGTATGCCTAAGATGAGACAAGACAGATTGGCTGCTGTTTCTCCATAACCGTCACTTACGGAATTGGGGTGTGTACGCATCGTTTACTTTGCATTAGGATTTTTGTGTGCTTGCATGTAAGGTGCGTTGAGCCCATACTGTAAGTTGTGTTTGTCTTTTCATTTTCTTCTTGACTAATTGCTTCTTTGGGGACTCGGGGCCTTGGGATGTCTTTTGGGCTTACCTGCATCCTATTCAGAAAGTTCCCCTTCAGGTAACTGACATGTTTAGGCTCCCTGATGACGAGACCTGTCGGTTACCTCTGTTGTTTTATGGTTCAGTTCCGGCACTTATACTGAATCTTGCCGTTGGTGCGTGGATGCCCAGAATGCTTGATTTCTGTTTGTTTTTTGTCTATTTTAGTATTATTTTTATCTTTCTCCGATGGATTATTTAATTGTTTATTTACCTTTCTTTAAACTTCCTTGTTAGAAAACTTTTTCTTGTATGTCTAAGATGAGACAAGTGCGGCCTTAATAGCTCAAAGCTTACCCTATTAAATTTTAAGATAACATATTTGTTGACCATTTATTTTCAGATAACAGGTCTTTGAAAGTCAGTTAAAGTTCAAGTCACTGATTGCAAATAAAAAAGTTTAATGCCGGATGATGGCCGAAAGGCTAGTCCACTAGCGTTTAGTACCAGAGTCTGTAGGTTCGAGTTCCACTCTTGGCATGGACATTTGTAGCCGTTCGGAATAGGATTAGGCAATCGGATTAAGCAATAGGTGCCGGTCTGATGAGCCCTCACGTAGCAAAAATTGACCGTAGCGCTACACACCAAACCAGAAAGTTTCCTGCTGGATTGTAAAATCGTATGCAGGATTCACTAAGCCTGTAATTCGGCCACAAAAGTATTTTGAATGAAAATGATTTCCATGAGATGAGGGGTGCGGGACTCAAAATTTTAGCTTTCTTAATCATACACTTCTTCAATGCTTGTTAGATATTTTTTAATCATATACTTCTTCAACACTTGTTCGTATTTTTTTTATAATACGCTTGTTACTCGTATTAACGATTCCTTTTTCTCAATTGTGTTTTAATATAAAGGCAATTACAAATAGAAATAATTACAAGATAAAAAGAACTTTTATATACAGTGGAATCTCGATCTATCGTTTTTCAAGGGACCGATTGAAATGAACGATAAATGCGGAAACATAACAAAGAAATACGATCATTGGGACTGGATAAAATGAACGACACATACGGGAAAACGATGGATCCGAAAACGATCGATCGAGATTCCACTGTACCATGTTTTTAAATTTTCTGTTGAATCATATAAACTTGACAATTCTATGTATTAATAAATACTTTTTAAAAAATTTTTTAATGAATCATCCTATCAACTTGAAAGAAAAGGAAGTTAATTGGAAGTTAACTTGCGTATAACTTTTCGTTCCCGTACCGGCCGATAGATGGCTGCACCAGTCTACAAAACAAAAATTAACTGAAAATGAATTCAAATCTGCTTAAATATGGCTAAAAGTATTAAAATAATGCATTGTTATCGTGTTCTGAGCTATTCTAAAAGTTTCAAATGTCTAGCTAGTCGGGAAGTTAGATAAAAATCGATTGCAAGATTTGTACCGGACAAACAAACACACACACACACACAAACAACACAAACAAGAAAACGAGTTAATAAAAACATGGTAAAAAGGCTAATGGTTTGGTTGAGAGCGCTAGGTCAATTTTGATACACGAGTGCTAATTGGACCGGGACCTACAGCTTAAAGCCGATTCCGAACGGCTACAAACATCCATACCAATAGTGGGACTTGAACCCACAGACTTTGGTACCGAAAGCCAGTGCCCTAATGATTCGGCCATCGTCAAACGCAAAAATAAACACTATCTACTTTTGTTTAAAGAATTTTTAAATTCAAAATTTAAAGCATGTCTACTTTTTCATATTATTTTTATCTATTACTATTTTTTTTCTCTGCTATCATATTCTTTTCAGTTTCGCAGATAGGTAAGGTTTTTTTCAGTATCCATGAAAAAAATTATAAAATATTTAATCCCTCTGAAATACAAAAATATTACTTTTTGAGCAATATTTTCTTCAGGGGAAACGTTTTCAGAATTTTACTCTAAATTTTTAATAAAAAACTTGGAATTATTTTAAGGGAAATAAACAAAAGAACGATCGCTGTATAAAATTTCATTTAGTTTGTATGAAAGGAATTTTAGAAATAGTCTATTAAAGATGGCAAATGATTAAAAATTTCATTCCCAGACAAATAGTCTTGAAGTACAGACGTAAAGAGGGATACGTATAGACAGTGTACTATACGTACATAATCGATACATAAAGATGTATCTATTAATACATATCAATGGAGAAAAATTAAGTTTGTATTTTTTGTTATGAAAAGCTGTATGGTATATATTTAAGTCAAGATAGGAAAAATGTGCTTTTTCGAGACTTATGAATGTCTCACATGCCTTTAACCGCGTTTTGATAGACATAAAATATATGTTCTTTATTTTATTTTATTTTATAGTCAATATTTATGGAAAGTTCATGGAAGCATATGAAATCACACCAGAGGACTTCCCCAAACTGGCAGTTCCACTGGAAGATTATCTTAACTGTACCATCGAATTTGCTGGTAAAGTCGAGAAGTGCAAGTACGTACTAACTTAGCCTTCTCAGAAGTCAAATGCGGATATTTTAGCTTCATATGTATATTATTACTTGTGTATTTGACTATCCAGTGCCATTTTGTCTTATAGCGGTATTGCACTTACATGCTTTTTCAGTGGATAAGGAATCATCAGTCACTTGTTTGTAGGATTGATAATTCCTTGAACTACGTGATTTGCGTTATATTGTGAGTCTACCCATGATAAGACGAACGTTGTGTGACGTTATCAATGCTCGTATGCTGCTTTATGAAAGAGACGTGCTGGATTTTACCTGTCACCTACGAAAAGATCGCTCTTAGGCTAGACCAGTGGTTTCTAACTTTTTTTCGATCAAGCACCCCTTGTCCAAAGAAAGATAAAAAATTCGTCGAAGACCCTCTCCCAGTACTTTTAGAGGCAAAAGCGGGTTTCATTTTCTGAATAAACAAACTATTTCTTATATGAAACTTCAAAAAAGTTACCTGATTCTGATTTTCTTGTCTTTTCTGGCCAACTGGTGTTTTTCCTTAGCTTTCCAATTTTTATTTAACTCATACTTATACTTTGGACATAGTTTAGAGCTGGCAGGGTGGTGTGTGCTTAGAACTTCCGCATTTTTGTCTGCTTTCCTTTCTGTTGTCGTTGATGCGAGAACAATTAATGCAAATAGGTTGAGTAGCTGTCCACATTTCATAATTATGTCCATAGGCTGAGCACTTCACTCAGACTTTTTGGTTTGGGCAGTTAGACATGAAGTGTGGGAATGAGTAGCAGTTTTGGCGTTGCGACACTTCTACGTATTGCTTAAAAAACAGTGCTTCAATCCTACACAGACATATTTTTTGACCACTAGTACTTCAGAAATTTCCTGTGTACCCTTATTTTCCCATGGTGTGTGTTATTGTGTGTACGAATAGGTGTAAGATGTCGAATATGTTCTTTAATGGCAAACCTTTGATCTAAAATCTGAATTAGTGTGTCTGAAGTTATATTAATCGCAATGTGTTGGAGCAAGATATTCGCCATTTTAGTTTGTTGCTGCCTGATCTCTTTATTACAGTTCGTTGCCACTAATATGTTCTTTTAGTGTGTTAGCACTTTCGATATCCTCACAACGAATTAAGGTGTTTCCGTTTTTAGTTTTTGAACTTGCTGTGACGTCACGCATGTATCGTGGGGTTTCTCACGATCTGCGAAGAGCCCTCACACAGCTGCTAGATTATAAACACCTCCATGCGTACCCCCTGCATTCTAAATTTCGTGGGGGGGATTAAAAAACTATCACATGGTTTCCCCGCCGAATTCTAACATTCCTAGTTTCTGCGGACTAATCCCATAAGTTTCATCTTTACCGACAGATCTGTGATCAGCCTCTATTCCCCTCGTAAAGATGTCTCTTCAGGGACGTCACTCAGAATATGCCGACGTTATAAGTTATGGAAGCGATACTTTCATGCTGCGTTTGCATTCATGTGTTCTGCTCTGCTCTGCCTTGGGGTAGCCAGTGATTTATGTTCACTGCGTACTCCATATATGCGTGGATCGCCTCCTCTGTCGGTCCTGCTACAGAGCATCAAAGATACCGGGGATCCGGGGGTCAAATGGTGTCAAACGGGGGCGGGGGACACTAGATCAAGAAACACGAGGGACCTTGGGGGCGGGAATAGGGGGGGTTCTAATTGGGGGAATATATGGAAGACACGTGTTCATTCACATCGCTTTGGACGGGTAGGGTTACCGTGATTAATGTGATGACAGGAGTCGGGGGGTCTCCATGGAGAGAACTCTGCATGAATGCATATGCACCATATAAACGTGCCAATAGGATCGAGCACTGTCATCGCGCACGAAATCCCTCGATTCCCTCTCCAGGAATCCCACAATTTCTAAGAAAGATTTAAGAAAACTATATATGCGAGACTCTAATTATTTGAGGGAGAGCCTCGTTCAAACATCTAGCTAGCGGCTGTAGGTTGAAAGCTCCCGCTAAGGCCTCGGAGCGCCGCTGATAAATCGCTGACGCACTGTCCTACTGTAACCGCTAAAATGTCAAATGATCTACTGTACGTTTTAAATTTAATTTGCTCTTTTTTTAATTATTGTAAAAATCGTTAAGTTTTCTTGTTAAGGTGACTGCCTACTTTCGGAGCCAATTTTTTTTAAAGAATTTTTTAAAGGATTTTTTGGTATTTTATGGTAAAATAGCACTTAAAAATTTAAAAAAGGAACAAAACTTACCTGTAAATACCATACTTTTTATAAATTGGTCAATTTGATGTAATTTTTAATGAAATTTAGCTAAAACGCCTATCAATCTGCACAAAATTCTAATGCTACTATTTTAATTTCCTACTCACACATGATACATATGACATTTATCTTCAAAATGAATCACAATCTAAGAGGAATTTTAAAATTCAAAATAATACAGACAATGTTATGTTCCAATATGAAAATTTTTACCCTATTCGTCATTCCTTTCCTTTTAAAACAGCCCCAAGTAAAAATTATTTGTTATCAGGGCCGGATTTTCCTATAGGCTAACTAGGCTTCAGCCTACGGCCTCAAGATCAAGAGGGGCCTACATTCAAATTGTTAGCAAAATTGCATCGAAAATGAGACCTTCAGAAAAATAGATTTTGATGAACTTATAGAAGAATTCTGTGTGAAAAAGTTTAAAAAGAAATTCTTCTAATCTACTATTTCGTTTTAAATGTATACATGGATTGAATCAGTTCTAAAAATATAACTATTAACATATAATTTAATATGATATACAATTGGATATTTTCTTTTTGTGATCTGGATTTTGTTTGAATAAAGTTCCATTTTTGGTTTAGTTTAAGACTTAAAATTCATAATAATTCATACTTAAACTTCAAATGCGAATTATTATGAAATAAATTTATCTGAATTGAATTGGTTTAATCTTCAATGTATTGAATATATAGGTTAGTATCAATTACAACATGTTTCATTTAATATATTGAAATATCACAATATGATGTATTTTGTTATCTCTCATGTAATTTACAAATTTAAAAATGAGAGGTGAAAGGGCCCCATAAGTGGAATAGCCTAGGGCCTCTTTTCATCTAAATCCGGCCCTGTTTGTTATACATCAATTATTGTACGTCATTTAATTAACAATAGCATCTAAAACATTTCCTGAAAATTTTATCAAATTATGTACTTTATTATGTGAGATAACTTGATAACGGTAGAGATTTGTGTTAAAAAACATAATTCTGAGAAAAACGCATTTAAGGTTGTTTATCCCTTCAATTTTGTAGCAGACGACGCTTTTTTAAATAGCTATAACTTTGCTTCTAATTGATGTAGAATAAACATCAAAACGGTTTTGAAAAGAGAAAAGATTGAATTACACGATTCTTGCAAAAAAAGGAATTGACCAAAATAGTAAAAAAAATGACATTTTCAACGTAGGCAGTCAGTCACCTTAAGAGTCTGCCTGTTAAATTTGACCACTCGACTTAATTTTATCGTGCCACGCATTTAATTCGAACGCCTTGCATTAAGCCTCAGAGGACGCCACATTGCTTTATATGTATCATTTGGGGAATTTGGATCTCTGCTATCTGTTGTGTAGTTCAGCTTCTTTTTGTTGTCTTTTGGTTTTATTAGTATTGTCTTTGAATTAGACGCTACTGCTTGCGCAAATGTGAGTTGGAAATTTATTTCCTTTACTGTGTCTCCTTTTGTCTTTGGTGGGTTGACTAATAGTTTTTCCAGTTGTGTTATTTAAGTGCGATATTATCAATTAAATTAGTAATGTCCTCTTTTTCCTTTTTTCTCAGATCTAGTTTGACAAATTTAGCATGCAAGTTGATTAGAAGCTAGACTGCAGTCTTGTTGTTTTCTTCTTCATAGATTTCATCTGTTTGTTGTGACATATATGTCACAGTTGCAACTTCTAATCTTTGATCTTCCTTTTGACATTCTATGTTTTTCTTCTTCTTCTTTGGTATTTAATAAATAACAGGGTGAATAATTGAAAAATTTCCTTAAATCCTCCCAGAATTAACGTTCATTAAGCTTTAATTTTTCATTCTTTCAAAGCACAAAAATAACAGAAATTGTTTTTTGATACTTGTTACGCATCATTTAATTACGAAATAGTTAACCATTAACTGTAACCGCCAGATTGACGATCCCTGTTATATTCAGCGAGCCGACTCATTGAAACCAAGCTGCGACACCCTATTCCTGTGATTTCTCATTGGGGACTGGGACGTCTGCGACAACTAAGAAGTTGGAAATTTGGGCTATTCTTTTAAAGCCCATATCTTATACAAATATGCATGTATCATTATGATTTTTTATATTAATTTAGTAAGACCATTATGAATATTTTAAGATAAACAAAAATTCTTTTTGGATTGAAAAGTAAATTTAAAATAACAATATAAACAAACATACTTTTCCCCCTGAAATTTTGAGGTATTCACTTTGTAACACTTTTTCAAAATTTTAGTGTAAATCTTACCTTGAAATCTTGTGTGATGATTTAAACACAGTTTATTTTATAGTTAACCCATTTAAATCTTTGTTACACTTTTTTAAAAATTTTTTAAAAATTATAAATTTCACTTATCAGAAATCTGCATATTTTGTCATACATTTTCACCATTTACAAAAATATCTTAAGGTTTAAAAATAAAAATATAGGTTATATTGATACAACAGCACTTATTCTAATGACTTTTAAAATTACAGAGATGTACTTGCAACAGATTTTGCAGAAAGTGTACCATTAGACGAAAAAATCATATTTTGAGAAAAACGCAAAATACAAATCCCCATTATATGGGATTTAAATGTATGTTACATTTTTAAGTTGCTAATAATTGTTGTTAGTGTCAAAAAGTACATAAATTATAATATTTGTAATCTGCAGAATCTGCTCTATTTTTTAAGCGACAAATTCAAAAATAAATTTTTTGAAGGTATTTGACGTCCCAGTCCCCTTAAAGTCCATTCGTATGGTTAAGATAAACAAACAAACAACAACAAAAAAGCCCCTGATGAACTTCGATATCGTGGAAATATCTCACTCAAAGGCATGATGATTCTTTAACCCTTTCAGGGGCAAAAACCTCCTCCTTTTACACGGTGCAGATTTTTTCCCGATTTTTTTTTAACCTAAAGAATCTTGAAAATTTTTCCAATTAAAGGTTGCA